>BMAV01014426.1:17727-48758 GCA_019973955.1 Trichonephila inaurata madagascariensis
AGAATACATGTATAAAATTGTTTAAAGGACATTTTGATAAAAAAAATTATTTAAAAACAATATTTTGGCAAAAAATTAACTTAGAATAATCTTTTTTTCAAAATGTTTTCCCTTTGTGAAAAATGCTTCTATTATAATAATATTTTGCCTGTATATAGCTGTCCTCTCTACAGAGGCTCAACTAGAATTTTTGAAATATATAACTTAGAAGTGGGTTTATCCATATTTTACGACAACAGAGGGGAGCAATTTTAAGAAAAAAACGCCAATAATTATATATATATATTTCAATGGGTGGTAACTCTGAAAATAATGTGAATTTTTCAAAAATTCTAGTTGAGCCTCTGTAGAGAGGTCTGAGCTATATACAGGCAAAATATTGTTATAATAGAAGCATTTTTCACAAAGGGAGAACATTTTGAAAAAAGATTATTCTAAGTTAATTTTTTGCCAAAATATTGTATCTAAATATTCTTTTTTTGACAAAATGTCCATAAAATAATTTTATGCATGTATTCTAATCTTAGTGACACTAAATATTATGAAAATTATCCATTTATGCTTCTTTTTAAAATCACGGTTCCGAACGTAGTCGGTTGATTGATTGATTGAATATTAACGTCGCATTGTTTAGCTACACGAGGGCTTTTGGCGACGGACCACGTAATTTTGAACCATGGTCAAGTGACGTGGATGACACCTGAGCTGGCACCCCCTCTCATAACTACCACACCACACCAACAAGAGGACGTTTCAGCTCTCGACAGATTTAACGTGCATCGCTGCCCTACACGGCGGGTTTTTAGTTGTATTGGGCTCGAACTCGTGACAAGGCAAGCCACGGTCCGATACCTATACCACTCGGCTACCGCGGCCGCCCGAACGTAGTCGGGATACCTTAATAAAAATTGACGAATCAATTAAACGGAGAAAAATAAATTTACAAATAAAAGGATTGAAGATTTTGCACTTGTTAGTAATAATGGGGTGTGTTCCCTATGATGGGGCCGCAGTAGCCTAGTGCTCAATGTAACAGACTCATGGCAGCTAGAGCCAAGCCTAGTTCGAATTCGAGCATATAATAGCGCTGAAGATCCACCTTGCTGAGGGGGCCGATGCACGTTAAATATGTCGAGGCTCAAACGTCCTCCTGTTGGTATGGTGTGGTGTGGAAGTTAGGTGCCAGCTTAGGTGTTGTCCTTGTTACTTGACCATGGTTCAAAATGACGAGATCCATCGCCAAAAGCACTCGTGTAGCTGAATAGTTTCGACGTTAAGATTCACTCGCTCACTGTTAAAATATTGAATCAAAAGTTGGATTTATTTTATAAAATTGCCAATTTTATTACTTATTTATTTGGTTAACAAAAACACATATATTATATACAAGTTACTCGAAAAACGCAAGAAAAATTAAATATAAAAATTAAAAAAAAAAATTAAATATGTTATTCCTAATTTTGACTTAGCCCCTTTTAGGCTAACATCTAAAAAACATTATCATCGCACATAAATAAATTCGCGCTATGCGAACTTATACTCTGTTTCAGCTGGTGAATACGGGGACTCATTAATTCATTTTCAGTTTTTCATATGTTTTGATTTGCTCTGGCTTTGGCCTCAAAATATTCCAAACATCTTAAAATTTGAGAATATATACTTTTTTTTTATTCAAAAATTACAATTTAAATAGCCAATGGTCATTACTTTTTAAGCATTACGAGTACACTCGTCATGACACAAAATCCTGCAACTTTTCCATAACGAGTATACCCGTCAATCACTGTTAACTGGTTAAGCAAACACATGTTGCATTCATTTGTTATATTGTGCACTCTCAGGGCTGGCCATATTTTGCATGTCATTTTTTTTTATTTGGAAGATGAGCGGGAAGAGAAATTTGTATAGGGCAAGTGATCGTTGACCTATGTTTCATGCTCTGAAGGGGAAAAAAATGTATGCATGATAATCATATGCATGCAGACATCTAATATAAGTGAATGTGAATGTCACGAGCTACACGAAAAGTCTGATACAGACACTGCATTTGAAGAATTTATGCGAGTTTTTTTCTTTTAGGATGAATTCTATTCACATAACACCCAACACAAAAAGTTAAAATATTAAAATCGCTTTTGAATGGCTGATGAAGAGAAAGTGTTGAAAAAATAAAGTTATTTAAATAAAAATAAAAATGTTTTTCCTAAACTAATTCTTTTTCGTGTTTAGAGTTAGGTATATAAGCCGGTCCCCAAACTTTAAAGTTAGGGTATCCAAAAATTATCTCGGGTTTATACATTGGAAATATATAGCAATAAATCGGTGACTATTTATCATTTAACTGTAAGTCATTATAATTTTTAAAACATTTTATTGGTAGATCTATGTTATATTTATATGGAAATGGCTCGAATAATCTGCATTTTCTTTATGATTATGACTGTATCCACAAGAACCTTGACATTATATATTTTCAGCCATTATCGAGAGTATAGTCCTTAGTCATATGTATATATTCGAACCTATTCATCTTCATAAAAACTTTCTTACATTAATCTGTTGTAGTGACCAGATAGGCGACTTAAGGCGGAAAGATACAGGATTGTTGTTTTGTGTATAGGAGGATTATACCGGGTGATTACTGTCAATGCCAGTGAGTTATGATCTACATTTCTGCTGCGCTTTACCGATAAGAAACCATTTACGGACTGGATTCGTATCAAACTGTGAAGAGGGAGTAAATGTCACACACATTGAGTCAGAAATTTACTACTTATTTCATTCATTCTTTTTTTTTTCAGTGACTAATTAGCATATTACATATTATATACTTTGGGGCTTCGATTTTTTTTTCAATTCCTTCTATTAGCTCACACTCTCTGTTTATTTATTTATATATCTTCATGGAATTTTCAATCGTTAATAAAATACATTTTAAAGCACTCAATTGAGCTGAAATTTTATATGCATGATTATTTTAGATGACAATACAGTAATTTAATTATAATTAATAAAAATTAATTGATTAAAACTAATTATTCAAAGAATTACAAATACACAGCCACGTTGGCATCATTTTTGGCGACTTAGCGACCCTTTTGGCGACTTGTGTCAATACATGAAAAGGTTTTTTTCGCACATTTTAAAGCTCTCGTTTGAGCTGCAATTTTCTATACACTATTGTTTTGAGTAAAAATACGATAATTTAATTATAATTAATTAAAATTGATTGAATGAAACTAATTATTTAAAGAATTACAGATACACAGTCACGTTGGTTTCATTTTTAGCGACTGGGGTCAAAAGAAAAGATATTTTTTTCTCACGTTTTAAAGCATTCAGTTGAACTGAAATTTTATAAACACGATTGTTTGAATTCGATACTTTAATGATAATTAGTAAAAATTAATCACCACTTAATGTTGTGATTCTGTCATATGTATATATATATATTTATTTTAATTGTAACTATTTAATAAAAAGTAGCTAAAATAACCTTTTTCTTTGTTGATCTAAGTAGGAATTGACTTAACTTTTTTTTATATTACTTGTTTCATCTTCTACAAAAATTATACTGTAAGGTTATTGTCTAAGTATTTTGTTATTTTAAACCAGGATTATAAGAGTCGAAGACAATATTTGAGCTAGTATTTCGTTGAGTACATTTATTTCACGAGAATTCTGAAGTGCAATGGGGTTTCTGAAGCGTATCAGTCTCGATTGTTCGAAGTTGGCGTAATGTGGAAGATTGGAGGCAGGTCTCGGTAGCTGAGTGGTCATGGTTATGACCTTGCGACCGACATTGTTTCTGTCTGGTAGTGGGTTGAGTTCTGATGCCATTAATGATCAGTCGCGTAAAGAGAATGATATACAGCAAATATGTCGAGGCTCAAAGTTTTCACGTTGCCGTAGTGTGGGATTTTGGTGAGTGAGGTTTCTTTATTTGAATCGTAGTTCCACCCGTATCTGATTGTTTTGAAGTGATAATTTCTTTTAGCGCGTTTTACTGGAAATTGAACTTGAACGAAAGTCACACTCGGGTTTGTAACGCTCATTCGGCTTTTTTCGTCTTTCGTCGGAAATCTGGTCGGACAAGGTCATCCACCCATTATCCAAGACCGTCCCTTGGTCCATGTGACCAAAAAGAGGGATGTTTTCCCCGGGTTTTGAGTAGTATTCAGTCTTCCTTCTTGTATGCTTATTTAATTAGTTAATCTTCCCACGTGTATTCCACGTAGTAGGAATAACTATAAAGAAAGGTACGATATTTATATTTTTGTATAACTTTATTCTTGTGTCATTATTGGATTTCTTTATTTTTGTGGTTTTGAAGGCACGATGTAATAAATTGATGCATTTTGCCAACATCTCTAATTATGCATAAATATAGATATTTTGTTTTATATGCGATATTAGTGTTTTATTGATTCTGTCAAATCTTAATTATCTTAAAAATATTAAAAAAAATTATTAATAACTTAACCTCAAGCTACACACATTTTATAACAATGCTTCGTTATTGTTGTGAGTCCACCTGGTCATCTAACAAACTTGGCAACCATATGTTTTGGGTTTTTGTTTCCCTTAAGAGGAACAGTTGACGCAGACTTCAAAAGAGACAATCCCTAGGGAATTTAAAGAAAAAAAAAATCAGATATTTCAATAGAAGAGTATTAAGTTTTAAAATACATAACGGGTTATTGCGTTCATAAGATAAAATTCGAATGCTACGATTACAAATATAGATTTGTTGTAGATAAAAAAAAAATCAATTTCGATTCAGAAAATGTCGAAGGGACAAAATATTTGAGACTTCTGGATAGAAGAGGTTTAAAAAGGTTCACAGATGTTGTTATGAAAATCATTTCAACCTAACTTTTTATTTTTAATTTATACATCGGAAAAATTCGAGTTAAGACATCTTAAAGTTTATTGCCAATTATCTTGTTTTACAAGCATAACAGAAGCATATCTGGAATTACATGAATTGTGGAACTGTCTTGTATTCATTTCATTCATCTTCTGTGAACTGTAACACACCTGAATTTTCATATTTAAAAAAAATATTCATTACATTCGGGAATATTTGCTTAAATAATTATTTAAAATAGTGCAATGAAGAAATTTTAACGGTGAAGGGTAATCGAAAAATGAAGTAACAAGCTCAATATAAAGACTTTTTTAAAAAAAAAAAATCGGCAATTTTTTTTTTTGGCCTCTTGTTATCAAGGGAAGCAAAGAGTTACGAAATGTTGGCCCCCCCGCCCACCCAAAACAAAAAGAAAACTGGGAAGTTTGTCCCCCCTCCCCTACCAATATTCCATCATCAAAGTGAAGTTCCTAGCTTCGACTAAATGGGACTCCCCCTTTCTACGAAAATGAATGGTGGTATTCTTTCTAATCCTATTAGAACATGTAATATTTTTAAAAAATAAGCCTAGAGAGAGAGAGAAAATCCTACACTAAAATTAAACTTAATATGTAGAAAAAAGACAAATTTTTATAGAACTTAGTAAATAGTATAATTATATTATTAGCAATACTGCAGTGAATTTAAGAATAAAAAAAAATCTTTTTTTTAGATATTTAAATAATTTTGAATCTTAAGTATTTATAACCTATTTCGGCTACCATAAGCCTATTGTTTCTTTCTTAGAACACAACTAATTCACAAATATGATTGCATATTACGCAAAAAAAAAAAATATTACTTTATGTGTACAGACATAAATATAAATGATTTTATGACAATACTAATATCCTGTTGTTTATTTACCGAACTAATCGACGGAAATAACTTTACAAAATTTAAGTTATCACTTATATCGTGTGGTCATAAACACACACTCTTTTTTTCTTCCAATAAGCAGTATTTTAGAAACTTAGCCTTTTCAAACGTGGCAAATCCTCAAATGTGACAGCCATTTCATGGTTGCACTATCTAGTAGCGGCCTCTTTACCAAATTTGGACTTGAATTTTTTTTTTAATTCTAGCTCTCGTCGGATGTTAAATATCACCGTGATTTAATTTTACCAAGAGTAATAGTCAACTCAAGGGAGCTTTTACGTACCATATAATTATGTGACATGAATGTCTACGATTTTTGCATCCGGAAAATTTATCTACTCCAGTCTGAAGAGGGCACTCTACCTCTAAGCCACAGGAGTCTATGAATCCGGCTTAGGTCAGCCTAGTCCTAGGTCCGGCCACCATCCAATCTTGAGTAAATGAAAAGGAAAGTTTTGGATGTGGTGATTAATTCAAATTAATTGATCTTATTATAAAAGATAAGTTACAAATTCTGAAAACAAATTTGGTTTCCATACGAGTGCAGTTTTAACATTAGTTAAAGACACAATGAGGGAGAGGGGGGGACGAATGTGTTTCATTTACATTAGCAAAAAGAAATGAAACTGAGGAATATTTGATGCCTTTTTTACCTCCATTGTCGATGGATTCTTCGTTTTTCTGTAATTGCGTGAATGCAATTTTTGTAATATTTTTGCAGGCTTTTTTATAAAAAAATTTTATTTTTAGAAATATTTACCAATTTTTGATTTTGACACATTTCCGCTAAAAATACACAGTCAATTACTTATTTAAAAAAAAAATCAAATATATATATATTTTTAAAAGTTTCATTATTTGATTATTTTGATTCTAGTATTCAATCTTAGAGCCTATTATTTAATATAAAACATTTTTGTAGCAATGACAGGAACATATAAACATTAGAGGTTAAAAAGTAATATGAACAATGGAGTAAGAAAAAAAAAAATAGCGTGATTTTTCCGTGTAAATTGCGCCAAGAGATTTTTTGTTTAAAATTTATATATTTATTTACTGTAGAAGAAATGCTGAAACTTTTTTGATTGAGTAGAAATATAATATTTATCAATTTCTTTTTATGCCCTTTGTTAAAAGTAATTAAAAACCAAAATGTTAGTTAATTATGTATAAATTCTCATATTCCTATGCTACTAAGCTTTCAAAAAGTAAGACTTTTATAAAATCTATCTTGATAATTGATAATATAATAACAAATCACATTTAATTCATTATTTTTAATTAGATATTATTCCCTCGTTGCCTTGACGTAAGTTAAATGAGTTTAATGAATCATGTTTTTCTATAGGTTATTACAAAATTATTCGACTTAAATGACAATTTAGACATATCCTTGTTTCTTTAATACGCTCATACTATTGTTAAAAGTACCAAAATCCGCCTTTTAACAGGAAAAAATGTTCTAAAATAGCCACAGTTCAAGCCCATCCAGGATTGCGTGTGCGTAGTCCTTTTGTTATGTTCTTATGGTGCATGTTTTTTCTTGTTCTAAGTCTTTATCATTAGGAAGCATGAAGGAAAATCCTTTTACTTTGTGATCAATTTATAAACTCTAGTTCCCATTTTGTTCTTCAATTATCTTAATTAGCGGTTCTAACCCAATTTATTTTGATCGTTTTGTTTTGGTTTTATATTTTGCAGGAAAAGTTTCATTTCTCATGTATGTGAATGAAGTAAAATTATTTATAAAATGAATTTGAAAATAATATTTGGAGGAAAGTAGATATGGTATGATGTATCTTTAGGAAAATTATATATATATATATATATATGAAATGCATTTTAACCTAGATTTTTTCATGATTAACGGTTATGTTTACGATATCGTGGCATAATTAAGGAGGCTTAGTATTTTTGATCTACATTTATTTTACATGTAGGAAAGACTCACAACACAAAAGATAAATATCAACACACACATAAATAATGCGACACAACAATTAACGGAATAACATTAATAACACAAAAAGTGGCTTCAACTTTCCTGAAAACTCCAGTACAAAAAGCCAACAAGAAGCTCCCAAAATTATATGACTTCCATTGAAAGCTCCTCTGAATGGTCAAAATACATCGAACGATGTAGATTATAATTCAAGTACGCTGAGAAGTGTAAAGTTACAGTTAATTCTTGTTTAGGTCGGTAAAACAGTAGTTGATTATTTATTCGAAGTCCTGAAGGGCCCAGAAACATTACAATTTAGAAAGCCATTAAGGAAAAATTAAAGTTAATTATTACCTATATACTAGCTGGTTTACCCGTTCTTCGCACGGATGGATTAAAAAATTTAACAATGTAGATTGAAGGATAAAGAAGTTTTTATAATGAGTTAATTTTACGTGAATTGCAAATTAAACAAATAAAAAGGTTTTTGCCTATCTCAGGTGCACAAAAAAACTATTTGTTAAATGTGGATCTAATAGCTGATAAAAAGGATTTTTTTTTGTATTTATAACCTCGCGTAACTCTCTTCCGGGTCGGTTTCTGAAAGTACCTTCCTAAGCTGACTCTGCTCAGCAAAAGAAACACATTTTGTGTAATGAACGCTTAAAATAGAGTAAATAATTTATACCAGGATGTGTAATACGTTAACAATACTTTCTGTTTTATTTATTTTATGTTAAATTTGTAACATTCGCAAGAAACGCCGTCCCTTACATTATAATGGCGATCCAATAGAAACATAGCGAAATGTTGGAGATAGAGCCAAAAGTTGACACCATGTTAGCAACTTGCCGATTGATTGAACGGTGCAGAAGTTGATATGCTCTAGCGCCACCTGGTGGTGAGCTGCACAAAGAAGATAGCACAAAAACCTTCTCTATGAAAAGAAATACATATACATGCCAATTTTCATGGTCATCGGTTGAACGGTGTTGGAGTGATGCGATTTCATATGTACAAACATCTATATATATATACACCATTGCATAACCTTTTTTTGAGAAGAAAGTAATTTCATAAATTTTGACATATTATTAAATGGAATATAAAAATGACTTATATATAGGTCCTCTATTGATGTAGTGGTTTATAATGCTATACTATTTTGGCTACTAAGACTATCTTAAAAAGATATTTTTTTTTCTCTGATTTAAATTCCCTCTTTTTATTATATATTCCTTACTATAGAATAATCAAGATGCATAAATATTTGAAGAATATATATATATATCACGCCACCGAAAAACTTTTCTCGAGAAAAAACTTACATACTCGCAATACACCGTAGAGTTTTATGGTCTTGAAAGGTTACTGATTTATCAATTTTTGTCACATGAGTTTTTATTTGTGTAACAAATTATTCGTGAGCCAGGTTGTTGATCGGTATAGAAGTACACTGAACTTGAACCTAACAAAGGAGATGATGCTCGGTGGTAGGTGTTGACAGTATCATGAACTGTGATTTTTATGAGTTGAAATGTGTCGCAGGTGCTTTCGCAATATGCATATTCGAATGTGAATACTGAGCATCATAGCACTGAAACATTACTTTCTTTTGTAAAATGTTTTGTTTGTAAAATTTCCAATTATTGCGTGCCTTTAAAAGAAATCCTGAAAATACGCCAACGGAAACATTTAAAATATGTATTTTTGTTTTTTACTTATAGTGCAGAATAACATCTTAAAGGATAAAAGATCAAATTTTGAAAGGAAAAAGAAATAAATGTGTGAGAAGATATTTAAATGAAACGGGAATTTTATTTTATACTGCTGTTTTCTCGTGTGTATTAATTTAACTTTTATTTTTTTTTTCGATTTCAAACGAATTAACAAAATAAGATTTCACTAGTTATGAAGTTTAAAAATATGTATAGATATTTGCACTTATTTATTTGATATACTACCTAAATTACACTGTATTACATGGTCATTACCTTTATATAACATTAATAATTGCATTATGATCTAATGAATAGTCGCTATAGTCCAGTGGTTATGTTGAGTCATGGATTGGAGCTTTGTTTTAGGAGACCCACCCTCCATCTTTTCTTGTAGAGGGCTTGATGTACGTTAAATCTCAAAGTGAAAGTTTGGAATCTGGCACGAATTAGGTATCATCCTAGTTACTTGGCCACGGTTCAAAATTGCAAAATCCGTAACCAATAACTGTTTGTAGCTTCACACAATGGGATGTTAATTAAAATCAATCAATCAAATTAAATTGGTGTGATGAATTCTTATTTTAAGGCCTTTTCCTAAGAAATGGGTCAATTTGTGTCTTACTTATTATATCATCGACCAATATCACCAAATCCGGAAACGTCACCAAATGATATCATCGTTTCCTCGCATGGTGGCAAACAGATTCCCACACATGTTCTTTTCGTAAAAGCCCGCTTACGAAGTTGATGAAGAGTTAAATACTGTGTATACTGTAAAATTTAAAAACACACATACACTTGCAATAAACGAAAGATTTTATAACTACATTATTCAGGATGTCAATACATCTCAACTGTGCATTTAAAAACGCGACAATTGAGTCTTTTTTTTATGTAAACGACACCACGCTGTCTTTCAGATTCACGATGTTTCTTGCTTTGCCATTTACGTGAGAGCTGCGGTTGCCCAGTGGTATAGGTATCGGATCGTGGCTGACCTTATCATGAGTTCGAGCCCAGTACCACTAAAGAGCCGTCGTGAAAGGGAGCGATGCACGTTAAATCTGTCGAGAGCTCAAACATCCTCCCGTTGGTGTGGTGTGATAGTTAGGAGAGGGGATGCCAGCTCAGGTATCGTCCTCGTCACTTGACCATGGCTCAAAATGACGAGGTCCGTCGCCAAAAGCCCTCGTGTAGCTGAACAGTGCGACGTTAATATTCCCTCACTCGCTCTTTTTGCCATTGACATGAAAACCTTGGTCTTTAGGTTACTTACGTATTAGACCATATTTTTGGAAATACTCATCTGCTTTCTCTTCCCCAGAAAATAGGTCTTAAATACTAATGGTATTTTATAACAAAATAAAAAGAATATCACAAATTATAAACTATGTTATTATTTTCGAATAAGCTGGGAATGATACAACCTAGAAAAAATTGTTCCGATACTCGGATCTGTGGAGGAACATTGACATTTTTTCAACATATGCACAGGAATAGTTTTCTATTACTGCCCGCTTTTCACGGCATTCACCAACGTTTTTTTGATTTGACGGAATGGGTCGGCGTTATAATACTTAAGTACCCTGGATTATATATATTTTTTTCGTACTAAATGTGTGTGGATTACTTTTTTTTATTTGAAATATTCCTTTAAGCATCAATGCATCATTTATACCTTTCAAATTCAATCTGTTGGAAATGAAATGTAATTAGGGGGGAAAAAACTGGTAATTTCTCCTCTATTGAATCGGGCAAGCGTACATAACGATCGAGAGCTCTGAAATAAGGAACTGGTAGCAAGCCAATTCGGAAATAAATAAAACAGGGTAAAAAAAAAAAGGAGGCCAATTTTAGTCAGAAAAACGCTTTTAATTGAGGCCCAACGATACTGTAACAGGAAGCAAACACCAGGTACTATAATAATGTAAATAACATTCGTATTTAAAACAGGGAAAATTGAACGGCGTAATTCGAGATGAACAGATGTTATACGGCCTTAAATGCATTTTGAATGCGATCATTAATAGTTTTATTGTACACAATGACGACGGTAACTGTGACTGCTGGTTAAAAAGATTAGGCATTGCAAAAGTTTTTTTTTTAAAGTCCCAACGGAAAATGATGGTGATTATTTAAAAAAAAGCTTTTTAATCACGGGCCCATTTTGGACTTTGATTGGATATGTTGCAATAGTTTAAATCAGGGGCTGGCATACTTTTCCAGGGTACAGGCTACTTTTAATTTTTTCAAGGTGTTGTGGTCCACCCAGTGTCAGTGGCGCACACAAGGGCGAGGGAGGGGTTCACGGGCCCGGATCCTCCCTCCCTTGATTTTTTTTTCAGATTCTGTATAATCCCATGTATAAAGTACGTAAAATGTAATTAAGTATTTGTCATTAGTAATCTTTATGTTAATTAATGTTAATTATTTATTTATTAATTCATTTTGTGTTACTTTTTGTTCCATACAATCGACAAAATCAAAAAAAAAAGTTTGGCTGGGTATTGGGGTATGATACGAGAATTATAGACCTTTGCCCGCCCCCGGCTTGCTTGAAAAATTCTTGTGTGCGCCACTACCCGATGTCGTAAGTGTGATGAGATAAAGAAAATGTTATTATAATAATTTATTAATATATACGGAATATGTATTTACCGCGTATATAATGCGTTTAAAGCAAAACGTAAGGTATAAATTTGATAATAATAGCCACAAATATATAATATCAAATTATGCATTTACTATGAAACAATTCAAAATACATTAAAAAAACAAACATTTTTATCTTAAGGGGTATTGGAAAGCTAAAATCTTATTTTTTTGACGATTTGAAATTTTTACATTTTCAAATCGTATAGACTTTAACTTTTCTTAAAATATCTTACTTTAACCTCTAGGGTAATTTGAAGCCTTTAAAACTTATATTTAATAATCGTTGAAACTGGGGCACGCCTATTTGAATGGAGAAAAATGTAAGTGAAGTACTTTATTTTTGCTTAAAAGTTGAACGTCTGATATAAACCAAAATATGTATCTTTTATCGTAAATTGAGCATTTTATTTTTTTATTTCCTAATCAATTAGAAGTCTCACTGTATACATTAAAATCATTTTATCTCAAAATGCAAATTTTGATGTTCGATGTACCTTTTCTGAGAAACTACTGCTCGCTGGTATGTAATTTTTTTATGATACATTTATAATGATGACTAATATATACTGAAATGAGCTATTTGTAAAAAACTCAAATTTATTTTTTACAATTTTTTTATGTGAAAAATGGGTCAAATTTCACAATGTTTGATAAAATATTTCATAAATTGTGAACAAATTCAAAATCAGCTAAAAGCTCATACCAGTATAATGAGAAAGGTATAATTTAATTGTATGAAAAATTTCAAGCATGTACGTATAACAGATTTTGAGATAAGGTACATCAAAAACAGCCAATTTTACATTGTTAGTATAGAGAGAGAGAGAAAGGTTTCCAACTCCTCTTAAGTTAGTTTTCGTTGTTGTAGTGAATATAAGACTTATATAGTCTGAGTACTGTCAGAGAGCCAATCTTGAATTTTTCATTTATAATTACTAACTACTAAAATCTTCAGGCGGTCACCCCAAAATGTCTTAGCGGTCTACCAGTCGATCGAAATCGACGTAATGCCCACCCCCGGGTTTAAATTTATGATGGACGCATAGTAAATGCTATCGTGTGTTTCCTATTGTGAATTAAAGCCTGATATTAAACTTCTATTTTTTGCTTTACTTGTAAAATTTAATAAATTTTCAAATTTAGAGATTCTTTAAAAAAAATATCAAAATGTGTGTATTTTTAAATTAAGAGCATTTTGTTTATTTCTGTACGTTATTATTGTTGACAAATATGTACTTATTAAAAGGCACAGTGGTGGCCTAGTGGTTATGGTCTCGGACAAGTGACCGGTATGACAGTGCAACCTAGTGCCGCTGAAGACTCGTCAATATTTGCGGCTCAGTATTCAATCATAATTCTCATCCCATCTCCATACAATGACAATGTATTGAATTCAATAATACTATACTTTAGTGCTAAAGCTACAATGCTACTTTTCCCTCTTAAGAGACGCCGGCGTATATAAACATCTCACTAAGCCAGTGCGTTAATTGCCCCGGACGTATATATGTCTTTTTATATATGAATTGAACTCCTGATTTATAAATGAAAGTCTATTGTTTTCTCTCATCGCTTAAAATAAAATCTTTTTTATTGGATTACACTTGATTTTACTAATCTCCCTTGCTTAAAAATGATTCCTTTCCTTGATGTAAAACAGAAACAAAACGAGAAAAAGCATGAGTAAAGCTGTGATATTTATCGAACAAAAACAACGCTACACGAATCGGAAAACGGAAAAAATAAAGGAAACCAATTTTTTCACGAGTAAATCCGTTATTATTTCTTTAGTTCTCACGACAGCTTTTGTTTTTTCTGTGCAGTGCTATCCATAAAATTATTCCGAAGGCTTTAGAATGCAATGAAATGACTTTGACAGTGTTTGCGAAAGATTTACTTATTTCAGAAGATTTGCTTACTTAGTCTTCCTTCTCTCCCCCCCCCCTAATACATAACATACACTCACCTACGTGTTAAACGATGGCGTTGGGGAGCGAATCGCCCAATTTTTAACTGGCAGTTAAGGGATTAATTATAAATCATTCAAAAAAATTATCAAGATAAGTGATAATCTTTGTTTATAATTTTATATATGACAAGCCCATGGGGGCACTGGTAATTATTGTTCTTAATTTAGTATTGTTAAATTAATTATAAAATACATTTTGTTCAGTACTGATACATTTATAAGTTTATTACATTAGTGTAATTTTTTTTATTTTTATTATGCCGGAAATTATATTTTGTTTACCTTCAGGAAAGGAATAATTATTTTAAATAATATTTTGTTTTCTACTTTTTCAATATGCTAGCACCTCCCTCGTAGGGTTATCACGCCCCCATAGGGGGTCGCACCCCGCGGTTTGAGAAATGCTGACAAAAAAGACCTGATAGTAAATATGCATCTACCTAATAGGGTAACATGCGTCTCCTGGATTATGTTATGTTCTGACGCTAGAAAGTGTGTTAAAAGCAAAGCAAAGCTATCGTGTTAGATCAACATAAACGGAAGACAAACGTTCTACCGTGGTCTCTAGGAAGCAGAATAATTAGTCATGGTGTAACAGCACTTGATGTTGCCCAACTGTATCGGATGGCTCCGAAGACAGGAAAATGCCAAATTTAGCTCAGGTGTTATTTTTACTGTAGAGTTGTTTGTTTGATCAATCGTTTTTACTTTAAGTGTTGATGGTTTCGTGTGGGTATAGTTCATTGCGCTTTTCGGTAACGACAAACAAACAAGTCCTAGAAGATTTTTTAATTGATTTATTTTTCTTCTAAGGAGGTTAATTATGCGCTAACTATCAATGCCGGTAATAATTGAGGAAACCTAGCGTACGCTTGAATGCCAGTTCGTTTTTAACACCTCGTGTGATTGTTTTGTGAGATGAATTCAAAATTAAATATAAAACTATTATATTATTATCATTGATTATCTTGATTGATTTCTAGTTGTTTAGTTCGTATACATAAAAAAATCTTGTGAAATCAAATAAATTATTAGAAATGCATGATTAAAAGTATTCACATGATGGAATTGAAAACAATGGATTTAAAGTAATTTGCATTCTGCGGATTATTATGAATTATGTGTAATTATAGAAGAGCCCAGTGGCTAAGTGGTAGCCAATCGTACTGCCACGTCACAGGTCCGTGGTTGAAAACCCGAGCTGGCCAAGGTCGACTCAGCCTTTCAACCCTTCATTGGGTCGAAAAATGATTACCAAGCTTGCTTGGGAACTAAACACTTGAGGTTTTCGCGTCATACTGACCACCTGATAGGAAAATCGACTCATGCACCTCAGTGACCAAGGCCATGAAAACTGAGATGGGCACAGTAGGCCTTGGCCCTCATGGGCTGCTGCGCGACTGAGAGATATATATGTAATTATGAAGACCTTATATTAACTCTCTCAGTTCTAGAAATAGTTTTGTACGAACTGAGTTGTTCGAAACATTTTTTGGTCAAAATTTCATTATTTTATACTCAGCTCAAATTCGTATGTGTGAAATAAAAGGAACAATGTCTTCTTCTCTCTTCATGTATTTGAGACCACGGTAGCCTAGTGTTTATGGGCATGCTCGTGGTTGGTGTGTCATGAGTTCGAGCCTTGTACTGCTGAAGACACACTGTGCAGAGGAGGTTGATGTACGTTAAATATGTCGAGGCTCAAAGTCCCCTCTTTGGCGTGGTTTGGAAGTTAGAAAAACGGAATGCAAGTTCAGGTGTCATCCTTGTCACTTGACTGTGGCTCACAATTACGAGGTTCGTCGCTAATTTGCATTCATGTTGCTTCAGAGTGTGAGAATTTTTGCTCTTCATATCTTCAAGTTCTGGTGTCATTAGCAACCCATCGTTTGATGGACATTCATTTGTTTAGGTTCAAAGTCCTCACGTTGGCGTAATAAGGACGTTTTTAATAAGGTGGGGGAGGGCAGGCCATGTTTGTTGTTCTCATCGCTTGACCAAAGTTAAAAATTATCGCTAATCTCTCTTTTGCCAACATCAAAAGGAGGTTTAACAAGCAATGAAACTTTTTTCTCTCGCACATTAATAATTTTTATCGTATGATTAAAAAAATTTCATAGAAAGGGTGGTCGGGTGGGGAGGTCAACCACATTTATACTATTATTCTATTAATTCATTTGAGATTTTGATCATTTTACAAATGTTTTACAATGTTGGGATATTTTTCAGCTTTTAATATGCATATAATTCGTAACAATTTTCTACAACTTTTTTAAAAAAAATTAATATTCAATTCAATATTTTGTAATCCCACGTAGAAGGTTTATTTTAAATTCATTGTCGATACTGCCCGAATTGTTCTTTATTTACGACCCAACGTGGGACTATTTCTAGTGGCAAAGTTCACTATTTGTGGGTGGGACTCCCACCTCTGCATGCACAAAAGAACTCAATTTTTTTTATACCTCATCTGCCTACATTTGGGAACCCTTGTGAATAAAGAATTGCATTTGTAGCTATAATAGAACGCATCCTGTTGGTTTATTCAGTTCTTATTGGGCAATAATTTCGAGAGGACAGCGTTTGATTGCACGCGTGGGTTCGCGATTCGATATTTTTGGAACGCGTGATTTGAGAAGTTAATGCCAGGATCAATATCCCCAATTTCGGCCGTCCATTGTCATGCGACGGTTTGGCTGCCGAAATTATTTGTTCCGCCAGTTGGCGAGGGTGAATGTGGATTGTCCGTAAATTTGCCGGTCAGTGCGTGAAATACTAATCAGTGTTTGGGTAAGCGAAGTAGGTTTTAGGATAACTCGGGAAATGTAAAGTGTTTCGGGGATGATTACGTTAATGATAGATTCGTTTGATTTTGGAGTGAATAAAAATGTGAAGAAAGTGGGGAATGGATATGTAATATTGTTATGGGGTGTCTACTTTTCTGAGATGATTATCTGGTTATAGCTGAAAGTGTTGTTGTTTCTAATGCCACCTGCTTGAAGTAGTCAGATCAAGGCCCACGAAATTCTTCATGACAAGGGCCTAGATGTACGCCTGTCGTTGGCTGTAGCCTTGAGCACCATGCATGTGACACTACGATTTAGCTCGGTTCCACCCCAATTTTGAGGGAGAGCACACTGGGGGAGGGTCAGGAACCCCCACCTCTCTTCCCCATCGACCAACCTCACCAGAGGATTTGCGACTCGACGGCTATTTACAGTACCCCCATGCTGCAAAGGCACTATATATTTACAAACATCCATGTCTTCTCCGGGATTCGAACCCAGTCCCTACGGCACAGAAGCCAGCGTCTCTAACCACTATACCGGATGGGTGACAAAATTTTTTCTCTTTATACCTACAAAGATATCTTCAAAATTTGGTTTCTAAATTTTACTGATAGACTTCTTTATACATTTCAGTTTATGGAGGGCCGCGGTAGCTGAGTGGTATGGATATCGGGTCATGGCTGGCTTTGTCACGAGTTCAAGCCCAGTACCACTAAAGACCCGCCGTGTAGGGCACGCTAAATTTGTCGAAAGCTGAAACGTCCTCCCGTTGGGGTGGTGTGATAGTTAGGAGAGGAGGTTGCCAGCTCAGGTGTCGTCCACGTCACTTGACCATGGTTCAAAATTACATGGTGGTCAGTCGCCAAAATCTCTCGTGTAGCTGAACAGTGTGACGTTAATATTCACTCACTGAATGCTGCATTGCTGTAATAACTTCTTTTCTTAAATATACGTCACCTTCTGTCTTTCCAATGAGTTTGGCGCGAAAACTAAGCATTCTGGGTAATGCATGTAAATAGATCGCTGTTGTCACTGGAAGAGAACCGAAACCTCGAAAACGCTTTACGCACTGATTGCTAATTACTCGACGGTTCATTTGAAAAACTTTCCTCATAGAAAAGATTGAATTACCTTTTTTGCTCTCTTATGTGAAACGCTGAATATTGCCTAATAGCATGAGAGACCACAATATTCGGAAGAGTGCTCTCAGAAGATTGTTGTGGCTGTTGATGCTTTAATATATAGAACAACTGTTTTTTTTCCTGATTGAATTTGTAAACAATTATAGAAAGGAAAACATTATTAAAATTTTTTTTAGCGTTTTGCACTGTCGAACTCTTAGTGATCACCACACTTTCGAACTAAAAGTAAGGCCACTTTGTTGTAATGAGCACTTATATTTCTACTCCCAAACAAGAGGTACTACCAGTCTTCGTAATTCTGAGCCACTATTAAATGGTGATTTTGACTTCCAAGCTCGCCTATCCCTCTTTGTTATGGCCGTGGTAGCCTAGTGGTCAAGGTAATGGACTCGGCGTGTCATGAGTTCAACCTAGTACGGCTGAAGACCCGCCATGTAGAGGGGGGGGGCGATGCATGTAAAATCTATAGAAGCTCAAACGTCCGTTCGTTAGTGTGGTATGAAATTTTGGAGAGAGAGGTGCCAGCTCAGGAGTCGTCCTCATCACTTGACCATGGTTCAAAATTTCGAGGTCCGTCGCCAAAAGCTCTCGAGTAGCGCAATAGTGCGATGTTAATACTCACTCACTCACCCACGTTCTTCCACGTTCCTCCCTCCATATTTCTATGTCAAAACTTGGCATAGAAGTTTGGCAAGGTCAACTCAGCCTTTCATCCCTTCAGTGGGTCGATAAATGAATACCAAGTTCACTTGGGAACTGAACACCCGAGGTTTCGCGTCAGACTAACCACCTGGCCGGAACATGCACCTCAATGCCCAAGGCCATGAAAACTGAAATGGGCACAATATGCCTTGGCCCTCATGGGCTGTTGTGTCACTGAGTTCAGTTTAGTTCCATTCAGGATAAATAATAGCCTGTGAGTCTGAACCATGCTTTAGTAGTCCTAAGGTTATGCCGTTTGGGACTCGAAATCACTACTTTAAAATTTTCAAGCCCGATGAAAACTTGTGAAGTTGTTTTTTTTCTTCTGTCACATTCATTATCTATTCTTTATTAGTAAAAAAATTCCACAAAATATGGCATGCATGCATACAAGTTATTTATTTAGGACCATAGAAGGTGATTTTCTGCAATTTTTTTAGTATGGGTCTACTATATAATACAATGTTCGGAAAATATTGAGCAACACTTTTCAGTTCAGTTTGTGGTGGTTTAAAAAAGTATTTTTTTAACCTCTTTAACACTGGGTTCTACTCGTTTCTTGACGTGGTTCAAAATTAAGAGGTCCGTCGCCAATAGCTCTTTTGTTGCTTTGTAGTGCAACATCAATAAACACTTAACACTTGCTTCATGCATGGTTATATTCAGAACATTATTTAAATTTGTCGTTTTAATGTTTGTTTATTTATAGAGGATGGTTGGAAATTTTTTATTACTAACTAACGCATGCGTATAACACTTCGTAAATGAATAGGTGTGATTTTTAAATAGTGTTTAAAATTTTATTCTAACCTATTATGGTTATTGATTTATACTTCTTTTTCATTTATTTTCTTTTGTATTTTTTAATTTAGCAATGATTTTAAAAACCATACAGATTTTTTTTTTCTTTCTACAGCACAATATCTTAATTTGGGAAATAATGATGCTTTATAAAATGTCAGCAAAATATATGATAGCGTATTTTATGTGCTTATTAAAAATTTTTTTTCGTGTTCAGTATTATAAATTGTTTTAACCCCTAATATTTGAATTTTGTGTAAAGTAACTTCTTTTATGTATGAATTGAAATAAAATTTGAGCCTGCACATATCCTGTATTATCAGGTTGATCAAATGAATTGAACTCCTGATTTATATATATAAATGAAAGTCTATTGTTTTCTCATCGCTTAAAATAAAATCTTTTTTATTGGATTACACTTGATTTTACTAATCTCTCTTGCTTAAAAATGATTCCTTTCCTTGATGTAAAACAGAAACAAAACGAGCAAAAGCATGAGTAAAACTGTGATATTTATCGAACAAAAACATCGCTACACGAATCGGAAAACGGAAAAAATAAAGGAAACCAATTTTTTCACGAGTAAATCCGTTATTATTTCTTTAGTTCTCACGACAGCTTTTGTTTTTCATGCAATTCCCAGAAGACCAACCAAAGAAACAACGAACATCTGCGTTTTTTGATCGGGAAAAATCGCAGTCGGCAAAGAGAGCGCGGAAGAGACAGCGGTGTGCAACTCAACTCCAGAAATGGAACGTTCATTGGAGCATAAATGATGGATGGCTCCATTCGGCAAAACAAACAAACGAAAGTTTAATAAAGTTATTAAATGCATATCGTAGAACAATAATTAAATCTTCGTAATTGACTTACTTCTAAGACCTTTATCTAGAAATCATTAATCAAGATTTACTCTGTGTAGCATCCATTATTTTTCCAACACATCAGAAAAAAAATTTCCGTAAACATTGGAGTACAATGGGGACATTTTTTTTTTTACCCCCAACGGAAACACTTTTCGGCATTATAAAGTTTTTCTCATCTGTTCTCATCAAAGCGAAGATGCGATTGTATCTTGGGTGAACGAACGACCTATTAAGAGTTTCGTATTGTTTTAATATATCTCTGGTTTAAACTGTGATGTGTATAATATATTTTTTTAAATCATAATACTTATTTGTAGAAACAATAGAACGTATAAATGTACCCATTTCTCTCTAGTAATAAAAGGTATATTTTTTTTTATATAAAGCCGCATTTCAATTATTTTTACAATGTTGTATTCTTATCTCCTCCTCCTGTTTTCGAACGATGCATTTAAATATTGGCTCTTAGATCTAGAATATTGCATTTTAATCTTCTAGTACTTAAGCTGATTGTAATTCGTAAATTAGACTCGTAAATTGAGACGTCATGGCTAAAGATTTCAGATTAAAACTTTTGTAGGTAGTCTGTAAATTTATGAAATTTAATAGTGAATGGTATTCTAAATTGTTTTTAAAATAATTAGTCTAATCTATCTGAATTGCAATGTTTTATTTCATAATGACATTAAGTGTTTTAACCTACATCTTTCTTTAATATGCGGGAGTTGTTAAGTTTATTCCCTTTTATATTCTTAGAAATGCATGCTCTTCTTGGACAACATTATTATAAACTAAAATACTGTATACTTTGAACTTGGTTACTTGTAGATAGTGCAAAAAAAAATGGACTAGATTCATGACGGTAACGTAAATGCACATCATGTGTTTTTATTGAATTCAGAATTACAAGTAGCCTTATACTTACTGTCCTACTTGTGAAATTTAGATACGATTTTAAACTTGGTTATTTAGTAAAAACGTTCGTATAGTAAGAAACACCAAAGAGTTTTTCGAAATTAAAAAGAAAAATCCTTATCATATGAGTACTTCTGAATTCGATGCATTTTGTTCGCCTATGTGCCGTATTATTAACAAAAATGTACTGCGACATAGCCATCCTGTGATGACTATGTCGTTCCGGTTCCGCGTAAGCTAGAGGTGTGGGATTATCAAAATGATGAGACATAGTAGTTCTTAATACAACTTTTATTAAGAATAACTTATATTACTTAATTCTAATTTGACAACTATATTTAAAGTGAGAGTCAACACCCAATTAAACCTTGTATTTAAGTCAGATCACGCAACTAGATCCTTTAATCTTAATTATGATAAATAATACGATTCAACTAACTACCTATATCAAATATTACCTTTTGCAGATCTCCTTCCTTCACCTAAAGAGAGATATCTATAAATTCACTTTATATAAGACGATTCCAACTTCTTTATATAGGACTTCTATTCCTTCCAAAACTATCGGACTGCTAACTCTTGATCTGCAAGATTCCACACTAAGCTATCTCTAAACTTGCCGCGCTATTGATCAGAATGATTCCACACTACTATCTCTAAGCTTGCCGCGCTATATCTTATCATCAAAGCTTCTATCCTTTTAAAGTATATCTCATTTACATATTTGATCCGTTTCTCTTCTTGGTATTGGGTTGGAAAAGTTTTGCCATTAATCGTGGCCGTCAAAGAACATAGGAGTTATGTTAGCAGAAGGACGCGAGAGACGTCACAGTACTTTTAAAAGAAGGTTTTTGTAAAAGGCAAAAATTGGCTACAGTGAAGCTCACGTACTGATTGGCTAGAAACACGTGATTGCCTTTTTCACGTGATCATGACATCACACGAATTCAGCCACTCGGAATAATTTTTATAAAATTAGTGAGAACCGAGACGTTGATCACACGTTAAAACCTTAATAAAATTTATGGATTATAGCTCTAGCAAAACTTAATCTTTTGTTATAAATTTTCATGAGATTACTTAATTTATAGATAATACACTTTCTGCTATTATTTTAAAAATATCAATTTGTTTCACGTGAAATGTTTTAATAATTATTAACTCCCTCCCCCCTTTTTTTCGGAAAATTTAGGAACTCTTGTAATTTTTAATATTTATATTTACCGTAAAATCTGGCGTATAACGCGCACTTTTTTAACACAATAAATAACATCGAAATATACGGGTGCGCGTTATACGCCGGGAATAAAAATGATAGCTTCAAAATTCCAAAAGAAAATGGGCATAAAAAAAACTTAAACAGTATTTTAATATAAAGAAGTCAATCTATATATATAAGAAATGAAATACCTAATGAATTTAAAAGGGGTTATTGTTCTTGAAATATACTATTTTTTCTAATTTCTGGGATAATACCTAGAATAAGTAGCTTTAAAACACAATAGCATTTTTCACATACATTTCAGGTTTCTTCGTAAATAAGGTGGTGCGCGTTATACGGCGAATATACCTTAAAATTAAATAAAATCATTTTCACTTTCAACGTGTGTGATGTACCAGAACTCAATCTGTCATTTCCTAATAATAGCGAATTACATTATTTGTCAGTTTGAATTACAGAGAGTGTTCTGATTTCAAGTTCTGTACAGTATCACAATGCATTATAATTGGCTTTCTGTAAAAATCTCAAACATAAAGGATACTGTTTCTAAAAAAAGGGGTCTCAGGGGTGTTAAATTTCTCTAGAGGTCTGAAAATATAAACAATTATCAAACAGGTATAATTCTTTTAAATTTAAATTAAATAATTCGTATCTTTTACACCTTATTTATAAAGGCATGGGGCTTCAGAAAAGTATAAAATGTTTAAAATATAATCATAATTTTAAAAATTATAAGCATATGAAAATAAGAAACTTTTCTATAAGAAATATTAAATTTTACGTCGTGCATGCTATTTTCTAAAATAGTAGCTTTAATTACTAGCTATAAATTGATTAATAAAGTCAAATATGTTCTCATTACACTGTAGCTATTTTTATATTAAATAGAGTAATAACTTACATATTTTAATAAATAAAAAAATTACATTTTTTAAAAATATTTAAGAAATTGCAATGTTTTACAAATATTTTGAAATACAAAAGATATATAATACTGAAGTTAGGTAGGGCTTAAAGAGTATGATGCATTTTATAATTCTATAAAGTTTTATACATCAGAGGCTACTATTTTAGAAAATAGCGTGCGCAACGCAAAAAATACTTAATATTTATCATAAAATTTTCATATGCTTAAGATTTTTAAAATTATTATTATATTTTAAACATTTTATACTTTTCTGAAGCCCTATTCTTTTATAAACAATGTGTAAAAGATTCGAATCATTTAATTTAAATTTAAAAGAATTATACCTGTTTGAAAATTGTTTATATTTTCAGACCTCTAGAAAAATTTAACACCCCTGAGACGCCTTACTTTAGTATGCCCCCTGTCTAAAATTTGTTTTCACTAATATTATTCTTTCAACTTCTCCATATATTATACAATTTTATACATTTTCTCAAATCTTAATTTTTAGTTAACAGAAAGATGAATACTTTTTAAAAACATCTTGTTTCTTTTCTTTGCAAAAACTCTAGTTAATTATTTTATTTCAATTCTAACTTTGATAGAGGATTTTGTTTGTGTTGTATAATACTTTTTTGAGCCATAATTCAATATACTTAAAAAGCTTTACGCACTGTAGGTTCAAGTGTGTTAGGAGATTAAAAAAAATCATTACAAGATGAATCAAACTACTATCCCTATATTCAATTTATTATTCAAATGCCAAATAATGCTATTTTTCTGTGTCATGATTTGGAAAGTATCTTCCTTTATTTCACTAGTCTTTCCTCTTTATTTCAGGTGAAAAGCGAACCAAGTCTCGTATTTGCAATTAACTCGGTAAAAAAGATTTTGGAAATAATTTTTTCATCCCTCTGAGATGCTGGATAATGCTCGGTTTGGATTAGAGAACAATGGAGAGCTGTAAGTACACGATTTGGATGTCCTTGTATATGTGTATTAAAACCTAAGATGCTTTTGTTTATCCTAGGATAGGATTTACTACTAATGGGCTAAGGCTACTGAATTAATTTTGTGACTGAACTATATACGTGCGGAACTGGACTTCATTTTCCAAAGAGGAAATACTCTGCTATGAGTCAAATATGAGGCGTATCGGTGTGCCATTTTTTTTTCTGTTTGGTCAGTGATTGTGCTGGCAGTAATTGAGGCTTACAACACTTTTTTTATGAACAGGAAGATTAGGGTGGTGTGTTATGCAAGGGCATAAATGACTTCTTTCATTTTATTCGTCCTTTGTTGGTGGATCTGTTGGTATTACTTTATGGGCAGGGAGTGATGTTGCTCATTCAGATGACCGATTTTTTCCCCTGTAAAGGAAATGGCAAGATCTTTTGTGGATTTGGTTGTCACGTTAAAAAGTGTGGTTAATTTATTTATTAGTTTTAGTTTAGTATTTTAGTACTTGGTATTATGAAGTGAGTGAATGGATTTTCAGTGTTATGTGGAGAATTGAATGGATTTCCTGTGTTTATATTCTCATATTATGCACGTCCTAATAGTTAACAATCCTTACATTGTTGTTGAGAACAAAATAGTTTGGGAGAAAAGTGGGCGATGCCAGTATGCATACACCTTATAAAAGTAAAAGAACCTAAATTGATCCAAATGCAGTATTGTTTGAAAAACAAGTGCACAAGTAAGTTTGAAAGATATTTATTTTTCTACAATTTGTTGAGAACAATATACATAACAATTTTTAATTTAGAATTAACACCCATGCTTGTAGATATTTTGTTTTTTGAACCGTAGTATTATTGATATTTATTACAAAACGCCACTAAGGGAATAGGGATATACAAATCATTTTATGATGGAAAATATAATTTAAGAGAATTGTAATTACATTAACTTTTGGAAGAACTATAATTATAATTATAAGGTACAATGATAATTGAACATAACAGATGAAATGAAGGAAAAATTTGTACATTTAATGTGAAACTTCAGTTCCTATGTATGATGTATATAAATATCCTTTTTTTTTATCACTTATAAATAAATATACATGTTCATGTATAAATATTTTTTTTTTATTAGTCTGCATAGCTTTTCAGATATTGTTTGAAGAAAAAATGGTCTGTTAACGTAGTCAATTACTGTGTAGAAATTAATAAATATACTACATGCTTTTGTGGAGTATTACTCTAACATTTTAGTGACCACAATAATCAAATAGGCTTGGTTTCATCACGAGCGATATTCAAATCTATGAGCGGTTTGATGCAATAATAAATTGAAGCCTCGTAAAATGGAAATGGCTTTCAAAATTCTTTCATAGTAAGATGTGGAATTTAGCGTTATCATATCCCTTTGACAGTTGTCGAAAATTTCAAAGTCTGTGCGAAAAGTCTCGTGCAACTTCTAGTATATCGTTAATTCATACAAATTAGTGTCTATATTTGGATCTAGTTGCTTTTTGTCTTCTTCAGTATAGATATTTTTAATTTTCTCTTTATTAAAATAAACTTTCATCAAAATGGAAGGATATTAACAATGCATTAAAGTTATATAAATCGCTTGCGGCAACGGTCATGGGAAAATAAAGACGTTTCCCTTTGTTTCAACATTGGAATGTTTTAATATTATATAGAAATAATAAATAATGATGCTTGTTCTTCATTAATCTTTGAAACACCGTGAAAAATAAAGTGTTTCGTGTTAACCCTAGGCCACAAAATCCTAGTTTTGGTGTAGGGTGAGACTATTTAAAGCAAAACGCAGGTTTCTTAATGTGAACGTTGTTTGTGAAGTAACGGAGTTGAGATTGCCTACAGACAATGCTATAGAATTAGTCCCTCTACATAACAGTATTTATTGGTTAAAGAAATCATGAGTTGGCGACCTCTTTTCCGAGTTGTCACCAACATGAACATTGGCGGTAGTATCAATCTACAGCTGTTTCTCGACTAAAATCCATTTGCTGAAATACATCATTACACACAAGTTTGTCAGCCCAGCAATAAACAAAGTGTAAGACCTCTATAAAACAGAATCTGATGTTTTGAGAATTCATCACGCGATGAATTACATAATTAATGAATATTAAGCCGATAATCAATACTTTTGCTCCTCCAGCGACCCTTCTTGTCTACTTTTATCTGTATGGTGGAACTGTTTGATCAAAAAAGCTGTTACGCGATAGAATTTACTTCTATTGAAGGGGGGGGGGGAAAGTCTTTGTGTGTTCATTTATTGATAGCTTTCAAATTTTTATCATTATAACAAAATGCTGGAAAAATATAGCTAACAGTGTAACAGAAAGAAAATGGCAGCAAAACTGAATACATTTGAAAGCGGTGCTTATAATATCAGGAACCAGTATAAGCCAGAATTTGGCGAGTTTTTTTTATATGTTGCCATTTTTAGCTCCATGATCCATTCTGAGGACTGTTAGAAGTGGTAAATTTTCAAACCTGTAAAACCTTCAGCAAAATAAAAAAGGAAAAGAATAAATGTATACCTCAAATAAAATTGAATCTGATTACTTTGATTTAGTAGCCAGCTACCTGAAATCTCCAACGTATCAATAGTTCAGATCTTTTAAAGATAGTTGTGCTCCTTCACGATTTCATCTTTCTTTTTTTTTTTGAATAATTGAGTTCGGTATTAAATCCATACGCAACATTTAAGATACCACCATGAGATAACAATCTGGACCACCCTCAGTACTTCTTTACTAAGAACGCTCGAATCGTCCAGAGTTCACAGGTTAGGAAATTATTTCAACAACTTCGTGAAGTTGGCACGGAAATTTTCAGCGCAACTTCCTCTTAAATATTGGTGCAACCTTTTAATTTCTTTTGCATGACTATCACAATAGCTATCCTTACATTTTGTTATCCCAAAAATTAAGTGACTTCTATCGTGAAATTACCTCCAGGCTTATTCTTTCAGTTTTTTTTTTTCCGAAGCCCCCAAACCTTAAAGACATGCGCAAACTAACCCATATTTCCTCATGGTTTAAAAGAAGGAAGAAAGAGTTCAATCTTCTTTTCGAAGTTGTGTACATTTGGTTGTGAAAAAAAAAATCACACAAGTGGTGCTTCGAAATTTGTCTGTCATCTCATTATACGCATGGATTCATTAGGTTTTTTGAAATGCATTGTTGTTCCTATTCTCTTAAGACAAAGTGTTATTCGTCGTGACGACTGATTGAGGTCACATCTGTTTGTATATTTTCTCCCCTTGTTTTTCTTTCATTTGAAATATGACTTTCTTGCTAATTTATAAAAGTTTTAAAATCAATTTATCCACTTGGTCTGTAATTTTGTCAATAGAAGTTGATTGAAATTGGTTTTTCGCACCATTCTACCCCTCCTTGAGGAGAATATGTATGATAAAGTTCTAAACAATTGATAGATGAGTAATAGGCTCTGGAAATAAACAACCCTTACTGTATTTTTTTACTTCCGGCTCTAGATGACTTTCAAAATAATTATCTCTGTTTTTTTTAACAACCTTGTTTTTCTGTGGAAGTAATTTTATTATACGCGGAATATGATTTCTTTTATTGAACATCTTCTTTTTTGCAATTATTTTTAAGAAAAATATAAGCTATATTGTTTGGTTTATTTGTGACGAAAATTTGCAGGGTTTTGCTTTTTCTTGTGGGTTAACATGAAATCATCCAAAATTCAAAAATGAAGCTCACCAGATGAGTTAAGAATTAAATAGTTCTATTTATATATACAAATTTATACAAATGCAATAAAATTTATACACAGGGGGCTCACCCTCTTTAGGTGGTACGGGTGTCACAATCCCGAGATACCCTAGTGATTTTTTCCTTTTCCCAAGGGGTTTACTATCTTTGGTAAACACGGGTGTCACGACCCCAGGGTACCCCAGTGATCCTTCTCTATTTTCGACCCTCCATCTTGCCATCCAATTTCTCTTTTTCTTCTTTTCCCGTCCAGACCACAGACCTATGAATGTTTGGCGCAGTATAGCCAAAACTGGCTTTTGCGCCATAAAACACCAAACTCACTCACTTATATAAAATTCGCATCTCTTGAGATTTATGGTAGAAGCAATAGTATATAATTGAGTGAAAAATAAACTAAGTGAAGGGATACTCTCGGAAATTGCAACTTACTTTAATTCACACACTAATGTCCGAATAGTTTTTTTTCCCTTCAGATTCAGAGACTTATTCCAAATTAATTCCAAAACAATTACTACAGTGCTTCTCAAACTTTCAATGTTTATGGCCCAATTTTCAATCCTAATTTTCGTGGCACCCTCCTCCGTACAACAACAATGTATTGAACTCAATAACTTTACACTAAACTTTACTAACACTACTTTAACATTAAAACTAATAACTAAATTACAAACTTAACTAAATTACAAACTGTGTAATTATTAAATTTTGCATATAATTTTGTACAAGCCCATGGGATCACAAGTAATTATTAAACTTGCTATTAACGTAGTATTGTTTTATTGATTATCAAATACATTGTGCTGTATCGATGCATTCATTCATAAGTATTATATCATTGTAAATGTGTATTTTTTATTATCTCAGAATGTATTTTGTTTTGATTCCCTTTAGTAAATTAATAATTTTTTTAAAATCTTTTATTTTTGACTTTTTTATATGCTCGCGCCCCCTTAATAGAAGTATCCCGCACCACAGTTTGAGAAACGCTGAATTTCTATAAAAGCAAGTGCAGAATTAGGCAAGATAGGTTCAGAATTCATCGTCGTAAATTTTATACGTAAAGATCTGAAGGGATGGTTTAGTGTACGTACGTATGTGACTTTAATGTGCAAGCGTAAATTTTTCCGACGTTATTGTTTAACGACACACTTCAAAGCAACACGAAGTCCATTGGCAACAGACCTCATAATTTTGAATTTTAGTTAACTGACGAGGACGACAACTGACTTGGAACCCCACTCTCCAAATTTCTACATAAGGACAATTGAGATCTTTGAGTCAAAGAAAATTTAACGAGCATCATCCCCTCTTCACAGCTGGTTTTAAATGGCACCAAGGTTAGAGCTCATGGCTTGAGAGAAATAATGCAGGTCACGAATTCCTGACCATGACCGCTCGGCTGCTGTAGACACTTTTCTTTCCTGAAGAAGCTGCTATTCACCGATAGATGGGGCTGCGGTAGCTCAGTGGTTAAGCTATCGGATCCTAGCAGCCATGTCATGAGTTCGAGCCCATTACCACTAATGACCCACCGTGTAGGGGAGCGATGCACGTTAAATCTGTCGACAGCTCAAACGTCCTCCCGTTGGTGTGGTGTGGTAGCTAGGAGAGGGGGGTACCAGCTCAGGTGTCATCCTCGTCACTTGACCATGGTTCAAAATTACAAGTTACGTCACAAATAGCCTTTGCAATGTTTCAGAATCAGATGTAAATAAAAATCTTGTCAGTGATCTGCTTTTAACAGTTAAAGAATATTTTCGGATTGGGAAAAGTGTGTAACAACCCCAGAGTAAGACTTCTAAATATTATTAATAATACTATTTACTAACTCTTATTAAACGTATTACTAAACTTATTTGGAGAGTTATAAACAATCTGAGACAACACATCACATTGAGAATGAGAAAAACATTGAGGATTTTTAAAAATAGAACACAAAAAACAACATAAGAAATAACACTAAAACATCGAAAGACATGTGAAAAATATTAAGGTGTTCTGAGAAAATCGATTAAAAATTTCATAAAACTTATTACGTGAGAAATTATCTATATAACACAAATCTCTGATAAATTTATTCACTAGTACACATATATTGGCTGTTTAACTTCTGTTTGGTAAAGCAGAAAGAAAATCACACGTTGATTCAAAATCTATTTTGCAAGTATCATTTTAATTTAATCATTTCATTTCGCACAAAATATTAACGATTTTTAACATGATTTTGAATCTGGTCTCTTGTTATATACGCTTAGTCTTTAAACTATTGACTATTTATGAACTCTCAGTCAATGTCAAAAGCCACAATTACATTAAAATGCGCTTCGTCGCGAACAGACGGCAATCGATTTTTGCTACTTTTCAGCTTAAGCCCCGTAAACATAATTCCCCGGTTACTTGGCTACTGTCAGACGAGCTCTACCGATTTAAAGTGTGTCATTCTGTGTGTACGGAATAGTATCAATTACGGAGTTGCTATGGAAATTTTGATTTGTTTTCTCTGGAAAACAGCTATAAATACTTTCTTCACAAAGGAAATCGTTTACTTTACTTTTTACCTTTCTTTCCTGTTAAGCGTCATTGTTGTTGAGGTTTGAATCCAATCTTCTATGTATTTTTTAAAGGAAAAAGTATCGAGTATGTGAGAAGTTAGAAAATAAAATATCGAGTTTGACGGCATAAAACACTTTTTCAATTCTTACTACTAGCTCACACTCTCTTTATTTATTTATATTGGGGGAGTTTTCAATCGTTAATAAAATACATTTTAAAGCGCTCAATTAAGCTGGAATTTTATATACATGATTATTTTGGATGACAATACAGTAATTTAATTATAATTAATAAAAATTGATTAAAACTAATTAGTTAAAGCAGTGCTTC
>BMAV01014426.1:48768-66882 GCA_019973955.1 Trichonephila inaurata madagascariensis
TCTTATATGTATATATTTTGGATTTAATTTATTACTTCTAAGTATTTTAAAATTATTTTATAATTTCTGAAATATGTATTATTGTATTTATATAAGTATCTGGTATGTTTCTAGCATTTTATACTTAATTTTGGATTTAGAAACGAATAAAATAGCAAATGAAAACGTCGAATTTTTACTCCCCCCCCCGCTCGTTTGTTATTCTTTCATTAAAATTTATCATTTAACTTAAAATATAAATATTTAAATTTAATTTACTTTTTTGTAGATCTTTAATGAAACCCAGTGGCTGTGTGGTTGTATACCACGCTTCCACCCCACAGGTCCGGGGCTCAAATTCCGGGCTGGGCAAGGTCGACTTAGCATTTCACGCCTTCAGTGGGTTGATAAATGAAAACTAAGCTGGTTTGGGAACTAAACACTGGGGTTTCGTGTCAGACTGACCACTTGACTGAAACATCTGCACATGCACCACAGTGCCTAAGGTCACGTAAACTGAGATAGGCATAAAGGGCATTAGCCCTCATGGGCTGTTGTACCACTGAATTCAGTTCAGTATGTTCTTTAATGCATTTAAGGTATTTTATATGAAGGGTCATTGTGTGAAAAGTGTTGGGATGTTTTCTAAAACACAGATAAATTAATATTCTTTACAATAACGAGGACTTATTGCTGCAAAAATATCTTATGGCGTGATTTAGAGATTTGAAGAAGGGGCAGGGCAGTTCAGGTGTCGTCTTCGTCAATTGTATGTAGTTTAAAATTAAAACGCAGACACTATTATCTCTTGTGTAATTTCGAAGTGTGACCTAGTAAGCAAACACAGCAATATTGATGAGGTATCTTCTGAAGAATAAGTGTGGTCGCGGAAACCATGTGGTCATTTTCACAAATGGGCAGTGCTATTTTGATCGAGTCATTGTTACGAGTCATGATGTCACTAAAGACCTCTTAGAAGCCTTGAGATGCATATTAGTTTAAATTCTTCCCCTATGTATGGACTGTAATACCAGCTCTTGTGTTCTCGTCACTTAACCTTGGTTTAAATTAAAGAGGCGGCCGTCGTAGCCTAGTGCTCATCGGTCACGAGTTCGTGGCTGATTTGTCATGAACTCGAGCTCTAATTCCACTGAAGATCCGCCGTGTAGACGGAATGATGAATGTTGTGACGCTTGAGAAAATTGATCGGTAGCGTGAGAGTTAAGAAATTATATATAATTTATTTATTACGCGTCTTCAGCTAATAATTGCAATACGTACACACAGTTGATTAGAAGTTGTTCAAACTATCGACCTTTTCCATTCTACAAAATATGTTATTTGTGATGGAAGCAAACACAACCGTTCTTCCCAGTGTTTCAAAACGAATTCCTCTCCACACACTTGGGGAGCGGGCGATCGCCTAGAACACCTCGAATTACACACAAGGTGCCGGATTAGCAGGTAGGGTGGTGTTTTCCTCACGGCCATCAGTGTGAAGACCCAGCAATATTTTAGAGGTGCACGTGTGGATATGGTGAGATGCTATCTACATACAGTAGCCAACTTTGCAGCTGCGGGATGGGAAAACGTAACAACGTCGGATCTATTTAGGCTAAAAGCCTTATACTTTAGCGTAGCGTGGGAGTTTGATTGGTCACTGATAAGATGTTGTCCTCGTCCTAGACGACCCTGTAGATGACCCTAATTTGGAAAACGAAATCAGTCGCTAATAGCCAACTAAGTAGCTTCAAGTGCGATGCTAATAAAACAATGTCAAAATAAGTTAAGCAATCAAGTCCTGGTGTCACTGAAGACCCGCTGTGCAGAGGAGAATTTTGATGCACTTTAAATCTGTTGAGGCTCAATGTCTTCCTATCGGCGTGGTGTGGTAGCTTGTAAAGAGGAGGCGATGTCCTCGTTACTTCACTGTGGTTTAAAATAGCAATTTCCGTAGCTAATATACCTGTCGTGGTGCCTTATAATTGAGCTTGAAAAACATTCACTCACCGAAATTTGAGGGGTCCATCTCCAACAACCCTTGTCTTGGCTCAAGTGCAATTTTTATGAAACAATTAGTCTGAAGAATTTTTTCTTCATATCTTGGAGATATCTCTTCCTTTGTCTCTAAGAATTCCTCTCTCACAGTTCGTTTTCACCCTCACTGACCACTAAGATCACGTGCCGTTTCATTCAGTGACCGTTCAGTGAAAGGTGAAATAAAAAAGTTCGAAACGGAAGATATCTATGTATAATTATAGCTATCCCTGTCTTCTTCCAAAACAAAAGTGCGCGCACTGCGGAAGTTTTTAGATTTCCATCAATGCGTGAAGGCGCACAGGTCTGCGGCTTTACTAAGCGGCTTTGTTAAGAGGTTAGATATATTCTTACCTCACCGGCGCTTTGTACGGTGAGAGTGGATATTTGCCCCGAAATTCATTTAGTGATTGTTTGGAGGCGCATTATAATTCGCACACGTTTCTTGGAACAATAGATTGAAAATATAAAAAGCCATAAAGGTTACGGATACCGTTTGTTATACTGTACGAAACTATTTTTTTTCACCGGCGCTTTTAGTTTTCTAATAGATGGCGAGGAATCCAGCGTATCGCGGAGAGTGTTTTCGTAAGAATGATGTCTCTCTTTTAAATCTTTCTTTCTTTTAATTTAGATAAATAAATCCTTGATATTGTTGAGTTTTAAACGTGCAGCTTTCTATGTAAATGTTTTCACGTAGCATAGGTGGTCTACGTTATTGAGGACATTTGAGGTATTTCTAGTTGTAATATTGAGCAATGGGGTATGTGTGTTTTTGCTAATGTTATGGTCTTGACAAACCTGCTTCATTAGAAAGTCTGTCAGTTTCAAAACTTATCCAACATTATAATGTTTTATTGTCTGATGTGGCGAGCTAGATTCGTGTAATAGGAAATTTAAAATTCGTTGTGAAAGGAAATCTTAAGAAAAAATGGTTCATATAAAAATGAAATGATATTTTATTAGTATTCTATGAATATCGTGATTAAGTTCTCTTTTGATTGGGAATGTAATTACTCGCATACAGTACCTTTTACACCTTGTTAAAATATCTGATACAATTGACAAAGAGTGATTTCAGAACGTTTTACAAGACTTCTGCTATGCAGGGTTGTTAAAAACACAAATTTTTCTTTATTCTTATATGGTTCAATTCAAATTGTTATTTGCTAATTTCTAAATTTCTATCATTAAGACATTTCATAAGAATCCATTCATATTGAAACACTCCACGCATGTTCTTTACCCCACTTCTACATACTCCTTGTGGGAAAATAGCGTTTTACAGGCAAAGTTCTCTTCCCAGGACGATGAAGTAAAAAAAAATAAGATTGTGGAAGCCCCAAAAATATGTGCGACCAGGGTTTGTTACATTATATGCATTGGCGACAAATTTGGTGGGAAATTATATCACTAAGGAACCATCGAGAAGTCTCGGGATCGGCCTTATATATAGCGGCCTTCATGACGCTATATATGAGACCTTTGAGGCACGCACGCACGCACAACCGTCATGTCAGTCGGGATCAGAATCTCCTTGTGCGTTGACTGCGATAAGACTGAGAGGCTATATCTGTCTAAGTTCCTTCTTGTCGATCTGTTACAGAGAGCCATTTTTGAAGCGCTGTAAAGCTTTATTGTAACGAATGCATCTTTCATTACTGTAAATAATCTTATCATATTCCTTTGTGTATGTATGTCGATCTGTCTTCGTGTTGTTATTTGTTCGTAATTGTCTTTTAATAAATCTGTTCATATTCAGTTAATTGGAGCTGTTGGCTGCTTCACCCATCCCTTTCTCCACTCAAATTTGTAACAATATTATACTAGAAATGCTTTAAATATTTTGATATTATAAGCATTCGTCATATACGTATTCAAATCATGTTTAGTCGCAAAAGAATAAAATTAATTGCACATATCACCCTGACTCCCCACAAATATAATTTGTGTACATTCAGGGAAAATTATTTCAGGATTCTTTTTTTTAGTTCTGTAATATTGATACGTATGGTAAATGCGCAATTAAAATATTGCTTCATTAATTATTTATGTCATTAACGATATCTGAAAAATTCTAATCGTATTGGCAATTTTTGTGAGGAACTCTTGTCGATTTTTTTAAAAAATAAAATAGCGCGAAGAATGCTCTTAAATGGAACTAATCTTGCGATATATTTATTTCAGATACTGCTTTCCTAGTCAATATTTTACTCATATAAGTTATTATTCCATATCATAACGTATGAAATACTGTCTGTTTATTTGTTCGTGCATGTACCGTACATTAATTTCAATTTCTAAGGTGTTGCTATACTGGATTACCATCATATGAACTCTTAACTCTATCTAAAAAGGCACTAATTTTGTAACTAATGAATTTTGGCTTGTAAATGCAAGGAGAATTTTTTTCTAAAATATATTAAATAATTTATAAAAAAAATAGTCGATTAAATGTTAATATACGAGTTTATAGTATTGTTGTATCTCTAAATGCCGATGACCTGAAATAGCATAACATCAAATGATTTGCATCAGAGTTGAAGAATGTGTTCTGGAATGTTATTAATTATTCTGGAAAAGAATTTCTACTCAGAAAAAGAATTTCTAAACAGTTTTATTGTATACCTGAATAACGGATATAATCGCGATACAATATCTAAATAACTCTAGTGTTTCAAAATATTCGAACAATTTTAACGCGTACATATCCAGACTAATCATATGTCGATATTAAACTTACCTTGTTTCTCAATGCCTTTCAGTGTTTACATTTTCTATTACGTTTAAGTTTACAAATTTTTGTTACTCGTTATTCCCAACTCGTGACCTTCTATTTCAGAACCAATCACGGTTGGATTAGCTTAAACGTAATCGATTTTATGGCAGCAACTCTTATTTTTACCAAAACAATTATCATTCTTCTTTTCCAAAACGTTTGAAAAGGTATCGCCTTCTTTGTTTTTTATTATTACTTTTATTTCAAAAATTTTCACGTACCTATTGCCAATATACAAAACAGAACAAAAAATGGTAAAACATATTTGTCCTTGGTGGATTTCGTTGCTGCCTTTTCAATTATAACTGAAGATTCTCATTTGAATCTGTCTTTGTGCCGGAACACTCCAGATTTTCAATTAAAAAGGTCAAACTAATTTGTTATCAGAACGCTCCGTGTCATGCGTCTTTTTGGTGCGGTTTTGAAATCGCGCCAAATAAGATTTTGGCAACCCGTAGTTTTCAATCCAAGAAGGCGGCATGAACAAACTGAATATGTTAAAAATGAATAATAATAATAATAAACGTTTCAGAAAATTCCGAGCTCTTTATAAACGTTCCCCGTTCGATGAAATTCAAAAATTTATTAATCAAAAGTAAAATTGTGTGTGTGTGAGATAAAGTAAAGTGGAGAACAAAATATACGGTCATCAAATTTCTTATCCTGTTTGTAGAAAATTTTCGGTTATATTTTATTTCCCTGGTTTTTACTTAACACATTTTATGACGGTCGAAATAAACGAAATCTTAATCAAGAAATAAGAGAAAAAAAAGGAAACATAACAATTCGAAAACAAAATAGACAGAAAGTGCGAATGTGTCAATCCTTTTGGTCCACAAAATTTGAAAGCTGAGCCCTCATATTCATTTAAAAAAAAGATTTGGTACTCACTAACAGTATTCGAATAAACAACAAAAGACGAAATCTGCAAGCAAAGTAAAGTGTGTAAATGATTAAATGGTACTTTTCCGTTTCTCCAGCGCAAATCTCTCCAAACAGGCTTTGTTGGTGACAACACACAATATACACATTAAAAAAAGGTTATATTTATTCACTCTCATTTACTAAGAAAAAGATGTTATTGATAAGAAAAGTCCTCGACTTGTTTTGAAAATGTGGTGGTAAAAGGTTATCATCGGAAATATGCCTTTTGGCGTTGCTTGTATCATTTTTGGAGAATTTATCGCTTTCGCCGGTGAAACGGAAAAGAGCTGATTAAATGTGTAAAAAGGTCGAAGTAAAATCTCCTCTTTAATACAGCAACTGACTGCATTAACACAATTCAGTGCCGAACTAAAATTCTGGAGCTCATCTCATATGGCTGGAGGTCCCAAGTCATGTTAGGATCCCCGGCAATGAAAGAGCCGACCAAAAAGCCAAGCAGGGAGCCAAATCGACTCGACCGGAAGTTCTCTTGATCCTCAGGAGAGCTAAGAGCATCATCTCCACATATATTGACAAATATACTGCCATGACCCAAAAAAAGGAAGTTTTGGAAAACCATGGGGAACTCTGGGCACTGTGGGCCCAATCCCGAGGCACCTGGAGAGAGCCGAGGTTGTTGCCCGCTTTCGCCTAACTACCGGACATGACTTTTTGGGAGTATACTTCCACTGGCTTGGCGTGGCTGCTAACGAGGCCTGTCCACTCTGCGTCTACGCCAGGATGGATAGCGGCCACCTGCTCCAATGCACTGGACTCAATGAATACCCGGCTGATGACATCAGTCGGTACTGGGAGGCGCTTGACGTCAAATGGTCAAGAAGCCAAGCACCGGCGTTGGATATATAAAAATAGAATCTCCTGAAATTAATGGGGTTACAGTGCTTCTCAGACTTTCAATATTTGCGACCCAACATTCAATCATAATTTTTCTCGCCCCCCCATACAATAACAATGTATTAAAGTCAATAATATTATACTTTGACGCTGAACTTACAATTTGACTTTAACCTCTTAAATGCTACCGGCGCATATAAAGGTCTCACTCAGCTACTGCGTTAATTGCCCCGGACGTATATATATACGTCTTTCCTAAGTACGAACTTTTCTGTAAACTGCTATCCATAAAAATTATTCCGAAGGCTTTGGAATGCAATAAAATTACTGTGACAGTGTTTGCGAAGTATTTACTTGTTTCAGAGGATTTGCTTATTTATTTCTTTACTACCCCCCTCGCTCCTCCAATACACCACATACGCTCGCCTACGTGTTAAACGGTGGTATTGGGGAGCACATTGCTTAATTTTTTAGTTGGCATTGAAATAATTAATTATAAACCGGGCAAATCATCAGGTGTTAATTTTTGCGCATAATTTTACATATTAAGAGCCCATGGGGTTACTGGTAATTTTTTATACATTCTTAATTTAATATTGTTAAATTAATAAAACACATTGAGCAGTTCTGATATATTTATAAGTGTATTATATCAGTGTAATTGTGTTGTTTATTTTTTATGTCAAAATGTACTTTGTTTGCTTACTTTCAGAAAATAATAATTTCTTTAAATCTTTTGTTTTCGACTTTTCAATATGCTCACGCTCCCCTTGAGGGATTATGACGCCCCCTGGGGGGGCGCCCCACAGTTTGAGAAACACTGGGTTACCAACATAAAATTCAACCACTAAAAAATTAATTATAACATACTTAATACTGATAGCAAGCACATTGCAAAACATTAAAAATCAAGGTAGCCATATTGTAATGTTATTTCCAAACTTGGCGAATATCAACGTTTTGGTGCGTAGCGTACTGATATCAATTTAGTGCGAAAAAAAAGGTGCTAAAGATTTGTTTGCCATTTTCAGAGCAAGCGATGAACCTGTGGGCGGGGACGACGGTTAAAGTTAGAAATGCACTGGAGTAAATCATTTCCAATGCGAAGAGAATAATGAATCGAGGAAGAGCGACACTTGGTGGGTGAATGATCCGTTTTGAAACGCATCATTTCATTCCCGACTGCTGTGCAACTTCTGTGAACATTTCACACTGAATTTTTTCCCTGCAGCGCACTTAAAACGAAAGTAAATGCAAGTGTGTGTAGGGCTCTCCAAGGGTTATTAATTATCGTGTTCGAAAACCAGGAAGACGATTCAATTCATTGTTTGAATGGAGTTGTTTGTGTGGGGTGTTTCGACCCTGGGGTGGAATTTGTTTAGGCAGGGTGCGTCTGCGGAATTTTGCTTTCATTTAATTATAATATTGTTTGTAAAATGTTGCTAATAAATCGAAGAATAACCTTTATGTAATGTAGTTTAACCTAACCAAATCGCATTTAATTTGAGTGTTTGAATAAAATGTCTAATTTTTATTCGTCTGGTGGTTTCACGAATAGGGAACAGTCATTCACAGGGTCCTTACCCTTTTTTGTACTTGGATCTTTTTTCTTGTAAGGAGAAGGCCATGGATTCTTTGCTCTCTCTTAGTTAATTGTAATCACTCAATTACCAAAGCCAAAAAAGGTGACATCATTTGGTGGTTGACAACGGGTTTATTATATATACGCAATGATCAATCGCTTGTAGTGAGAACTCTACCTTTACGAAATCAATTATTTAACTATTCAGTATAGTTCAATCCCAAAAAAGTGAAATATCAGCGTTACAGTTATATATATATATATATACTTTTTTAACATTACAAAGACTGAAAGTATATACCTATATTGCCCCAAAACAGTCAAAATGACTGCATTGTGAAAGAATGATTAATGTGTAAAGAAACTTGTTTAAAATTAACTTTCAATATTTTTTATATTATTTGCGGTCATATAACAAGTTATTAATAAATATTAACAATAAAAAAATGTACTTCACTTGGGAAAAAAATACATTTTAAATATTCTAAGAAATTGTGCATTATATACGTAATTGTTTTTCTAATTGAAATTAGAAAACAGTCAAAATGACTTCCTTGGGCAATCTAGTGTTAATAGAATTTCATTTTCCAAGAGATTGGGAAGTATTCGGAGATTTTCTGGGGGAAAGGGAGATTTTAGTATATAAAATATTTAAAGTCCTTGTGTGGAGCGATGAAATCAAGTGCCAATAGTATGTTATCTGTCTCTAGAGATAGAGGATTACTGCTACACGAAGAAAAATCATAGATTAGAGCTTCAAAATTCCTCCAAAATTATTGGTGATGATTAATGAACGATGGTTTATACATAATGCACTTGAATTCGAAATCTTTGATTATCATGCTGAGATTAGTAGAGAGTGGACTCTTGCTCAGATTATCTTCTTTTAGTCCAATCATGGATCAGAAACAAAAGCTGTGGAAATCTGGTTAGTCTTAATTGAACAAAAATCAGGATTAAAGTATGAGAGTATTCTGAAAAGATTCTTGAATTAAGTAACTGATAACACAGAATTTAGTTCTGAAATAATAATTACTCATACCTCATGGGTAAACATGTGTCGCATTCGAGCTTTGAGAAGAGAGCTGTGCAGTAGCGCACACAGGAATTTTTCAAGGGGGTGGGGGTCCAGGGTCGAAAGTCCACCATTCTTGTATCATGGTCCTTTTGATTTTGATTTTCAGGAACAAAAAGCAGTAAAAAACTAATTATTAAATAAATAATTAGCATTAATTAATAAAATTAATCATTAAAATAACAAATATTTAATTAAATTTTACTACTATATACTTAGAATTACACTCCCCCAACCCACCCCCCCCCCCCCCCCCGCGGCCGGGCCGGCCCGGACCCCTAGGACACCCCCTTGTGTGCGCCACTGGAGCTGTGGTGCTGATTCCTCTCTATTGCGTTTCGTGTAGCTATTTCTTAAGGTGGAAAAACACTGATAGATCTAAACAGTGATAAAGTTCTTCGTAAAAAAAAATATGTAAGCAAATAAAACTTAACATAATTTTTAGAACACACTAGGGTACTTACTCTGCTCTTTCATATTCTAATGTTGCCTAGTTAACCTAAGAGTTGAAGTTTGGTCTGGAGAGAGGAGGATATGATCTTCGTGGTAGCTGGCCAAGACATATCACCACGCCATAAAAGATCTCAAAAGTGTGAGAGGCCTTCACCTCTCTCTTGGGCAATTAGGTATCTATGAGGTAGGGAAGAAACACTTGCCATGATCCAATAAATCTATTTATTGATCATACAATATAACGACGCAAATTCAATTAATTACAGTATGAGAATGTCTCGGTGCTAACCGCAAAAGTGGAACAACGACGAAATACACGAACGATTAGGAGACTATCAAACTCGATCCTTACTTTATATAGGATCTATAATCTATTATCCGATCTAATCTAATATTAATTTAATCTCAGTGATCAATCGTCCCTTTAAATCTTTCTCCTAATAAGTATTTATTCGCAATAATTCAATAATGATACCGTCAGTAACAATCTCACCTCATTTCTGGTTTGCTTTTCCACCCCTACTCTTTCATCTAGCTAGAAAACTTCGACTATGTATAGTAAAATTAATTTGCATATCATCATTTTCTTCTTCCGGAGGGTTGGTTGTGAACAACGCGAATTGATAGCCAAAGATTTCCCAAGAGGATTAGTGGAAGGATCGCGAATAGATCCGTCACAAAAGTATATAAAGAGACTTCATGTATGAAAAACAAAATTAATTTGTGAACGAAGTCGGTTGTTATTTAATATTTTATTCCATGTTTTTTGTAAATATTACTGCAACTTTTGAAATCATCCTCTAAGAACCTCTTTCCGTTCATTTTGTACAAGAATTGTCATCCGTTTTGAGTAGAATATTTCTATTACATAACTTCGAATTTTTTTTTTTAATTTTTTCCTAAACAATTTGTCAACTTTATTCAAAAGAGAAAGAAGGAACAGTTGCATGCATTCAAAAAATTCTTATTTCATCCGTTTTCGATTCGAGGATTCTTTAGGATATGAAAATTATTGCATTATATATCGTTCTAAAATGCAGTATCATGGAAAGTAAAAGAAGGCGAAGATTTGTAAATATTTATGGCCTCAAAAGAAAACTGATTTAAACTTAATAACTTCACTTTAAACAGATTAACTACAATATAAATTCAACAAATTTTAAGTTTTACTTGTAACGTATCAAAAAATAAATGTGAAATATAAGTGTGGATCCATTTGACTTCTCAAGGGACACGATACCAACCAACCAAATGTACTTAACCGAAAAATATAAATATATTTCTTATTGTTTCAAATAATATGCTGCAAGTAATTGTTATAAGTACTAGAAAATGGGGTTGTTGCCAAACGATTTATTCTGTAACGTTTTACCGATATCGGCAACAGTTGTGATGTTTAGAAGGTGATACTTAAGTGTCGAGAGGCCATGGTAGTCTAGTGGTAATGGTCACGAGATCATGAGTTCAAGCCCTTGTGTGCTTTAAAGGTACGCCATGCAGAGGGGTTGATGCATGTTAAGCTTTCTTGGCTCAATGTCCTCCCATTGGCATGGTAGTATGGAAGGGGGGGGGGATGCCAGCTCTGGTGTCGTTCTCGTCACTGGACAGTGGTTCAGAATTACGAGGCCCGTCCACCAATAGTTATGCAGCGCGACACAAATGAACACTCATTCATTGATGGATAAATTTAACAAATAACTCAACACGGATAATGTAATTTTCATTTACATTTAATTTAATCAAATACCTTTAAAATAATAAATTTATATCATTATCTAATAGGGACTCTTCATAAACAGTCAAATTCTTAACTGATTTGAGAAATGGAATAGTTACAGCTTCTCCAGTGAAGTAGCTACAATTAAGAAATCTTATTATTATCTAGAGCTCTTTTTTCATTTCTGCATGCAACTAAACACAATATTACATTAAAAAAACAGGGTGTGCAATTACAGATACCGAAATTGCAATCCAAAGATAATTCGAGGGTTTTTAAATCTAATGTGTGTGTAAAAATAATTTTAAAAATAAATGTTAAATAATGCTTTAGGCGGGGTAACCCAATTCTCAGTCACGCTTTTGTTGGGGGTTATTACGAAGCCACCTGCATTTAGCATTTAATTTGTAATTACTGAACAATTTCAAAGGAATTACATTAAACGGTTTTGTAAGCCGGGTGGGTTTGCTCACTTTTCTTCCGTGTGTTTTCTATGTACGTAATAAATGTAATTATTGAGAATGCTTTGAAGACACACGCACACGTTTATGTATTGCTAGAATTGTTAATTGTTTGCTATAAAGGGTGGGTTTAGAATAGAAATACAATTGATAAGTGAAGTATTGACAATACGTGTCTTAAATCTGATTTGTTTGCATAATAGTTACTTAATTGAAACTTGTGATATAAAAGCTTTCAATTCCTAAAAGTTTAATCTATGTTACTTATCTTATGAATTGAATTTATTTCTATATAAATTTTATGTTTTTTTTTAATTATTAAGTTGCATTAAGATATTGGGGCTTAAATAATTACTTTTAGGAGTGTGATTTTAGTATTTTTTAGGAAAATATAAAGAAGGTTTATATGAATTTTAATTGAATTAAAAACTCGTTTAAATTGACACTTTTATAATTTTCTTCTGAATATTTTTTGTTTCTTTGCTTGGTTATTTAAAAATTAGTTATGATTTTTAAAGTGAGAAAAGACTTTCAGAGAACTTTTAAGAATGGAAGTTATTTTGGATTTTTTATTAATTTATATTTTAAGATTCATTTTGATTCTTACGTTTCAATTAACTTTTTAAAGTAAGTTTAAATATTGAAAGTGTTGGTTGATATGTGCTAGAAATTCTTATACTTCAAACAAATGTATTCTTCCTGTACAATTCTTTATCAAATATTAATTGACATTTCACTACAGCTTCGCAATCAAACATACAAATAAATGTTAAGATTCATTTATATTAAAGTTCTAAATGTGATTATAAAAAATTCTCTTGTTTAGTGCCTACCTAAAAATAATATAAATCTCCTAAAAGCGCTTGACAAGTATTGTCAAGATATTCAGACATATAAAATTATATACAGTAGAGCGTCGTTTATCTGAACGTTTATTATCCGGAGCGTCAAATATCCAAACCAGTTTTTTCAGAGACCTTGCAGTGAAAAAATGAAGGTGTACAATGGTACAGCGAAAAATAAGTGATTATTTTCTACAATAAAGGTAAAATTGCGACATTTTGCACCGATTTTGCTTTTTCTTCAAGCACGTTTCCCGCATGTGATGATTTTCAATATTCGTATAGTGTCCGGTTTCATATACTGCATGAATCGCATTCGGTTTTCAGTTATTCGAACAATCGCATATCTGAACGGTGTCCGGTTCCAATTGATTCCGATAAACGTCGTTCTACTGTAATTTAATTCTACCTGTCACAATAATCATTTAACGCACGAAAAATAACTTTGTAGTAAGAAAAATTTGGACTTCAATAGATCTGAAAACTATTATGTATTGCATTTTTACTAAAATCACAGTAGAATTTTTTTTTTATAATTTTGACTATAATATCAATGGTTTACTTACTTCCAGCTGTGTAATAATGTATTAAGTCAGTGATATTGAAATACATCATTGGAATCTCTTGTTATAAATGATATGACTTTTCAAATTTGATCTAATAATAATCCCTCAACCACAAAGCTAGGTCAAGCGGCAAACTGTTCGTATTGCTTAGAGGTTTCGTAATACTCAAAACACTTTCTGTACTTGCATATTTGCCCCATGCTAGTGATTTATAGCCAAAGATTAGCTGCATGTCAGAAATAAGGTACCGTAGATATTAAAAATTAGGGCAACTTATTTCATTTTGAATCTATAATGAGCCTTGGACTTTTTTAGCCAACCTATAATTCGCCATTGGTCGGCTGAAACTCGTCAATGACATGGAGTTAACACACGCAAATATACCAAACCCTTCACTGCGGAAATATATTTTCAAATTATTAAAAATGCCTCAAACAATGCACATATCCAAAATATGACTTACAAATTTACTTTATTGGGAAGTATAAGTTTGACGTTAAAAATTTGTATTAAATAAGAACTATTTTTATAACGATCTACTGCATATTAGTTTTTGTCTTTTGCGCAGGGATTTAAGTATAGATTTATTTAAAAAATCTATTGGAAGAATCAAAAATACAAATCCTATTTATCATTCAAATGTTAACGAAGTATTTCCGACAGATATTGATTTTTTCCCCAATGGGGCTGCATTTTGGCAAATTAGCCTGGGGTTTTGCACACATGGCAAGTCCCCAAAAGGGAGAGCCATTTTATGGTGGCACCACCTAGTGGCGACTTCGATACCAAATTCAGACGCTTGAATTCAAACTCTCGTTAAATGCTAAATATTGCCGGGATTTAATTTTCCCGGGAGTACCAGAGACAAATTGACACTCAAGGGATCTTTTACATGCCACATAATCATATGACATGCATGCCTATGATTTCCTCAAACAGAAAATTTGTAGACTCTAGCCACGGCGAATATTAATCTTGTTGCATGGTATCTTTAAGCCACTGAAGCCGAATGATAAATATTGATACTCAGAAGCAACTTGAACGAAAGTAAAATTTAAATATATATATATGCATGAAATAATGTTATGTATATATCTGAAATAAAACATTACATTGTAATGACATCTAAATGGGAATAAGCGATCCTTATATATATAAATAAAAAAAAATAAAAAAAAATTGGGACCCCCTCCCCTTTAAGTCTGCCTTTTACTTAGTTAATGTAATAATTTTATCATAGACGTCGTTCCGAAAAACAGTTATCAACCGTTTTTTTTTTACCTTTCGCTTAAGTATGGTGATATAATGTACATTAAGACTTCCTACTTTAGAATTACTTATCATCCTGTATTCTGTAGTGGTCCCTTCTCAGCCATCAATCGCTCCTGGCACTGAAAGGAGTAAAAACTACTAGTAATTGTCTTGAGAAGGAATTTCAGTTTAATTTGGTTGTATAAAGAGCAAGTCCACAGATCCGTTGGTTCCAAAATAATTTTCATCCATTCGAACTAAGATCATTAGCAGCTCAGTTGATAAATTTTAATGCGGTGAACCTTACTTTCCAAACTGATTTCTTTCTCTCTAAATTCCGACAAAGGAGTCCCTAAAAGGAAGATTAGAGGACACTTGCCACACATAAATTTGAGGAATAAATTCCGTAATATAAAGTCAAGACTTTTTATATTGCGGCAGTCGGGGTTCCAGAAAAATCCAGCAGATCTCTTGTGAATGTAGGTGTTATTCCCGTTCTCAACCAGGGTATTCATGGACCAATAGCTGAAATTATGTATATGTGATTTGTGAGACTCAACCAATTGATTAAGCATAGTGTGTTTGGGTTTTTTGAATTGGCGTGTCCAAATCAATTTCCCTCTGGAATTTCAAAAATAAGAACATATCACAGACTGGAAAGTACATAGTGAGAACTAACCATGGACATTTTATTCCTTAGTTCGACTTGCACCTTAAATATCAATTTGTATTGCAGATTGTGAGTAATACAAGTAGTGATATTATTTTAATTTAAAATAGGATCGTTATTTTAAATTTCGTTTAAGAAATTTTCCTCATATATTGATATTGTAACCATTCCATCAATGCAACCTGTCCAAACACCATTAAGGTATCCGACTACGTTCGGAACCGTGATTTTAAAAAAGCGCATAAATGGATAATTTTCGTGATATTTAGTGTCACTTAGATTAGAATACATGTATACAATTATTTTAAGGACATTGTGCCAAAAAATGATTATTTAAATATAATTATTCGGCAAAAACTAACTTAGAATAATTTTTTTTCAAAATGTTCTCCTTTTGTGAAAAATGCTTCTATTATAATAATATTTTGCCTGTATGTAGCTCAAACCTCTGTACAAAGGCTCAACTATAATTTTTGAAAAATTTACATTATTTTCAGAGTTACAACCCATTGAAATAATGATCGGCGTTTGTTTCTTAACATTTCTCCCCTCTGTTGTCGTAAAACATGGATAAACCCACTTCTAAGTTATATATTTCAAATATTCTAGTTGAGTCTCTGTACAGAGGTCTGAGCTATATACAGGCAAAATATTATTAATAGAAGCATTTTTCACAAAAGGAAAATATTTTGAAAATGGGTCATTCTAGGTTCATTTTTTGTCAAAATATTGTACTTAAATAATTTTTTATTGTAATACTATTCGTAAAACAATTTTATATACATTTTCTAATCTAGGTGACACTAATTATCCTAAATATTTTCCATTTATACGCTTTTGTAAAATCACGGTTCCGAACGTAGTCGGATACCTTATGGTCTCTATACAATTTTGATTGATTCTCTGAATCCATCCATGAAGTTTCTATATTACTCATTAAATTTTCAACCCACTATTTACTTACTGTTAATACCCGGTTTGTTAAGTAAGATGGAAATCGGTCCAGAGACAGTGGTATTGTATGTTGTATTACCAACAGCACCTCAAGGACAACAGAGGCGGAATTTAAAAAAAAAATATTGATTTCCTCGTCATCCGATTTGATTGTAAAATCAATTTTTGTATTTCAGTATTTTTTAGAGTTCCTTAATAGTTAAATTTCCTTAAAAACTACATTGGGAGGAAAAACTTCATTTCTTTGTGCTTCTTGTTTTGTTATTTCACACCTTGTGGCTTCAGAAAAATCGACACTCTAAATCTTTTTATATAATGTTTACATTTATTATAGAGGAAATTTGCTATTGAGGGGATATGTAGAGCACAAAAGACCACTTTGCTACAGGCCATTGTCACAATTTCGTCTTTTTGAGCGGGAAGTGTTTGTAGAGGAGTCCGCGACAAATGAGCTCTTGACCTCTCTTGACACTCCCCCGTGAGGGAGGCGGAGGGTGACGCCGTGAGATTCACGCTCTAATTCACGAAACATCACAAAAACGCGCTAAAACGTAAGACCTCCCTTTCTTTCCTATTTTATTTTATTTCGTTTCCTCGTTCACGTGCATGGGGTTCAATTGTGAATGTTTTTTACTCGAACGAGTTTGAGGAAAAAGTTTTTTTTTTTAAAAAAAGAGCAGCTAGTGGTTTGTGCAAGGTACTTTTTTTAATTCTCGAATTGTAGGGTATGGGCCATAATAGTGGAAAAGTTTTCATTATTCGCAAATTGCAGAGAAAATTTTTGGAATTCTGTAATCAAGACTTTCTATTCTTTGTGTCATGTAACCTTGATTTGAAATAAAAAAATAGTTAAATGAATTTCTTGCTTTCAGGGTCATTTCTTGAATCATTTTCAAGGTACTATGTTAGCTCAATGTTTGAATTATTGTGGAAAGAAAAAAGTTCTTTTGAAATTTCTGTGTTTTTCAACTATAGAACAAATGATATTTAAGAGAAACCTGTAATTTTCCCTCTTGATTTCGATGTAACCATCAATTTATTCAATACCTTTCAAATGAATTTTTCTATCATATTGAATAAAAGTCTGAATTACAGTAACATGTTATTGAGTTATGATTGAGAAAAAAAAAAATCGATAAACATCAACTAAAAAAAACCCACTAACCGATTTAATTTAATTTTAAAGGCGAAAGCTTTAGGGTGTTTATTTAAACTGTTAATGCACCAATACATATCAGACTCATAAGTTTGATAAGTTAACTGTTTTGTGTGTTTGTGTGTGTGCATAAAATCTAAATGCTTTATGGTGTTTGTAAATATGCCTTTACTATTTACTTTAATGTTAAGCAAACACATATATGAAGAATGTGGTTATTAAAATTGTGTAATACTTTGCATAGAGTACATGAACAATTATCTGTTGTATTATTTGTTATTATACTTCCGTTATATTATTTTGATTGTGGTTTAGAATTACGAAATCCGTTATCACACAATGTCTCATTTAGCTTCGAAATGAGACTTTATTAAACAGTCAGTCCGTTGCATTATCGATTTAGCTAAACGGCAACAAACTGTGTCCCATGCATTATTAGATCAAGTATATTAAAATGGAATTATGTACACTTATGTAACAGACAATTAAATTTCCGAAATTTTGTTAATGTTTTAGATAATACATCTCTTAAAACAGACTTGCATGTACTTCATAATAAATTTTTTATAAAATATCTGATGATACAGTAACCAATAAATATAGTTACTTTATAATTTGGAAACTAAACTTAGTAACTAAATTTTTTAGTTTTGTTAGATTCATAGTAATTTAGTAAATAAGTTATAAATTTCGTTAATTTATTCGCACTAGTTTAGCTACTTTATTTATTGATAAAAACTTATGGGGATAAATGGATAGCAAGGTATACCTTTTAACGATTTTAAATTCGGAACATAAAAGATAAAAATAAAA
>BMAV01014426.1:66982-101512 GCA_019973955.1 Trichonephila inaurata madagascariensis
GCCAAGGGAGACTAACCTTTAGGGTAAGGTCAATCTCCCCTTCGGTATTTCGCCAATAGACCAAGTATTGCTCAACATGGGATATTTATGAGCAATCGATCTATCTTGTCCACTAGCTATTTTAAATTCATGATCGAATGGCTCATCTTACATTTCTATCTTCTATCATATATAGAAAACCGCATCTATTTCAATACAAAAAAAGTTAAACCGAAAAAGCAAACAATAGTGAAGGGTTTTGCAAAAATATATAATTCCTTTACATTTAAGAATACATTGAAAATATATTAACCAATTAAATTGTCTTTGAAGATCTGAAAACCAGCAAACGAATTATGAAAATATGCATAATATTTTTTTTCAAAAAAGAAAAGAAAGTATGTAGCTTTTAGAGGAACATTCATTATTACTATTATTGTTTTTTGGATGCATTTCATTACATTTAATAAACACATAGTCTACCGCTTGAGAAGGAATGTTGAATTATTTATTGAATTTACATAATGTTCATAGATTTAAAATGTCTTATCTATGGGAATCTTAACACACTCGGCCATTTCGCCTTATAATTTGAAACCATGGTAAGAACACTAAGTCGAAAACTTAGAAGTCATCCACTCTCTCTCTCCGCATTAACACACATTTAACATGTATCTGGTCCTACACAAAGTGGCCTTAGAGCAATCCAAGATTCCAACCAAAATCTCTATTTAAGAAATTAAGCGTTTTACTTTTTCAAAAACAAGTATTTAAACGGATCATTCATTAGCATAAATTAAGCTAGCTTCTAAGCTTCACGCTCCAAATAAGCAATAACTAGGAAGAATAAGAACTTCATATGTTTATTCACACAACACACATCTTTTGCTATACGATAAGAACATTTTTATAAAACGTTATTCAATTTACAACTATTGCCACTCACAAAATTTTTTAAGAAATCAAATATTTCTTAATTTACTTGCGTTTTTGAATAGCATCATTAGTTTTATTTGTATTTTTTTTTGTGTGTGTTAATTATGAAATACTTAACACTTTGGAAATGCGATACTTTAACCCACTATCCATTGGATTCTTAACTGTTATTGTACCAAATATGCTACTTCTGTCACAAATACAAAGGCGTAGCGACCCCCGCATCACGAGGGGGGGGGCAGGATTCAGGGGGCAAAAGCCTATGTTACGTTATGGTTTTGCAATCCGGTGGGGCCTTTGTAAGATCCGGTGGGGCCCCAAAGCCGACTTTGTAGGGGGCCCTAATATTCTCCGTTAGACCACTGTCCAAATAATATATCAAGTACATTCCATTAATTTATGGAATCGTGACTTCTTTACCTTACAAATATGCTGCTATTTTTCAATTTTTACTATTAGCTCACACTCTCTATATATTTATTTATTTATCTTGGTAGAATTTTCAATCGTTAATTAAGCGCTTTCAAATGTATTTTATTGAGCTGAAATTTTATATACATGATTATTTTGGATGACAATACAATAATTTAGTTATAATTAATAAACATTAATTGATTAAAACTAATTATTTAGAGAATTACAAATACAAAGCCACTTTGGCATCAGCTTTGGTGACTTAGCGATCATTTGGGCGATTTGGGTCAAAACTTTAAAAGATTTTTTTTCTCACGTTTTAAAGCATTCAGTTGAACTGAAATTTAGTAAACACGATTGTTTTGGATGACAATACGATACTTTAATGAAAATTAATATAAATGAAGGACCACTTAATGTTGCGATTCTGTCCTATGTATATACATATTTATATATTAATTGAAACTATTTAATAAAAAGTAGCTATAATATAAAATTTTTCTTTGTTGTTCTAAGTAGGAATTGACTTAAATTTTTTTTTAATGTTACTTTTCCTGTCCTAACTTGTCGAAGAAAAAAGTGAAAACCAGTAGCGCACACAGGAATTTTTCAAGGGGAGGGTCCGGGATTGAAAGTTCACCATTCTTGTATCATGCTCCTTTTGATTTTGTCGATTTTCGGGAACAAAACACAGTAAAAAACTAATTATTGAATAAATCATTAGCATTAATTAATAAAATTAATCACACACACACACATTAAAAACAAATACTTAACTAAGACTAACTAGCTAATACTTAGAATTATAATCAATCGGAAAAAAAATCAAGGGCTTTGAGGGGGCGTCCGGATTCCCAGGACCCCCCCTTGTGTGCGCCACTGGTGAAAACCATACTACGATTTAATGAATGGGAATATGCACGAGAGTGAGATGCGTCATTAATAGTTTTTGCATTTTTTCGTCACAGCATCTCGTATGTTAATCACTTCTGATAGGATTAGATCTTCGTAATCTCGCATACACGAGAAAACAAAAGCTTAACGCGGCATCGCAGAGAAATGCAGCAGCTCTAAGTGGTTTTTCTCACATGAGGAAATCGACAGGTGGCTGCCGGGCTCTACCCCGTTCATCCTCTGGAAATGTGAAAGTCGAGGAAATTCATAATGCATGCTTCATTTAAAGATCACGCCTACACCGCGGACTTCCTAGTTCATTCGAAACGCTTTGGTAAGGAGACAAACCATAAAATATTATAACAGAGTTTTTGAAAAGGAAGGAAGAGTTTTTTTCCCGCAGCAGAAACCTATTTCATCTGTTTTCTGAGTATCGTAACAAACAAGGGGGAAGGGAGGGGGGCTGTTTTACAGATGTTTTTCCGCAAGTAAACAGTGTGTATTTGGAATATCTGAGGTTATGTGAATTTATATATATATAAACGTATTCAGAGTTGTTATAAGTTTTTATTATTGAAAAATATTCAGAATTGGGTTAATCCAAAGATGAGGAAACTTCAGAAATGTAGCTCTATTTTTTTTATGAATCCAACCCTTTAACCTCGGGAGTTATTTGTTGTTTGACTGGCTGTGTCATTTTGGAAAAAAAAATATACCACATTTATCTGGGGTACTGTTTTTGCAAGTACAGTCGGACCTCCATTTTACTAACCTCTATGTTGTGAATTTCTCTATTTTGCGAGCTTTTTCCTGAAACCAAGAACATTTTATGATTTTCTTAAAATAATCTCCAAATGGAGAAGTGCATTTTATATTTAAAGAACTTCTTCTCTTGTAATTCTATTTTTTTCTCCCAATTTTTAAAATGTTTCTGGACTTTCGTATGATGAGATAAAATCATTTGAAACAATTCGACGCGGATTAAAGTGCTTAGAAAATACACATGAAGGGGATGGGGGCGCATTGTAAAAATACGCCATCGTGTATTAAGAGAACATTTTTTTCGAACAAAAGAACCCAAACAAAATAAAATGAACGGAATTTACCAATAATTAAATTTAAGGAGACGCTTGTGGCAATGTATGCTTAAAATGACCCTATTTGTGAAATATAAATTTAAAATAAATTGTTGGCTTAAAATTAGAAAATATCATTAAAACTCATTAACCTTAATACAAAATTATTTTTTAAAGTTGAAAACATATGGTGTATCCCTGGACAGGTCCACTATACTTTTTTTAGTACAGATAATTACTTCATACCTAACTTAGCTTCCAAAGCTTTTAAAAGAAAAAAATTATATTTCCATTTGTAAAAAGTATAACGGAAATCTTACTGGGGTAGAGATGATACACCTCTCAGTTTTTTTTTACAAAAGTCAAAATGGCAATCTTTGAGTATTTGATACTCCATTCTGCAATTCACCATATTCCATTCGCTGGATTCACATGGCTTAAATGTGTTTTGGCGTCATTATTCCTTCGGGGAAATCAAGATTTATACTTACGATCTCTTTTACAAACTCTTTAATTTGCGCCCAGGTTTGCACGATTTCGAATTGTTATCACCTTGAATTTTTTTTTTACCCGAAAACCTTCAAATGCGTGTTGTAATTTGTACGAAGTTCCTTGCACTACGAAGTGAATTGGTGCACATCTACCGAAAATGATATTCAATTTATTTAAGAGCAGAAGCGCGCATACCTACAAAGAAAATTCGCTAGACACGTTCAACTTATCTCTTAGATGCTTATCGTCGAATATTTCCACCTTGGTCAAAGAAATCTTCTACAGCTGAAAACCCAAGTTTTCACCCAAAAAATAGCTCTACTAATGGTTTTAAACTCGAAAAGATCATGACAATGGAAGATTGAAAATGGTATAACCGATCTTACTGTCTCACTAATGGTTTTGTATGTACTGCTATTTTGTTCCTTCTAAAAAAGAAGTAAAAAAAAAGGGTGAGACAAATTACATCTATCTCAGAGTTATGTTTCCACAAAAAAAGGAATGTTTTCTTTTTCTTTTCGAACATTGATACTCGGTAAATAAAATGGATAAGGGGGTTAACCACCTACATGTAAAGTACCATGGGTACAAAAAAAAAATGGTATGACTGATACGTGTGTGGAAATAATACTTCCGCAATACAATCTGAGGCTTGGAACAAAAGAATTCTAGGATTACTTTTTGTCCCTTTGGTGACATAAAAGAACGATTTGAAAGTTGGAACTCCTACGATTTCATGGTCGTAAAGTCATTTTGTAATCACGTCCTTTGTTTTAGAAATCTTGAAACGAACCGGAATTTTCTGCTAAAGAAAAAGATGATGGATATTCACTGTGGATTTTCGAAAGGGTTTTGGAAAAAAAAGAAGTTAAGACCTTAATTGGCAAGGGTTCTTTCTCATACCCTACACTCGTGATGCTGGGAAGTACGTGGAAGAAAGTCATCGTGCTTCGGAGTTGATTTGTTTTACGTGTCTCGTTACGGGTTGAACAGTTGAGCACAATTTTATGACAGTAAATGATTTTTTAGAAGGTTTATGTGTATTAAATCTTGTTTAACATGATAAAGCAGACAGATGACTGACGTGGTTAAATGGTTCGGCTTTTGTGTTCTTTTGGGAATGCGCGTAAAAAAATGTTGTATTGGTTATATGTCAATTGATGCGGTAAAATTGTTAATGTTTTTCGCGTGGTTAAGATACGTGGGAGAAATCACAGTTGACTAAATGCATACATCCGTCATATTTCAGGAAAAAGCAAAAGTAATAGCAGTTTTTTTTTAAATATGTATAATTTTTTTCATATAAAGGGTTGAAAGTTATAAACAATGCAAGTAAAGAGTTTTATCCATATATATTTGCAATTTTTTATGTAATTTACTTTTATAATTTTATTGAGTGTTTTCTGGCTATTTATTTCTATCCAACTTAGAGCTCCATGAACCATTGTTAAGACGTTTCGATTTTGAGCTAGGGTGACATTACAAGGTCGACATTTGAACTGGCACCTTTCTCTTCAATTGCCTACATTCTTTTTCTTAGTTTCGTTTCAATTATGTGAGTTTTATTCCTCTACAAAACCAAATACTTCAGCTTTATATCTTCAATATCATTTAAGAGCCTGTTTTTGACAACTAAAATAAATTATAGTTCTGAATAAAACCTTGTTTAAATTTAGAGAGTTCTAAAATTTTTTTTTATCAGACATGAATTGTAGAGATAGTGTGGTAATTTGATTGATGATTTGAGTTTGGTGTTTTATGGCGCAAGAGCCAGTTTTGGCTATACTGCGCCAAACATTCATAGGTCTGTGGTCTGGACGGGAAAAGAAGAAAAGGAGAAATTGGATGACAAGATGGAGGGTCGAAAATATAGAAGGATCACTGGAGTACCCCGGGGTCGTGACACCCATGTTTACCAAAGATAGTAAACCCCTTGGGAAAAGGAAAAGATCACTAGAGAGAGAGAGAGAGAGAGAGGGTACCTCAGGATTGTGTGTGATACCCGTACCCACCTAAAGAATGTGAGTCCCCTGAGGAGATTTGACTGATGAAGTAACACTCTAGTAACCGATAGATAGCGTGTATGTGTCTTTGTAGTTCCAATAGAAACCATTGTGTGATAGGGCCTGTTGCAATTAGTGTGTACTTTCAAAGTCGTCATCTTAGCATTCCGGGGATGCAGACAGTAGGATTTCAGCTCAGATGTCAACTTAGTCATTTCACTAAAGCTTAAAATTGCGTGACGTTAACAATGCTAAGTGAGTCTTTGAGTTAAGCAATTTAGACTTTCATTAATTAATTGCAGATAATTTTGTTTTTTAAATGTTTTTCTCAATCGTTAAACGTTATCGTTCTCTCGTTTGATCGCATTAAATTCTATGCAGAAAGATTTTCGAAGCAATATAGTAAATTTTCATGCACCAATGCATTTCTCTAATCAAAAAGTTTTTGATAGTAAATTTACCAGAATTTAACTGCAATGTATACAAGAGATTTTCTGGATAACTGCTTCCCTAAATAGGCTTAATTCATGACGGTGACATGGTAAATGCAATCACGTGTCTCTGATTTACTTCAAATCTGACATTAGATTGTTGTTGCCAGATACAATTTCACAATGATCGTGTAAATATTTTAAAATATTAGGATTCTTCAAAACGTTTTCCAAAAGTAAAAATAATTTGTTAATAAATGTGTGTACTTTTAAAACAAGTGCATTTTTTTTACCTACAGTTGCAGGTTTTGTGGGATGTGGAGAAACAAGGGCTATTTTTCCTATGTGTGTTATTATTGTTGACAAATATGTACTTTTGAAAGGAAAAGTTTCTGCTAAAAGCAAAAGCTGGCAGTCGTGAAGTACATGAACCAATAGGCTGAAAACGCGTGACTGTAGTTATGTAACTATGATATCACTTGAATTTAACCCATTGGAACTATATATAAATAATAATTCACTTCAATTTCATATTAAATGTTCTTAAAAATTAGTAATGGTCCTAATCCTCCAGGACTTCACGTTAATAAGTAATTGCTAGTCACCCACCGAACGGGATATAATCGTAACTTTATCTCTTCAAAATTAAAAGTTTAGCATTTTTAAATTAAGAATTGCATAGTGTGTACATCATACGATTATCTGGACTAATCAGAAGAGACTTCTCAGGAAGTCATGTAAGTTTTTGAACTTCCAGTTGCTGTTTTGTATATATACTTCTCTTTCAGGGAAGATTTGCCGGCCGCTACTTGTTTTAATAATGTATCGCTAATCCTGTGTCTATCATCGTGTGTTCTACTTTGTGCGAGTGGTTTAAGTGTCTAAATGTAAAATAAATTGGACTATCAACTATCAAAAGGATGCCTCATCAGTATAGCATCTGTACCTTAAAAACCCTAGCTTGGTAAAAAAATAAAGCCTTCCACGCGAATCTAATATATATACAAAATCACACAAAATTATTTATTAACTAGCTGATGTCGCAAGTGTAATAAATCTTACAAATCTTGTGTGTGAAGAAAATAAGTATTTCGGCAATTTTTCGGAATTTATTAAACAACTGCTTAGTTGAATTTAAATTATTTAAACATTATTCTCAAAATATATATAAAAAACATCTTAACGCTTTATGAAGAAAATTCCTGTTCGGTTCAAGGTTTATCTTGAAAAATTGATTATCTATCAAAAGCAACGAGCGTACTACAAGTTTTGTCTCTTTATCGTCAGACATATATTTTTTTATTTCATTTTAACATAGCTGTTCCATCTTACTGTGACAAGCATTTACGCACTGAATTGTAAAAAAACATTACGTAACGGATTAGGCTTGCCGACAAAAAAAATTCCCGTATGCGAAAAATTCTCGGTTATTAACAACCGTATTATTAACCACTGCAGAATCGCGTAACCATGACTCTCTTTACAGTCTGGTAGTTGTTCTTCGCCAATCTGGCGAGAAAAGTGGAGTACTTAAGATGGATGCCTCTCTGTAAGAATCCCAGTAATGATACGTTTTAAAGAGAAAAAAAAAACTGATTTCTGTACCGATATCTTTAATCCTTTAAATTGCTGGTATTAGACAATTCAACCAGCTCATGCGGAGGTACTAATGAAGCAATAGTAAAGATTATAGTAACGTGAAATTGTCGAAAATAGCTGAAATTAGAGTTTTTGAAAGACCAGGATTAAATGTTTTTGAATGGTTTGTTTACGTAAGATGGGCAGATAAAACGAAGTTTCCTTTTGGGTTTTTAAAAGAATTTTTGGCGGTTTTTTACAAACTTGTTTTGGCCTGGAGGTCTTTCAACTCTTCATTGGTTTTCTGATAATAAAGATAGTTTTTTTTTTTTTAATAAACGTAGTTATTTGAAAAATATATTAACCAGAGATTTTTCTGAATTAAACTACATGATGAAATATAAGATAAATGATGCTTCCGATCACATTTTATATGCAAATGCTTTTACAAGTGTTGTTGCTAAGGGCAACGAAGCCCATAATTTTAAATTTCGGTCAAGTGACGAGAACTACACCCAAGTTGACACCCAACTCCTAACTTCCACACTACGCTAACCAGAGTTCTTTGAACTACGGAATATTTAACGTGTATTACCCAGTTCTCTACACTGTGGGTCTTCAGGGACATTGGTGAGTGAGTAAATATTAACGTCACACTATGCAGCTTCTCGAGGGCTTTTGTCGACGGACCTCGTAATTTTGAGTCATGGTCAAGTGATGAGGATGACACCTGAGCTCTGGCACCACCTCTCCTAACTTCTTCACCACATCAACGGGTGGACATATGAGCCTCGACAGATTTAACGAGCATTGACCCCCTCTCCTCGGAGGGTCTTCAGAGGTACCAGGCTCGAACTCATGTCACATCTGCCTCGAGTCCGATACCTTGACCACTAGGCTACCGCGGCTACCAAAGACATTAAAATTCGAACTCACAACTCTTGGTCACACTTTTGTGGCCGTAACTATTCATCTACTACGGCTTGATTTCGGTAAAAATCCATCGTACAGCAGGTTGATGCTCTTTAAATCTCCCCACTGGCGGGCTTTGGAAGATGAAAAGCGGTATATTACATCAAATTTTGGTCTTCTTTCTTGGCCACGGTTCAGAATGACGTAATCCGCAGCCAGGAGCCATCGAAGAGTCATAAACTTCACTAGTAACCATTGTATTGCTTCTAATGAGATGTTAATAAATAATTCAAATGTTATAAATGATAAAATACTTCATATTCCATAAAAGTACGATTGTGTAATGCTGCCATGTTATTGCTTAATTCAATTTCCAGGTATGAAAAAGAAATGAAACGTATAAAGAGAGTGAATTAAAGAATAAAATTCAACATATACACATCTTTTTCCGAAAGAAATTAATCTGAATTTTTTTTTTAACTTGGGTAAGAAAATCAGTTTAACTTTTTTAAAAAGAAATTCACCTAACTATTACAAATTGTACATAATTAAGAAATATATAAATAACATTGCAAACTTAAGAGCTGTTCTCAATGGTTCTGAAGTGGCCGCGGTAGCCAAGTGGTATAGGTATCAGATCGTGGCTTACCTTGTCACGAGTTCGAGCCCAGTACCACTAAAGACCCGCCGTGTAGGGCAGCGATGCACGTTAAATCTGTCGAGAGCTGAAACGTCCTCCCGTTGGTGTGGTGTGGTAGTTAGGAGAGGGAGGTGCCAGCTCAGGTGTCGTCCACGTCACTTGACCATGGTTCAAAATGACGTGGTCCGTCGCCAAAAGCCCTCGTGTAGCTGAACAGTGCGACGTTAATATTCAATCAATCAATCAATGGTTCTGAAATATGGGTTGACAATTGCTTTGGCTAGAGGGCTGCGTTGTGGAAGCGGAGGATACCACAGAGGGCCGCAACTTTTTAAGCGATCGCATTCACTAGTAAACTTTCCATCTCAGAAAATGCATACATTGTACCATAGAAAACACTTAATATAAATAGTGACATACAATTTATTCTCTATTTATTGCACTAATTCCGTAACATCTATAGCTACAAGCAAATTTAATTTTTGAGTCAGTTAAGAGAGAAAAATGTACCCTATCATACTTTTCTGCAATCTTTTTGAAATCAGGTGGGAGATTGCTTGTTGAAATTATCATCTTACCTTGCAAGCTCTAATTTCAGTTACTTGCATTTATATTTATTCTTTTTGATTTTAAAGAAAGAAAACCTTGGCTCTCAAATTTTTGTTGACCTAGAAGAAGGGAACATTTTCTGTCTATTTGGTTTCTTCCGCGGTCGTTTTGGCATGGCGCAAGAAAAAAAAAAGAGAAAAAATCAACCTTTTTCTTTGCAGTTCGCTATATGCCAAGTTCTAAGACATTTATTGCTACTCTAAAAGGAATATGCTGATTTCATTCTGAAAATAAGTATTGTAAATATCACAATGTAAATCTGAAACCGATTTCTACCGATATAAACCCTTCTCGCATTTATTGCTTTTTCAAAAACGTTTAAATGTTATTAGAAGAAATAAAAATAGCAGAACTTTTTTTTTATCGATGTACAATAATCACGTTCTTCAAAATCCTTCTTGGAAAAACTAGCTTTATATTCAAACTACTTTTTATGAAAGAAAAAAAAAAGGATGCATATCTCCTTAAATTCTTTCAGGCAAATTATATTCGTTTTTATCAGTAGAAATTTGCTTTCGAATAGCCTGAAAACATTCCAAAATCGAAGTTTTTAGTGCAATAAATTCAGAGTTACTGCGGGATTTGAATTTTTCGATATCTAATGATCAATAATTGACTAGTGAGGTTCGGCACACCTTAAAAAATAAACGAACTAGTCTAGGAGGATAACTTCCACTAAAAATACATTTCTCTTGAGCAAAAAATAGCGATATCTTTCTTTAACAAGAGAGTTGGCCGCTGTAGCCTAGTGGTTATAGTATCGAACTCGTGACCGGGGTGTTGGGGGTCCGAGTCCTGTATATTGGTTATTTTTTGTCAACTTGAGACTGATAACACTTTTGTAGCTAATAATGTTATGTGTAATGCTTAAACACGGCCTCTTATGATGGTGTTTGAAGCTAACTTTTCGATGTTACATGTCCTTTTACGCCATTCCCCAGTTTTTGAGAATTTTAAAAGTCTCTTTGAAATGAAGTTTAATTTAGGCTGCCTGGTAAATAGTTCAAATAATTTTTTTAAAAAAAATCTAGTATTTATAACTTGAATTACTTTAATATTTAATGAAAATGATGTAGTTTTCATATTAATAACTAAACAAACAAAAAAAAAAACAATTCTGGAAATTTATAGGAGAAAAACGAATTGGCAGAAATGTGTCAACTTGAGACAGCAGCACATTTTTCTTTTTACTTTGAAGGAAGTATAGAGAGAACACAATTTTCTGTTACTTGGATTAACATCAAAAAGGATAGAAGATTATCTATATTTTCTTTGACAGTTCAAGATCATGTGAGTGTGTTTTGAAACAAATGACACCTACTTTGAGTTTTCATCTATAGTGAGTTCATTCTGAAGCGATATGCATATATTGTGTTTTCTCTGTGAACTCTGATTGGACTCAAGATAACTGCGGTTCAATGGCTGACAATTTATTTGGATTTGTTGGGTTATTTTGTGTTTGAGGCTCGTGCCTCTCTCGCGGACACTTAGATGTGTGGGGGAAGGGAAGAAACACTCGGCATGATTCAACTGATCTATTTATTTCCACACTAGAATAAACACAAAATTCCAACTAATTATATTAAGAGAATATCTCAATGAAAACCGTGAAAGTGGAACAACGACAGTAAAACGTGAGCGCGAAAATATTGAAGAGTGAGATACAAGTCGACAAATAATCAATCAATTGATGAAATTACAGAATTATTTTTTCTTTATTACCAACTTTTTTTCCATAAAATTTCAATTTCTTATTTTATGTTCATTGGAACAAATAAGAAAGGAGGAGATATACGTTACGCCACTGGGAATGAATGAAATGAATTTTCCTTTCTACAAAATTTTTGACACTGAATTTACAGGAGAAAAAATGTGTTGCTTTCGGGACTGATTGGCCGTTAAGGTAAACCTTTAGGTGAAAGGTAGGATGAAATTTAATGTAATACTTGCTTTTTTTTTTTCTTCTGTCCAGAAACGACATTTAAAGTAACCATTTGCTAGGAGAAACTAGGATTTAAAAAATTATAAGGATTTGTAAAGCCTACTATACGGTAGAATTGAAATTGATGCTTTTAAATAGATTTTCATAGAAATCCAAAGTGTTTATGTGTTATTCAGTTAGAAATTTAATTTTTTAATAAATTTCCGTTTTTTTTTAAATATATTTATTTCTTTATTTAATTCCATTAGTTTCTTCTTCAAATATAATTAAATATTGATTAAATATTTCTTTTTATTATTTTATATAAGATAAACAATCTACATCCATAAAAAGTTGTTTGCCAGAGCCCCGAAGGCTTCTTTTGGAATCTTGTAGCGAATTAGTGACTGTCCTTAAGACGATATGTATTCGGAAAACTGTCTTGACATTGACAACGTGGTATATATTACCTTCGGTCCTATATGAAAATAGCTTTTCATTTCTATAAACACGACAAGCAACCAACTATAAAAGAGAAATATGGATCAATGACAGCACAAATATTAATTAAAATTAAAACAAAATTTGTATTTCACATTAACTTTTGTACTATAAACATTGATTTTTTTTTCATTTAATTCGACACTAAACGGTGTAAAAGTTTGAGTGGGTTGTTCCTTGTCACTTCATCACGGTTAAAATTACTAGGCCCGTCTCTTCAAAAGTGTTTGCACAACTTTAGAGCGCGACGATACTAAATAATCAAATCATCAGCACTGAATACAGTTGAATTTTTTTTCTAAATTAAGGGGGCATGGTACGATTTAAGCAAAAATTTTTAATTTAAGGATTTTTAAAAAATTTTTCGTCACCTCCTTTGTGCGTATACTATGTAAAACAGATTTTGTGCTCAACATTTCATAAAATGCTAGCCATATAATTTTTTAAGGAAAAAACTTGAAATTTGTGAAGTGAATTTAAAATGCTACTCCTCCTACAAAAAATTACGTACACGCATGAAATTTGATTTACACGATCGTCACACAAACTATGTATTACAAAAGTTGGTATGGGTTTTGCGATAACATGATTGGTATTCTTACAATACCTCTTTTTATGAATGCTTATTGAAAATTCCTTAAAAAACGTAGAAATTCTGAGTTCAATTATTTTTAAAAAAACAAGTATTGCTCTCTGATTCAAAAATGCATACTAACTTTTGTTACGTGTACTATTGGTAATGGGTAAAAAACAATTCAAAGCATTAGGCACAACAGAAAAAAAAAGCCTTAGCATTTTAAATGAAGACAAACTAGTTATTTTATCTTTCTGAGATAAGTAAATTTAAAGTTTTGATTTGCCATAGGGATATGAATAAAAACGAACATAAAAGCTATCGTAATTCTGAGTTTTTTAAGTTTACAGCTTTCAAATTTTGTGTGTAAGGTTATAGAAAAATATATAAAGAATAATTTATAGGCTAAACAAAAATTAGATTTGATTTTTTGACCGATTTTGGTCAATTGAATTGTACTGTGTCCCCTTAAAATTATAAGACTAAAACATGCTTTGCGTATAACGTATTATTACGTATAGGAGAACAGTATGAAAGAATTTTAGAACTCTATTAATGACTAAATAGATGACAAAGAGAAGTACAACAAGTGGCCTTTTTTCACTCTGAATGATAGAAAAAGGAAAATAAAAAAATACTGAAAAGGGAAAAAACCAGTCTCATAGTTCTATTAACGCCTCGCTAGAGTTCTATCATGGGCTGTTGAAGGTAGACTTTTCCCAGAGAATCTAATAGGAAGAGAAAAAAAACCCATAAGACTAATTGAATAGATTGGATGAACACTTTTCTTTCTCTCTAACAAACTTTTTTATGTGCGAGAGAACAAAATCGTTAGGCGATACTGTCGCAGTTTAGTGAAGTAGAAATCGAGGTTTTATTTCACAAAAACTCACTGTTTAGAATTGAGGCTGAGTTTTGAATTCTGAATCCACGAAGACACTTAGTGAAAAATTTTTCCCACGACGTTTCTGCATATTCAATGGAAAATATCATCAAAACTCACATGTATGAGTAATGTGGAAATTGGGTTACCAATATACAGGCATTATCCCTGTCAATTAACTGCGATTCAGAATTGCTAGGTAGCCTAGTGGCTCGTGGACGGCGTGTCATGTGTTCGAGTCTGATACATCTGAAGACCCACAGTGCAGAGGAGGCTGATGCATGTTAAATATACCGAGGCTCAAACGTCTTCCCGTTAATGGGATGTGGTGTGACATCTCTCGCGTTCTTCTTCTAACATAACTCCTACGTTCTTTGACGGCCACGATTAATGGCAAAACTTTTCCAACACAATACCAAGAAGAGAAACAAAGCAACAATGCAAATAAGATATACTTTAAAAGGATAGAAAGTTCAGTGAGAGAGAATGGCAATCTTAGAGAAAGCTTAGTGTGGAACAGTTCGGAACAAGTGTTAGACGGCCTACTCAAAAGGAAGAAGGAAACGCCCACCTTCGATAATAATATTTATAAGGAGGAGTAATTATATATGAATACATCCATCTCTATCTACAAGTAGCAGAATAGAGGAGTCTTCAACCAAGGTAGGAGGGTTACTTTCTAAACGATAGTATAATATAGAAAGCGAGATTAGGTAGATAATCAATTATATTTAGGATAAGTGATCTAGTTGTGCGATCTGACTTAAATATTCGGCCTACTTTGTGGTTTATTCTCACTTAATATAAGTTGTTCATTATATATAAGTAATTTAAGTTATATTCTTAATATAAAAGTTGTATTAAGAATTATAAAATGTCTCATCCTTCCGATAATCCCACACCTCTAACTTACGCGGACCCACCACGTCATAGTTATCGACAGATGGCTATGTCACAGTGGAAGTTAGGAGGTCACGTAGCTTGACCATGTTTCAAAATAACGAGGTTCGTCGCCAAAATTGGCGAACTGTTCTTGTAACATTTTGAAGTTTCATGAGAGCTACTGGTGTGTGTTTTACAAACCTTGCAATTTTGATTCACAGTATATTACTCTAAATTTTGTTATATTATCTTTCAATTCTTGGACTTTTTGAAGAATATAAATAATACGTCAAGAATTGTTAGACATTTAAAAAGAACAATGCGAAATATTATTTTTCGGATCCAAATTTTTGTGGTCTCCTTGCCTTGTTTTTCCAATTCCGTACCATGATCTCAATTAAACCAACCGATTCGAACCCGACCTTTTTGCAATTTTCGTGATTTGTGGTTGGCAGCAATTGCAATGCAAATCGCGAAGCTATTTAAACTCGACTCGTGTTAGTTCTTTTTCTTAGGGAGAAAGAAAGGAAATATATTCAAGTGTGTTTTAGCTTTTAAATAGAGAGCGGCTGGTTGGCTATGCAATTGTATGTTGCATCACCATTTTAAGATAATAAATTCGTTTTTAATATTAGACTGTGTAAGAAGACGGTTCGAATCGGATGTCTGGTAAAGTTGATTTTTTTTTAACTAAAACTTTATTAGTCAACTTATATTGTTTTTGATCGCTCCAGTGACGAGCACATTAACTTTAACCTTGATTATTATTAAAAGTCATTTTAAGAAACTGTTTTCATCTTTATACCTCCTCGACACAAAAATTTTCACTGCTTGCTTTGCCAAAGCTTGGGTTAGTGTAACAAGGATTATGAATAATTCTCTTGAAATATGATTTATGAATTCTTTGATGACTAGATAACCCAGGTTTAATTATTTTACTGAGTATTCTAAGATCCTTTTTTTAAAATTTAAAAACGAAGAAAAACGTCGAATTAACTTTTAAACATTTGGTATACTAAAAGAATTTCGAATATGAAAAACCTATAAAATGTCAGTGTTAAGAAAACCAGAATGAAAAGTAAGTATTTACGGTACTTGTGTACTATCGAAACAATGTCAACGCTCAAGCTAACTTGCTAAAGGAATCGATGCGATAAATACGTAAGTACCCTATTTACTTATTAGCCCATCGATTGCTTTCACCAAACCCAAAACCATTCCCTAACGCCAAAATATGTGATAGTCATTATGAGAAATGTTGCTTGTGCAGATTCATCTAAAGACTTCTTGAGGCCCTGGGCCCCTTTGCAAAACTAGGGCCCACCTGCGACTCTTTTATCGAATATAATGTCTATACATGTGAAGTTCTACAAAAGTAATCCATCATCAAAGAAGTTTAATTAGTAAATATTCGTTTTCTGCATTTTGGATTAGTTAATTTTCTACATTACAATTTAAGTTGGAAACGAGACAAGGCTAACCCAAGGCCGAGAACCTTGAGCCAGACCCAGTTGGCCCATGCCTTAAAACTTCCTTGTGCTCATACTTATTTATAAGTTGAGCAAGTTCTTTAAAATCTTAGAAATCTTTGGCAATTTACTGTTCGCCGGGCTAATACGCAATGCAAAAAAAAAAAAAAATTAATTAGAAATCACTTTTTATACCTCTATATGTCCATATATTTCTACGAAATGAAAAACTCTTTAGTTTATTTTTACACTAATGGATTTTTGCGGAAGTTTATATGTTGATGAAAGTTATTTTTTTTTTAAATCCGGAAGTTAACTTAAGTTTGAAACAAAATCATTCACCTATGCAGTAAAAACATTTTTCTCCTTAAATTGTTTATTATCTACTCAAGTATACGCTATTTTCATGCAAAGAAAAAAAACTACTTATAATCTACACAAACCTATTGATTTAAAATTGGACCAAAACGATTTTAGAAATTTTTGAAACCTGTTTAAAGCACTAATTTATGAGATAGTTTATGCCTAGTGAGAATATTTGAGAAAAAAACCTGTTTTTTTGTAGTAAAAAGTATAGCTAAGCAGTTTTGGTTATATTTTTCTCAGTGTGCAAATAATTCTTTTTATAAATTTTGTTGTAAGATATTTATTTCACGTGTGAAGTTTTAAATAGTATTTTTATTTATAAATTTTCAAAAATTTGTTTACAATGGAAAATGACCTGAAACAACAATAACAACACAATTTTATAATATTTTAAGCATTAACTACACTTCATGCTCATGTCACCAAAAACAAATCGAAATGTTTACAGGGGAAGTATGATTTATGATACATAAAATGCCTTGTTTTAATTTCATATTAAGAAGACTTGTTACCTCCAAAATGACTGAAATATCATTTTTTTATCTTTATTTAATCTTATTTTTTACATTATCTTTTGATTGATATATTACTTTTGCATGTCGGAAACTTAGAAGCTGCATAAAACTTCATTTGAAAAATGTAAATTAACAAATTAGGCAATTCGACCACGCCCCCTTTGTAGAAAAAAAAGTGTTTTGATAAGAAATTTTATTTTAGAAAGAGAAATAATAACAATAAAAAAGGTGTAATATTTGAAGAAGGATATTAACGAGGCATTACAATAATGTAATTTATTTTCTTCGTGAAATGTGTGCATGTGAAATTTTTGAATTAAGGTATTTTATATTAATAATTTCATAATTTCATTTCCTATATGTTTTTCATACAAATATAATACTTTAATATTATATGAAGAAAAAAAAAACTAATATTTCTGTCTTGACAGAAAAAAAAATTGTTACTTTTCTTGAATTTTCTTGTGCAATTAATACTCTCTATAAGTTTATTATTTATAAAAAATGTGTGGGTTGTGTGTGTGTGTGAGTGAAAGAATACGAAAATGCTGTTATTTTAAAGAAAAATATATAACTAATGTTTTAAAGTAGTTTTTTATTTAAGCTTATTATAATTATTTTTCAGAATTATAAACTTTAAAGCGGTTTTTTTTTCTCAGTTTGTGTTTTTTGATACATTACTGCATTCAAAATGCTACTCCTTTCACTATTATTTACCAATCACTTCCATCTTTTTCCTGTATGCTATATACAAAGCATGTAACAAAATTATGCATCCATTTTGCTGTTAACTAAATACATTTTTTTAAAAAAATTGTAGGACATAATGGCTTTTTCGTTGAATTTTAGCATGCATATCAACGTTCTATTTTTTTTTCAAAAACCAATTAAGTTATTATAAAATCGATCCCTAAAGTTGTTTCGAACATCCATAAAAATATTACAAAAAAATTCAGGTAAAAAAAGTAATATTTACAGAAAAAAAGTTTTTTAAATTTTCCAAATTTTCTTCAAAAAATTAAAATTTTTAAAATTGTGAGAATAATATATAAAAAAAAATCCTCTCGTATCATTTTCTTGAATAGAAATATTATATAAAATGCTAAAATATAATTTTTAAATACATAAAGAAAATTTTTCAAAGGATACTAAGTCCTCTTAATATAAATATATATAAGACAAAATATATTTACAATAAATGTGTATACAAGACATAATATGTCATATAATATAGAAATTTATTGAAAAGGTAATGATAGTATTACATTTCCTAGACATTATTTTAAAATTTTCGTATGTTACGAGATGGGAAAACTTAATATCATTTATTATAATACTTATTGTTGCTTACCTTATTATAATTGCTGACATTCCTTACCTCTTTTTCAATTTCTAATATTAGCTCGCTTTATATATTTATTTATTTATATATTTATCTTGTTCAAATTTTCAATCGTTAGTGAAATATTTTCTATTCGTCCAATCAAGTTCAAATACATTTTTTTAAAACTTGCATGGATGGCACTTGATGTTAATACAGTCTTTTCAAACATTAATTAATTAAATAAATTTAATTAAATTAATTACCGGTTTTTGACGCCAAATTAAATTCGTCTCTGTTATTGTAACAAAGTAACTGTTAAAACATAGACAAAAGTTGGCGTCGAAAACCTGTTTTTCAGCCAAATTGGGTGTGAATTGTTGCAACACAATGCAGACAAATAATGCTCTTTTTTTTCAATTCCTTCTATTAGTTTACTCTCTCCCTATACATATAATATAGCAACTGTCTTGCCAATTTATATTTACATTATTTTGAAAATAGTTACATTAATAACTCTAAATATTATATTTATCGTTATATAGATGACATAATCATTTTTGGCAAGCAAGTCACTTTTATACCGAACACTAATTTTTATCCACAATATCTTTATTTAATACAGACAAATAGTAACAACAATGAAGCAAATTTTCTTGATATACTTATCAAATTAAAAGATAATGAAATAGTTTCTAATATTTATGATAAAAGAGAATTTAATTTCAATATTATACAAGTTCCTCGTTGGGAGAGTAATGTACATGTTTCTATATTCAGAAATATTGTTATTTATTATATACAACGCAATAAATTTCTAGTGTCAAAAAAATCAGAAATAATAAATAACTATAAACATTTTACAAAATATTGCTTAAATCACAAATACCCTATTAATTTTATTAATAGTTATATGAATAAAGCTATTCGAGAAAAAGCTTAAAGATTAAAAATTCTTAGATTAATAATAGTTTATTACTATTAATTTACATATTACCTAGTTATAGTTACCTCCATATTCTAATATTAGATAAAATTACTTATTATTATTTAATTCATATATACTCTAGTGTCACTAAAGTTATGGTAGTTTGTAACTCTCTTTTTAATTTTTATTTCTATTCTTTTTGTACTTTTATTTCGTTAAACATTTCAGCCATTTACGTGCTATGAATCTGCATTAGGGCCCAGAATCTGGCAATAACTTATTTATTGACTCAGATTTAGCGCGGGCTCTGCATTCTTAAGTGCAATTTTTAGGTAAGTAATTGTGTGCAAGTAATTAAGTGCAATTTTTAGGTTGTAATGGATTTATATATTTCTATCCATTACTTTTAATAGGTTTTCGCTCAGTATTATTTACATAAAGGGGGAAGGTTGGCTGGCCAAAAAACATGTTCAAACCCACTTTTATATAAATTATTTTATATATTAGCTGTCCTAAGTCAGCAATGTTTATAATACTGCAGCATCCATTTTATAATTTTTAATCTCGGTTGCTCATGTGTCCTTCATATATATATATATATATATATATATATATATATTAGTTCAAATTTTCATTTGTTAATAAAATACTTTCTATTCATCCATTCAAAGTAGGAATTGACTTAATTTTTTTTTATATTACTTTTTATACTGCTTTCATTATTGCTAAGATTTATTTATTGGAAATCCTTATATATTTATTTCATGCAAATAAAATATAAATTTTGAATGTTATTTAGAAAATTAAGGTGGTTTTTACTCCATTTTTATACTCGATTCTTTATAACTAAAGTACCTTTTGTCTTTTTTTATTAAATAAATATTTCATAAAGTATTGTCATTTTTTAAATTTAATTTATATTTATTTTTGTTATTGTACTAGAACACGCAGTATTTATTTTGATATTTAAAATTCAAAAAAGTGTTATCCAAGTTTCAAATGTTAATTTAAAATATATATATATAAAAGTTTTAGATATTCAAAAGAAACTTAAAGCGTATTAAAAAGTGCTGTATAATACACATTTTATTATTCGTCATAAAATGCTATTGTTACATTTTCAATATCTAAAAAAAAATGAAATGTTTTAAATTGTATTTTTTCTGGAGAGAGATTATTAATAATGAATTTAAAATTTTCTATCTGAAATTAAATGTTATCATTTTATGTTTACATTTTTAGAGTTTCATATACAAAAAAAAAAATATTAACTGGATTGATGAAATTTCGTCCTTTGCTTTAAAAAAACATAAACAATATCCTAAAATTATAATTAAAAAATCATTTTACTGGACTTGAAATAAAAAAAAGTCATCTGTTCTATTCCACAGATAATGAAAATTCTTGTAGAAATTTTTCATCCTTATTAACATACACATAAATGTGCGAAAAAAATTTTGAAATTCAAATTTACAAACTTGTTTCACGAATTTCTCCATGGATTACTCTTATGTGGACATAATCAATCAATTCATATTTCCAACACACACCCGTTGTCTAGGATTAACCTTCACTTCCGGTTGGAAATTCGATTCACCCGTAGTCAACCTTAAAATCAAATTAATCATAAAATTTCAAGCGTAGACAGAAAAAAAAAGTGAAAGTGGTTATTGTTTTCAATTTCTTCTATCCACTTTCAATCTAGATGCAAGGAGGTCAAGACAAAATTTCTTTTTTTCGTGCGAATATAGCTAGTGAATATTCACTGTCATGCAGATTATGGACGAACAATAGAGCGAGAACCCTTTGTACTTGGATGAGAATCTGATCTTCTGGCCGATACGGATTAGCCACAAAGGGGCTGACGAAATCAAGAGTGCGGCGATCACTTTTGTTCGAAATTCGAGTCCTAAACAAACACCAGGAAGTCGTTAATCTGTTAGAGTACGCTGGAGTGAATTTAATGGCTTGGAAATCAAAATAAAGTTATCTTAGTTGTTTTAGTAATTGTTTCCCGAATCAGAAATATATTTTATGATGGGTTTCTCTTTTAAAGCGATGTTTTGCAACATAAATCACTTCTGAATTGGTAAAATTTAACTATGTGCAAAAAGTTGAATGGGAAAATTTCGATTTTTCTTATTGGTGTCTTTTTTTAACTAAAGTCTCCCCCTGAAACAACACTAGGGGTATTGGCAACTGACTTCGTAATATCAAACAATTTCTATTGATAAGGACGACATCAAAGTTGGCACCCCATTCTCCAACATTGTTCACCTGATGGTGGGTCTTTCATGACGATTTTGTGGCCGCCGTAGCGTAGTGGTCAAGGTAACGCACTCATGACTGGCAGGACAAGAGTTCGAGCCCAGTGTCGCTGAAGACCCACCGTGTAAAGGGGCGATGCACGTCAAATCTGTCGATTCTCAAACTTCCTCCTTCCCCTTTGATGTGGTGTGGAAGTTAGGAGAGGGATTGTAAACCGGGTTGTGTCATCCTTATCACTTGACCATGGATCAAAATTACGAGGTCGTTACCAAAAGCCATCGAGTAGCTGAACAGTGAGAAGTTACTATTCACTCACTCATTGACTCCTTCACGACGATTTTCAAAAGTAAACAATTCCAAAAGGAAAATCAGTCTAGGTACAACATAGGTAGCTTACAGAACTTGAACACAGAAAACTGATTTCTCCTGAGATTTTAATGTCCACGACTGGGAAGAGATTGTGCCGATTCATGGGAGGCCACTGCCCATGGTAGTGTAGTGATCATGATTACGAACACATGGCCGACGTTGCTGAGTGGTGTATTCCTTGTCCTGATATTACTGAAGATCAGCCATACAGAGGGACTGATATACGTAAATCTATAGAGCAGGCCAAACTTTTTTGTCGCGTATATTCCTTGAGATGTTTTTCAGTTTGAAGTAGACCCCTGCTTGATAAATTTTGAATTTTTGCAAATTTATAAACTTAAATGTGTTTTTGACAGCCAGTACATTTACTATTTTAAAAAATTAAATTTGTAACCAGTGAAGTATAGTGCTTATAAAATTTAAAAAGCACGTACTAATTAATTAAATTAAAAGTTAATTAATACATAAAATAAATATTAAAACGAAACAACAAACAAATGATTTTAATAGGAGGGACGAATCTGGCAGTACAATCACAAATTTTCAACATTTGGTATCAATCTTGCCAGTTTTAACCTTAAATTTCCTATGTTAGTAGTGCCCAGTTTTTTTTTCTTATTCTTTCTTTTTTTGTTTTGGAGATTGGTACAACTGCGCTGAAGTCTAGTCACCGGCGAGTCATGAGTTTGAGCCTGGTACCCACCGTGCAAAGCAGGCCGATGCATGTTTAAATATGCCAAGGCTCAAACATCCTCCCATTGGTGTGGTGTGGAAGTGAGGAGATGGGGCTACCAGCTCGTCATCCTCTTCACTTGACCATGGTTCTAAATTGCGAGGTCCATCGCCAAAATCCCTCGAAGAGCTGAATAGTGCGACGTTAATATTTACGCACTCACCCTCGCTTGGTGGGATGTGGAAGTTAAGCACACAACTTAAGTACTTATTCATTACCTCGTTTTTCACTGGAGTTTTGAATAGCTAATTCTTCTGGAGATCGGCATAAATCTTTCCTTGAACTTGGGTAATGAATAGACAGCTCTTGTGTGTGTGTGTGTAAAACGACATTAATTCAAAGGAATTAATTACTTTCGCCAGAATATGATGTGGAAATTTGATTTCAACTTAAGTATCGTTCACTAGTTTGACCTGGTTTGAAATTATGACTCATTAATTCATAGTGTCCAACATGTTATTTGTAAAGTATACAAACAAAATAAAGTTTTGTAGTTAAAAGGCTCAATTTCGGGACAATATACCACCAAAGAGCAGAGCGAAGAATACCGTAGACAGTTTATTTTTAAACCCTATCGTAAGTCTTTTCACCTTGTGTAATCGAAGCTTTCACAATGAGATGACAGTTCAGTTGTCATCAACATTCGACCTTGATTCGTTATGAAAAGGATCGGATCGTGGCTTGCCTTGTCACGAGTTCGAGCCCAGTACCACTAAAGACCCGCCATGTAGGGCAGCGATGCACGTTAAATCTGTCGAGAGCTGAAATGTCCTCCCGTTGGTGTGGTGTGGTATTTAGGAGAGGGGGTGCCAGCTCAGGTGTCGTCCACGTCACTTGACCATGGTTCAAAATTACGAGGTCCGTCGCCAAAAGCCCTGCGACGTTAATATTTAATCAATTAATAAATTCGTTATGAAAAGTGTCAAATGTTCTTTAAAAGTTTTCCAAGCCGAATGTTTATAAGAATTATTATAATATGTTCTTTAACTTTTATTGAATCACACATTAATCATAGAGAATAGTTTTTTTTAAATTATTAAACGAGTTAATTTAATTCCCATCTTTTTTTCGAATAAACAGACGATATTTTTTTTAAACATATCTATGAGTAATTATTAAAAAACCTTAAGTAGACCATAAATGTTTATAATTTATACATTTTACTTATTATTCTAATGAGATAGCTTCATTTTACTCAATAATAATTTAAATGGATTTTTAACAGTTTCAAGTATCATATATCTCTTGAGGAGAGATATAAAAATATAAAAATAAGACTGCTATTAACAAAAATAAAAACAAATCATGAATAATGAGGATATTTCTATAAGGAAAAATGATATCTCGTTTAAATTAATACTTTTTGTTTTTAATATCTTGCATTATTACTAGACAAAAAATTCGACTAGAATGCTATTAATGGAACAGATGAATATAAACAAGATATATATATATATATATATATATATATATATTTATACACAAGGAGAACACACACATATATAAATATATTTATACACACACAAATATATTAATACCTATCTTTAGACGAATTAGAAGTTTTTATTGAATTTCAGGAAAAATTCTAAATAACAAAATCATGCTTTTTGTTGAATACAAATTCTATTTAAATATTTAGAACACAAAGTTCTCTCAGTATATTTTTATTAATTTGAGCATACTTTCCAATAAATGAAAGAAAAATATTACTAGGTCATTTTATTGAAATATATAATCAAATTGGATCCTTCTCTTTTAAAAGTATTTTTCATCGGTTATTAAAGGCTTTCTTTCATTTCTTAGTAAATCTTATAAACTTCGAAAAAAGACATATTAAATAACTTTACAGTAAAATAATTTTTTTCAGCTTCGGGGAAAAAAACAAAATTGCTTTAAATATATGTGCAAATATTTTCTTATTACCATAATAATCCTTGATATGAGGTGGAAAAACCGTTTTCAAAAAGGGACATTTTTAATAGAATGTCTAAAACAAGTTTGTCTCTCTTAACTGTCTTTTTACAGAATGAATATCTTATAAGAAAAATAATAAAAATGTGTTCTACTTCTGAAGGTGCTCAAGTTTTATAATTTTTCATTTGCGTGCTTCAAAATACAAGGTAGACATATCATGTGTTTTTATACATATTTATTACCTTTTCCGAAAGGAGTTGAACAACTTGTTTGAAGAGCAAAAGAATACTCTATATTTTCCAGTCATAAATAGGGCAGCATTATAAAAGATTAATATAAAAATTAAGAATTCCTCTCTCCAATTTCAAATATCTATTTTTATATTTTTGATACCTGTAAATCATTTATATACACTTCTAAATTTCTAGCGATGAACATACCATTTGTATGTTTTTCAATTGCTACTATTAGCTTACAGCCTCTATATATTTATTCATTTAACTTGGTAGAGAGAATTTTCAATCGTTAATAAAATACATTTTAAAACTCTCAATTGAGCTGAAATTTTATATACATGATTATTTTGGATGACAATATAGTAATTTAATTAATTAATGAAAATTAATTGATTAAAACTAATTATTTGAAGAATTACAAATACAGCCACTTGTGTCAAAACTTGAAAGTTTTTTTTCTCACGTTTTAAAGCATACAGTTGAACTGAAATTTTATACACACGATTGTTTTGGATGACAATACGATACTTTAATGATAATTTAATAGAAATTAACTACCACTTAATGTTGTGATTCTATCATATGTATATACATATTTATATTAATTGTAACTATTTAATAAAAAGTAGCTAAAATAAGATTTTTCTTTTGTTGATCTAAGTTGGAAATGACTTAAAAAATTTTTTTTTTATATTACTTGTTATCAGAAAGTTTAAAACAAAAGTGCTCGTTCTTAAAATAATATAAAATAAAAAAATTTTCACATAAGTATTAATGTATTCAAATACATTTTCTTATACTTTAACTACCGACGATTTGTATTTTCAATATTTTAGACTTGAATTTTTAACTGTTTCAATTCGGTTAGATTAGTTAGAATAATTAGATTGAATTTGATTTCAAATTTTACATCGAAATATGATCTGAATATCTTTCCAAAGGAAATGTTATTGAAATGTTTTATATTAAATTAATTTTTGGGGCAGCGATAGACGAGTAGTAATAATCGCCAGTTCGTAGCCAGTGTTATTGAGTCGTGGATGTAGTACTCTTGACATTGAAGACTCCGCCGTATAGACGAGCTGATGCATGTTAAATCTCATTCTTACATTAAGTCTCTTGCATTCGGGTGGTGTGGAAGTCCAGCGAAGCGTCCAGTGAGATGGAATGATCAGTTTTTACTAACAGTGAAGTTCAATAAAGACCTATTAAACAAATTTAAACCTATAAAAAGTTTTTCCATACTTTCATATAAACTGTTATTTGAAGTTTTCGTTATGAAGCACTTTGAATAATAGTTTCTGTGCTGTCTGATGTGCTGTTTGAAATATATATATAAATTCTTATATTTTTCCTTAACGTTTTTTTTAATTATTTCTTTATTTACCTATATTTGTATTTTTTTAAGCAGAAGAAAATTCTGAGTTGATATGAATTAGCACCCACACAGTCATTTAGCTCAAACAGAAATAATCACAGGGAACCAAAACCAAATGGAAAAAAATTTAACAGCGTCAGAGTCTTTTCTTCCCGTCTTCAAAAGGAAAAGATTTTTATGCTGAAAAAAAAATTATACTAATGGGTTCAATTCATGATGTCACGTGATAAACAAACACGTGTTTTCCATTGAATTCAAAACAAACATTAAACTAATGGTACTTGGTGTTCTATTTGTAAAACTCGGATAAAATTTCTAATTTCATATTTGGGTAAAGATGTTTAAATGTTAAAAAAAAAAAATTTCTTCAAAAATTTTTTTTAAAATTTAAAAAAAAAAAATCATATTTTATGCTTATACTTTTAAATAAAATGTATTTTGTATACATATGTACTTTTCAAGAGAAAGTTTCTACAAAGAGCAAAACTTGGCAACACCGGAGCGCGTGAACTGATTAGTTGGAAACACATGATAGTTTTTATCATGTGACTATGACGTCACTTTATATTTTGAATTCATTGGCTAAAATCACGTGGCTTTCCCTATCATGTGACTATGACGTCGCATGAATTGAGCCCATTGTGGAGTTAACAACTCGTTCTGTCATAGAAACTTGTACATAGTGGAAACACAGATGCTCTTAGCAGAGCGACCGCGTTTGGCAATGCTCATTAAGCAGCAGCTTTATTTTAAATTTAAATAGAAATATATCTATAATCATCGTATTTCCATACATTATATATCATTTTAAACCAAAAAGTTTGTCAGAAAAGATTAAAGGGAAAATTGATATTTATTTGAAAATTCATGTGCCACAGTTCGCTCAATGTGAATTCTGTCTCGACGAAATACTCGTGTTGCCTTGCCGTGGCGTTGATGTGGAGAATGAGGAGCCAGTTTGAGTGTCGATTTCGTTATCTCAGGAAAGGTGTATATGTTACCGTTAAAGTGTGAAATCCGTTATTTCATAGAATAATTAGGAATTTCATGAAATAACTAGACAAAGTATATATATAAAAGTTTTGTAAAAGTAAAAGTATGAAAGTATGAAATACGGCACTCGAAAGTTTTTTGAACTTGTCCTATCTGCTTTAGTAGGATTCTTTCCGATTAGGAATTAGAGATGGCCGAATAAAACAATTGTACTATAGATGTACTACTGTTCAGTATATGTCAGGGAGAATTAATTTCCATTGAAGAAGTTTCAAATATTGACACAACGCTTCGATCTGTTGTAACAACTCAAAGTTACGGTACTGGACAAGGTTTTAAAAAGTGCTCGTATAAAAAAAAATGTGTAGTAGTAGAAAGTGAGCTTGTTTCAAAAATAATAAACAGTGCAATCCAAAGTGTCATCCCAGCAATTCTTGCTCTGATAAATAATGAAAAGTAAAATAAATGTAAAATTTAAATTAATATTCTCTTACATTTTTGTTTTAAAAAGTTTACACAATGCTTTTATGAAGCAACAGTTTTTCTTCCCAGCAGGTATTTCTGTTGATAATATTTAAATATAATCTATTTTTGCAACATATTCTCCCCCCTCCCCGTTTCTGTTTAACTAATGTTAGTAATATGAGCAATAATGAATTATATCATCCGCAAAATGAATAAAATGTATTTTTCGAGAGAGTTTAGCTATTTATGATCAATTAATTTATAAAATATCTTTGAAATTGATTATTTTTCACTTTAACGGTTTATCATTAGTTATTTTATAGAATAACTAGAGCTATTTCATAGAATAACCGGGTAGAGTATGAAATTTGTCATCTATTTATATACTTTAACTGACTTGTCTAGTTATTTCATGAAGTATACCTATATATAGTTATTCTATGAAATAATTGAATTATACACTTTAACTGTAACATATACATTTCAAAGTTGTGGGTGCTGATCTTCTGTTGATTTGAAATAAGTGATATGGAGGAATAAAATTTTTAATCTAAATAGTTACCAGGACAATCATGTTGGTTATTAACAGGATTTAATACGAAATTAAGCCTTGTTATCAAAAATTTTTGAATGCTGTTTGAATTTATGTAGGCGTAAAGTGTTTTTGAAATATTCCTTAAACCTTTATCTATTTATGGCTTGAAATAAATGAAACTTGCTTTATTGTGTCATTCGTTGTAACGACGACCTCTTAATACAAGCATAGTTCAACGGCGTTAGATTTTAGAGTTATGTCAACGAACGCAGCGTCGAGTATTTTTTGTACGGAATTTTATTTTTGTGTGGAGAGAATAGGTTCTTTTCGCCGCATAACCTATTAAACACCGAAATGATCTTTTTGACAACATATTGTTCATTGTGTGATCTGTCTTCTGTTCCGAAACCAGCTTCCTGCGTGCCTAAAATACTGCGAAGGTGTCGGGCAGTAAAAATGGGGTGTTCCATTCAATTTCGAATGTGGGTCGAAATGTGTTGACTTTTTGAAAAGGTAGCATTTCAAAACGGATGACTTGGCATCCGCAGTTAAACGGAGGGTTATTGGCCTTGAGAAATTTACACGCGCGCACAGAGGTGAGAATTCAAATCTCATTAAAAAAAATTTGTTATTTCATCACATTGCAGAAGTGTGTACTGGTTTTGACACAATAGATAGTGCTGATTTCAGTTGCTATATTGAAATGATTATGTAGTTATCTGGAAAAAAAATGCTGTCTATTTTTGTTTTGGAACGGTAGTTCTACTTGTTCTCCTTGAATAATACCGAAATCATGTTTAAATTTATTTTTAAGAAATTTATCTATTGAAGACTCGAATTATAACAGTTTTAATTTTTTTCCCCTAAGTAACTAAATGCCGTTCATAATGCTAAACTGTTTAATATTTATAAATAACTCATGAGTGATGAGGTAATGTAGATAATGTGAGATCATATATATTTTAAATTGGACGTAACATAGGCTATCCATTTTATTTTTTTAAATAAAAAAAGAATACCGAAGACCTAGTTTCAAAAGCATACAAATTAAATCTCCATTCTGGTTCTTATGTTTTTGCATGTTATACATAATACGCATATGATGGAGTGAATAATGAAAAAAAAGTCCAGAAAATTAAACTAAAACTCGTTTAAATCCTCTGTGGACACTTTTTTTTTCTCTCGCGCACACACACACATCATTCGTAAAATAAGATTATTTACATGACTATCGATTAAGTATTTTTTGTATGTGTTATATATATATATAATATATATAAACACTCAACAAAAGAAACAATTTTTCCAAATTTCAAGTCTGTAGAAGTTTCAATTGTTCCGGAGTTATATTGATGAGATGAGTAAGTGAGTCGCTTTTCCCTTATATATATAGAGAGAGAGAGATTTGTAAAGATATTTAATGGATTTCATTTTTTTTACAAATTTAATTGAGGGTTTTAAAGTTTTGGATAAATATGCTTATTTTTTTTTTGGAAGTGTCAAAATCTTCGTGCAATTATTTGGCTTTTGAAAAATTTACTGTTATTTAAAACTGAATGGAATTTGAGAAGGATCTATTCAAACATTATGCATGGTTTGCACATTTTCTACTTTAAAGAATGAATATTCTTCTGCTATTCATGTGTAACGTTACATTCCTTCGTTTATTGTGATTTAAAAATACAAAACACCAATTTTTTTTTTTTATGAAATTGGTTCCTCATAATTTAAAGAAATCTATTCATTGCTTTATATAGTTTTATATTGCAAAGTGAATTGAACCAAATCAAATTTTACAACAAAAAATGGAAATAATTGTGCATGAAATTGCTTTTCATTTATAGGAGGGTCAGTGACATGGGAAACCTTTGCGTGGTTTCTGTTTACAAGAGTGAACACAGATCAACCCTTATCGCTTTATAGCATCACGTTCATGTCGTATTGTCATTATCACAAACTGTGCACGTTCACTCAACGGTTTAAATTCTAATCACGGGTGGATGGAAGGACTGCACTTTCATCGACGGCATCTTTTTTATTTTGTTTAAATATTCTTTTTTTCCGATTTCTTTCTTCACTTTTGTACAAGTTGTTCGACTGTTGCTGAATTTTAATATCGTCAGTCTAGGGTGAAATGTCTTTGTTCTGTTTCTAAAACAGATTTTGTTTGTGAAGACATTTTTAGGAAAATAAATAATATCTTCCATATTTATTTTTTTTTTCATTTAATTGTTTTATTTTTTTTTTCGATTCAACTAAACGCTAAAGTATATTCGTTTTTTTATTTTAAAATTTTCATTTTCATTCTGTTCTTTTGTGTATAATTGACTTCCATTTCCACTAATTGCAACGTAAGATGTTTATGTGAATATTCGCCTAGAAGATTGTTTAAGATAACTGACCACGTTCAGAACGGTAACTTAAAAAAAGCGCATGAATGAATAATGTTTTCTGCTATTTAGTGTCCTTTGAATTATAATATGCATATTAATTTTATTAAAGAATATTATTACAAGAAAAAATTATTCAAATACAATTTTAGGGCAACAAATAATAAAAGAATAATTTTTTTAAAAAAATATTCTCCTTCTATGGAAAAGGCTTCTATAATAATTATATATTATATATGTTTAGCTGAGATTTCTGTATAAATCCTCAGCTAGGAATTTTGAAATATATATTTTAGAGAAGTGTGGATTTACCGTAAAAAATCCGGTATAACGCGCACTTTTAACACAAAAAATAAGATGGAAACTTATGGGTGCGTGTTATATGTCGGGTTATTATAAAGATGAGAGCTCTAAAAATTAAAAAAAAGAGCATAAAAAAATTAGATTTCTACATATATCGAAATACCGTTTTTTTAAAAAAAATGACATTCCTAATGAACTTAAATGACGTCATTTTCTCTTCGTTTTCCTATGAAAGCGAAACAGAAACTAAATCAACTGGGAGAGTGGTTTCCCACCCACCCCTCCACCAGCGCTGTTGCGCTGTATTTAATGTGGACTGCTTTCTATTTTTATATGTAACTTTAACAAATTGTTCTCTGTTCAATTTATTATGATGAGTGGATAATAGAGCTTTCTCTAAGGTTCCACGTAAATGTATAACCGTTACCGTAATGAAGTTAAAGGGCTATAGTGCACTATTTTTTTTCTAAAGCTTAGAGTAATATCTCGAATAAATTACTTCAAATATAAGATCATTGCTTATTTACATTTCCGGTTTATCCCTAAAAAAGGGAGGCGAATATACCTAAAAACCAAAAATTGCAGCTTGAAAGTATAGGGGCGCGTTGTACGGCGCGGCGGTGCGTGTTATATGCAGAATTTTATGGTATTCATATTTTAATATACCTGAATAGAGAGAGATAGAAATGTTAACAAAAAAAAGTCCGGTTATTATTTGGGTTAATAACTCTGAGAATGTGAATTTTTCAAAAATTCTTGTTTAGATGCAGAAAAGCCTTGGGTATGTATAGACAAAATATTATTATTATAGAAGCATTTTGCATAAAAGAAACATTTCTTTTTTGAAAATATGATATTTTATCTTCATTTTTCACCAAAAAGTCACATTTAAATTTTTTTTGTAATTATCTTTTAAGGTAATTTTATACTTAATTGTATACCCTAACTCAAGTGACACTAAATATGAAAAAAAAAGTATATATATATCATTTTTACGCCTTTGCAAAATTGTGGTTCTGAATCTAAGAAGATACCTTGAAAATAAACCATCAACACTATATAAACATTATTTCTTCAATGAAATTTGGTTTCCCATTATTATTTTATTTATTTAGCAATTTTTCTAAAGCAAACAAAAAAACACCTCTCTACAATATAGATCGACCGCGACAAAAAGAGCCTTGGCTCCTCGAAAAGTGAGTTACTTCCCTTACGGTTAGAATAGGAAGAATATTGTTGAGGAAAAATTAATACAAGAAATTGAAATAGTTTATATATACCTGATGTATGAAATAGGAATTTATTACCTTCAATAAAATGAAAACGCTCTTAACATTGAAATTTTGTTGAGAAACATTATTCTGTTCTTACTGAAAATGATACAGTTGAACAGTCGGTTATTACGTAACATAAAGAATAAAACTGATGTCAGAATTCATAATATGGAATAAAAAACCCATATTCTTTTGTCATAAAATTATGTTTCATATGCTTCGCAGTAAATGTTTTATTTTTCTTCTGTTATTTTAGGCTTAAAAGATAATGTACAAATATTGAGAACTTATTTCAGTATATAAATATTGATTCGCATCGCAGTTTCTTTTTCTGTTGGGCATTTATGTTATATGTTCTTCAAAACATTCACAATCGATGCACTTAGAAAAATATTTCAGGGATCATAAACCAAATCCTTTCTTTTATTCATTCACTTGTAACGAACTTGCTTGGGGAAATGCGTCAAACAATTTTAGGTAATCGAAATATGCGATCTATATGAGAATGAAGTAAGTTCTAGATATTCCAGAAACTTATTTAAAATTCGTGACTGGATTTTAAAAGTATTTTTAGAATAAATTCTCTTTGTAAATGTGGAACATTGTTATTGGATAGTTTATTTTAAAATATTTCGTAAAGAATATTGACAAATAATATTACGAAATCTTTAATTTAAATTATTTTTTATTTGTATGTATTTGAACACAACTGAATATTTTGTTTTTCATCATTTGTAAAAAGTTTAATTCAATGTATAATTAATAAAAATTAACCTTTAAAAATAAATAAATGCTTAAAACTATATTGACCAAGGATGTCATTTTGACTGTTTTTTAATTTCAATTAGAAAAACAATTACATATATATAATGCACAATTTCTAAGAATTTTTTTGAATATATTTTTTTTCCAAGTGAAGTAAATTTTTGTATTGTTAATATTTACTAATAACTTGTTATATGACTGTAAATAATATAAAAAGTATTAAAAGTTTATTTTAAACAGATTTCTTTACACATTATTTATTCTTTCACAATCCAGTCATTTTGACTGCTTTTGGGCTATATAGATAAATACTAAGTTTGTCTTTTGTGTCAATATAATGTAATATTTGATGTCATTTTGTATTGTAAGTTGATTGAAGGTCTATTAATTTCGTTTTCAAATATGAATATTATTTTGAGTAATAGCAAAATATTTAGTGCTACATTAGACTTTGTATATTGGTAGCATATATCGTTTGCTTATATAATGAATGGAATTTCGCCAAAAAAAATTTTTATATTTATGTATATAATTCTTGTATATATAAAATATATAATATGAATATATAATATAATGTAATATTATTATATTGTATTATATTATATTATAATATAATATTATGTTATCGAATAAATCAAATTGGATTTCCGATATCTAAAAAAGGGTACAGTGTATTTCTTATTTTGTTGGTAAATGTTATAAATACCTTTCAAACTCGAAGACGTAGTCGTAATCAGATGACCATAATTAAATTTAGAATAAAATCTCCTGTAAAGATCGAAGGGTTTCATGCTTTAACGATAATTTGTTTCTATTTTAGTTTTATAATACGATGTTTACAGTTTATTTTGCTGTTGTGTTAAGATGGTTATCAGCAGAGAGGTAATCTGGTTAGTAAGGGCTGTTTGATTTGGGATTTTTGTGTACACTGGATAATACCAAACGGAAGTATCCAGTTTTGGAACGGATCCAGTTTGGAACGGATAATACCAAACATTGATGATGTTGCTGTTCTCAATATATTTTTTATTGTCCTTACATTACTGTCCTTACTTAAAGACCAAGCCCTTTTTCAGTACTTTTATTATGTTTATTTAGACTTCACTTTGCATGGAAAGTATAATACTCATTTACACACACTCACTGGTTATATTCCTTCTCATGCAAAAATGTCTTTGCGCCATATGATAAAAAAAACTCTTGCCTTACATTTTCATTTGATTTTTTTAATTTACATTTCACTTTTTTTTGAGGCTACAAGCGAGCTATTGGTGACGGACTTGATACTTTTCAACCATATTCAAGTGACGAGGATGTTTATAGAATCGGGATCCCACTTTCTCATACCAACACAAGGACTTTAAACCTGGAAAAATTAAAGGGGATTTGGAAACCTCTGTACCAACAATGTTAAGTTGGCTGTTTTCGATGTACCTTTTCACAAAATCTACTTTATGTACATGCTTGAAATTTTTCATACAATTAAAGTACACTTTTCTCATTATAGTGAAATGAGCTTTCAGCTAATTTCGAATATTTTCATAATTTATAAATTATTTTGTCAAACATAGTGAAACTTTTAA
>BMAV01014427.1:0-28592 GCA_019973955.1 Trichonephila inaurata madagascariensis
CCCTTTTAACACTCAAATTTTTTTAAGTAAATTTTCGTTATTTTCCCCCCCAAAAAATGTTAGGTTTTGACCCCTTTCCAAAAATAAAACCATTCCAAAAAGCTGCAAAAAAAAATTTATTTTAGAAAAGGTCGGAGGGTCATTTCCCCATCCTAACATTCAAAATTTTTCCCTTTTAGCCCCTTTTCCCCTTTGGGGGAAAGCCGTAACATAAAAATGTTTTAATTGAATTGAAGATAAAAAATTGTGAGAAAAAAACCATGAAAAACCTAAAAACCCCCCCACCCCCAATTCATTTAAGAAAAAACATAGAATAACAAAAATTAATAAAACCAAATTGAATTTTAAAAAATAAAAATTTTAAATTTGCCAATAAAGTTAGGAATAATTTTAAAGGGGGCCTCGATTTGAATTTTATGTAAAAAACCAAATTAAAAACCATAAAATTGTAATTAAAGGACCCCAACAGGTTACTAAAACAGGACATAATTCCACCTTAAAAAATTTATAAAAAATTATAATTAATTTAAAAACCAACAAACTCCCCATTTTTAAGAATACTTAACCTCCAAATTTTTAAAATTTTGTTTAAAACCCTTAAACATCAAAAGTTTGAGTTGGGATTCCTCGTAAGGAGAACCAATGCTTTTTAATACAAAATTTTTTCCAGGAAAAACTCCCAAAAACCCAATTCTTAAATCTAAGGAACAACCCATAAACAATGCCATCAAGGAAAACGGGGAAAAAACCCATACGCTTAATTGTCAAAATAAGGCCATAAGGTTTTTAAATGCCCCAAATTTCACGGGGGGGTGCCCCTGAATTTAAAAAATTTAAAAGAAGGAAAAACCCCTTTTAAATTTTAGGGATCATACCCAAAATTGAAAATAAGAAAACAAAAATTTTAAAAATAAAAACAAAATAAGGGAATCAGGGAAAGTTTAACATTCCAAATTTATTAAATTTTTATTTTATTTCGAAAGTTTGAAAAGAACCCTGTAATGAACCTTACCTAAACTTAAAAGTGCGAAAAAATGTTCAGGCCTACTTAATTGTGAGGCTTTGCTAGAAAAAAGTTAATTTCCCCATTTAATTGCTACCCCAAATTTTCTAAATTCCCTCCTAAACTTCTATTTCTTTTATTTATTTCCATCGATTCTCCCCATCTAAATTTTTCTAATAAATTTTCCCCCAAGTTCACTCCCAAAACCTGTGCCTCCCCAAAGCTCCTGCCATTTTGGTCCACGACATCGAAACCACGCCTACCAACTCATCCAAGCTGCAACACCAAGAGAATCTTTTCCCAGATAAAGGACGAAGGGATAAGCATTATCCCAGTCCCTTTCATTCATAAATTCTAAAACAAGTGTATTGGTGGTTGATGGCTAGTTAGATCCAGTCAGATGTCCAACAAACAGATTAGATGATTCCATACAGACTACAATTAAGGAAAGTACCCAACCAGTAAATATCTGGCCGTCAGCTGATTTTTTGCATTTACTTTTTTTGATTTCATTTCACCAAGAGGAATGAGATGAAAATTATTTTCCATTAATCATTATTTATTCGAAACAATATTTTTTTTTTATTTCTTTTTCCCATCATGAATACTACTAAAGCAAAAACAGATTCAATTCCCCCTGCTTTTTTCCTCGAAAATTGTGAACATGTAAATCCATGTAAACTTGAAAATTTTTAAAACCTAATTAATGGTTTTTTAGAAAAACATCACCCAAACTCTTTGGGAACAGCTACTAGGGTTCTCAAAAATAACCGACCATTTAAAAAAATGAATTAAAAAAGGCGATTTTTTTGTAGGGATTGTTTATTTTGCACTGCTAACCAGTAAATTTCTTTCTCGCCTAGTTCGAAAGAACTCACCTAGATCCATCGTCAGAGCTCGGCCTCACCTGGGAGAAAAGGGGGTTTCAAATTTACTTGTGGCGTTGGTTCTCCTATATGGTTCCGCTCAAAAAAAGTGATACCAGCTTCAAGGGAATTTACTAGGTCACAAAGAAAAAAATACCAATCAAGCCCCATTACATAAAATTTCCCAAAAAAAAGTTAAATTAATGTCAACAGATAGTACTTCTAACTGGGATAAATCAAATAATTTACATTGTTGTTTGGCCATACACGCAATTCTCCCCCTGGTTTAAAAAATGGTTTGTTTGAGGAAAATCGGGGGGAGAAAATTCGTTAAAAATTCCCTCTACATATCTGTTTTTTTTTTTTTACTTTTTGAATATATTTGCTTTAAAAAAAAAATTTAACGAGAGCGCTGTATTTTTTTATTTTATAACACTTTTAAAAAAAGAATTTTATTTCTGCTTTTGAAAGCGATAAAGGACTAATAAAACAAAACATTTCTGTTACACAGATAATGTATAAATATCTAAATAGTTACACGTTTTGTGACTTTCAATTTCTTGTGATATGTTTCTATTTTCAATATATTTGAATCACTTTCTATTTTACAAGCTTTCATTAAACTTGCTGTACTTTGTTCGGGTGGAATCTTGAAACTCAATTTTGAAGATGATGTTTTTGCCAATTCCCCCTGAATTTTGTATACACGTTTCGTATGGAGGGAAACAATGCATGTTCTGACCTTTAATACCCGATGTCGCAATTTTTAAAAAGATTTTAAATTTAAAAAACCTTAAAAGGGTTTTTTATTCCTTTCAGCTTTTATTTTGACATCGCTTATTGAATTGAATTAAAACAAGTTCCAAGTTTTCGACCATTTTAAAAAGCCTTTTTTTCTATCTATCAAACTATTTGTTATTTTCCCAAAAATTTGTCCCGGCTTAAAAAACGTATGTATTTTAAAATTCAATTGAATACGAATTGAAAAATTTATTACCTTACAACACATGTTTTGTCATACATGGTATGTTGATGGTGTTTATATCTAGAGATTACTAATAACTAACTCAGAAAAAACTGTTTATTCATAACAATAAAAAAAATGGGACCGAAACAATTAACCGTGTTTTTTTGCCTTGTGGTGAAGTCTTACGTATTATTCTTTCTCGGTCGGGGGGGTTTTACTTGCATATATTCTCTATCTGAGGGATTCCCCCTTGCCTTTTTCCCGAAACCAGAAGATATGCGTGTCGAGACATGCCGTAACGCCCTCTTCCCCTATTTAATGTTAAAAATAAAAAACATTTCAATTGAGTCGGTTTCATTTGCACGGAAAATGAATGTATCTTCGGGGATAAATTACATAGGGCTTTTTTTCTAAAAATTTGTTGGCTTTCTTTGGGAAAAGCAGGTTTAAAAACTGATTCCATTAAAAATCAATCATAAATCAATTTAAAATAAAAATATTTCATATTTTCGTTTAGTTTTAAGAAATTTTGCAAATCCTTTGTTACAATTAACTTCAGTTAGACAAAATGTTCATAGTACAATATAATTTGTGCATAAAGAGAATAATTATATTAAAATATTGCATTTATCTACTTTTAAAATTTAATAGCAATGAACAAGTATTTTTACTTTTTCACAGTTTTAAAGTATATTTTCCTAAAAAAAAATTAAAACAATTAAAAATAAAAATAACAAAATTAAGTATACAATTCAATTTTACACAAATAATTTAAATAGAAGAAAACAAAATAAAATTAAGAAGACCTACATTGCAGCGCAGCAGATACATTACAAAACTGCCATTCAATGAAAAAAGAGCTGAAAAACCTAGAGATTATGTGATATAAATCTTTTATTAAACCCCTTTTAAAGATTTTGATTTAGATTCCTCTTTTTCAAATAATTCCTTCTTTATATTCCTTTCCCTTAAATTTATTTATGAATTAAATTAAATATTGCAAATTACTCCCAAAAATTACAATGCCGGATCCGGTACCCTGAGCAAATTCTTTATGATTTTAGGTTGAAATTTAAAGCAGTTTTTTCAAAAAACAACTCAAAACCTTTTAGTTGATTTCTTAAAATCAAAATTCAATTTAATTATGTCAAATAATCCAAATAAAAAGAACGAAGAAGTAGGAACAACGCGTGACAGGTTTTGTTTAACTTTATTTAAACAAAATTTTGAATCTAAAGTATTTATAATTATTTCAGCTACCCTAAACCTAGTTTTTTTTAGAATACAATTAATTAACATAAGATGTATATTCGAACAAAATTTTTTAATAAAGGGTTTTTGATACTTTTGGACATGTAAAAAAAAATGGCAAAGAATTCCCGGTTTCCTTTCCCGGAGGGGCCTGTGTCCCCCCGAAAAGAATTGGCCTTTTATTAAAACAAGTTTGACCGACCGTAGTCGTGGCCTTTTTTAAATATTTTTTTTGTGGTTCCTTCGGGATTTTAAATTTTTCATATTATATAAATAAGGGGGCTGTTTTTTGAAAATAAAACTAAAAAGCTAAACAACATTATCCTTTTTACCACAATTTTTTCACACAAAAAAACCCCCCCTTTTTTTATTCACCGAACTAATCCTTTTTAAATAAAAAATTACAAAAATTTGGGAAATTATAACTTCTATTGTTGGTCATAAGCACAAACAGTTTTTTTTTAATTTTCTTTCCTTTTTAATTAATACCAAAAAATTGCTTTGAAATGTTAATGTAGGAACCAGCTTGCCTGTTTTATTCTCTTTTAAAAAATTTTTCATTTGTAATAATTTTTAAACCAAAAAATATTAAAAACCCTTTCCCAATGCTATAAATGGGGAAAAAATGGTGTAAATTAATGAAACTGCTACTTAAAGTCCCAAAATGACCCATTAATCAAAACCTACATTTAATAAAAATAAAAACGAAATAGAAAAAGTATTGTTTGTAGAAAAATGTGTCAATGTGCACAATCTTTCACTCTGTGAAATAAACAAACAGTTAAAAATTTAAAATTTTCCCAAACCAACCCCCCTTCCCCCAATACCACTTTTGGGTACATAAAAAAATTTCATGGTTCCCTAAATCTTACAAAACAAAAACCAGATAAAATTTCATTTTTAAACTTTTGAATTTTTGTAGTATTACTTCCCCCCGTACAAAGTAATTTACGGTTGATGGTAGATGATCCAGCTATAATTCTGAAAAAAGAATACAAGGTTGTCGCCCAACAAATTTTCCCGACCAGGATATATCATGCCATCAAATTTTTTCATTTATAATTTATTGTTTTGATTTCATTTCACAAAGAGTGAGATGAAAATTATTTTTCCCCCTTTTAAACCTTATTTATTCAAACAATGTTTTTATTTTTTTTAAATTTTATTTCCATCATGAATACTACTAAAAACAAAAAAAGATTCAATTCACCCCCGCGTTTTTCTTTGAAAATTGTACATTTGAAGATCCATTAATTTGAAAATTTTTAAAACCTAATTAATGGGGTTTTTAGAAAAAAACAACACCCAAACTCATTTGGGAAAAGCTACTGGTGTTTCAAAATAACCGATCATTTAAAATCAATTAAAAAAAGGGGATATTTTGTTGGGATCGCTTCTTTTATGCTAACCAAAAATTTTTTTCTCGCCTAGTTCCCAAAGAACTCACCAGATCCGCATCCTCAGAGCTCAGTGCCCCCATTCTGGGGGAAAAACGGCGTCAAATTTACTTGCAGTGATTGGGATCTCCTATATGGTTCCCACAAAAGTGATACCAGCTTCAAGGGAATTACTAGTTCTACAAAAGTAAAAAAAACCAATCGGCCCCATCACAGAAAAAAAATTTTGAAAAGTTAGAATGATTGTCAACAGATAGTACTTCTAACTGGGATAAATACAAATAATTTACATTGGGTTGTTTGACCATACACGTTTTGGGTGCCTGCACCCACCTAATTTCTTAATGGGAAACCAAGGGGGAGCAGGAGATGTGAACTATATGAACGGACCCCACGCTAACCTCACGCTGACTCCCCCGAGGAAAGCGTGTTTTCCCTTTTTTCAATTTCCCCCGTTTCCCTAAGTAATTAGTAATTTTATAATATTTTATAACTGTAAATTAAAAAAATGCTTTAAACCTTTTTTTCATTCATTTTTATTTATATGGCGTGTAAAAACTTTAAATAGATTCCCTACTAGTGACCCGAAACGCGTGAAAGCAACCCGTTAACCCCCAGTTCATTTTTTAAAAATAATAACGTTAACTTTTTTAAATTTTCTAATTTTTAAACTCATCTCGGATTCTTCCCCCATCAACTTTACCCTTTAATGCCCTGTCGCTGGAAAAAAAAGTAAGTTTTTATACTTTTCTTTTCATTTATTGTGCTGTATGTTTTTTTTTTTTTTAAATTTTTGTTGCACTCTTTTTTAACATACGCCAAATAACATTTTTCAAAAACTGTTTGCCCATTTTTGGGGAGAAATAATTTTTTTTGTATCGATGCATTTGAGATCTTTTAAACCGTATTCATATTTTATGTAAATATAATTTCATTTTTCCCAACGTTTGTTTTTCAAAAGTAAAATCTACTTATGTAAAAGATTTTTTTTTACCTTCAACATGCCTAATGAATTTGACCGTAACCAGATATCCCTAACCAGTCAAACCAGAAAAATTTGGGGAAAAAACCCCCGGCCCATGGTTTGGGATTAGAGGCGGTTGATCAGGGCAAAATTTTAAATGATACCCTAAATTTAATTGTGTTCTGTCTGCGTTGAGTCAAATTTTGAATTCTTTAGCGACTTGGTTCTAAAACCATCGTAAACGGAAAGTACGAAGCTTTAAAAAAAAACGTTTAATCGAAGTACATTCAGAAAATGAGGATTCTAAAATTCGAACCCCCCCAGATTTAGAATTAGGGGACCAACGGCCATACAGCTCCTTACGCGGGTCCCTCGCGGCGATAATCTTGGAAGCCACTGTTGAAATCGCTGTGGCTCGGACATTTTTCCAACGGGAAAGAAAAAATTGCTGCCCCAATGAAAACTTAGATCCAGCTACTGTTTCTGATAAAATCAATAACCGACTTTTTTCCCCAAAGAATTAATTCAGTTGCAAAAACATTGACAAAAAATGCACAATTAGAACAACAAATTGCTCAACTTCAAAGTAAGCGAACCAACTAGTTTCGTGAAGTATTCCCGTAGCCCAGCCGAACTCAAACCATTTCCGCAATCGCAGTAATTAGCGGAATCGTTTTAAAAGGTACAAAAAAACCCACAAATGGATATTGTTTTTTTCCATACAAATTTTTTTGGGAACAAACGAAAAAATGTGTACCCGTGCTCTTTTTTATTGGAAAAATAGAATGGGATCGTCTTTTGGCCCATTGGGGCGCCCCCATTAACACATTTTATTGGGATTATTCCTCTAACATAACGATCGATACAGGGGCGGATATTTCTGTTATTATGAAATCTTTTTGCGCTTTATGCTAAAGTTCAACAAGACTTAACTTTGTACGCTGCGAAAGGGAAAAAAAATACAGACTTTGGCACAAAACGATTTTTCCGTTTTACGTTTACGACACCATTTTCCTGGTCTTTCGTAATCGGAGATGTACGCCAACCAATCATTGGAGTTGATTTCTTTAAAAAATTTTTTTTCTTGTCGTGCTAAACATCATAAAGTTATCGACGCCAACACTAAACTTTCTTCGAACGGCCAACTTCCCCAAAAATTTTGTCTGTAGCATCTAACCAGCAATATTAGTCGGCAATACTAAGTTTGATAAAGGTTTTAAAACAATATCCCCCAAATTTAAACAACCCTTCAAAACCGATAAATGCTGATACTTCGAATCAAGTTTATCATCACATAAAATTTATCATCCTTGATGAAAAAGGAACACTGTTTTTCAATTTAAGATTTTGACCCTTAGTTGACTTTTAATATTCATTTTTTTGCCAGAAATCTAAATTTGTTTTTATGAATATTGCAGTGTCCCCAAACATTTCTGGGGGCCTAATCTTTTAATATATTAAGTGCAGTCACATTGCTTTCTTCAAAATTTTTTAAAACTAATTTAACATTTTGTTTCCAAAATTTGTTTGGTTTTAAAGCTTTTAAACATAATTTAGGGGCTAATTTAACAATAATGTTCATTTCTTCGTTTTTTTAAATAATGATGAAAAATCTTTTGGGTTTGGGAAAAATTGGGAAAAACCAGGATAAATTTAAAAAAGAATCAGCATCTTTTTGATTTAACCAATTATTTCGTTTAGATTTGATAAGATGTACTGAATCAAAAAATAAGATGTAATTTTTGCATTATTAGCTGGATTCTGAATAGCACTCTTTTTTGGGTACCATTCACAATTTAGAAAATCCATTTCTCTTTTCTCTGTTATTATCACTTATAATTGGAAGAATTATATTCCCCTTATCTCTTACATAGGAATAACATGTGGTAGATTTAATGTGCATGCAGAAAGAAAAAACCATTAAATTACTGCTATACTTACAGCTATGTTTATTCAAATTTAATAATTTCATTTGCTCTAAAATAAAATTTGCTGCCTCGAAATTTTCAGCATTACAGTTTTCAATATACTTTTCCCATGATTGAATAGCCATAGCATGATGAGGAACAGAATTAATGGAAGAGATTTCTTCAAAGACATTTACTGTATATTAAGAATATTTAACAATTCGCTGAAATATGTTAACCTAGGAGGATTATTAAGAATTTTTCCAACAGAAGGTATATTTAATTCACGATTATTATTAAATAAAACAATAGAGAGATCTGTATTTATTTTCAGGGATTTTAAAATGGAAGGACAATTTTCGCAATTCATAAAAAGAAATGTTATGCAACTTTCACAATCATGTTTTAGAACATTATTTTTAGATAAGAAATCAGATATGGGATTTTCTCGCATTAGCAGATTTTCTTTTAAACATTCAAAACTGGTAATTTCGTCTTTCTTAATGAAATTAGTAAACAGTTGTTCGTCTAATTGTTTCATTTTTTCCTTTCGTTGAATTGTCACCAAGCGTTCTTTAATTTTTTTTCATTCAAGTAGGATGGACAACCAGGGAAAATGCAAGGATATGCATTCTCTGTTAATTTTGGATACACTCTAGGTATTTCTACAACAATACCAGTCTTGTCTGTAATTTTATCTTTTCTCACAATGAAAGATTCAGGGAAATGTTTAATGCACACTACACTATTGTTAGTATTTTTAAAATCCCTAGGAATTTTCCTTTTCCAGGTTTGTAACAACTGTTCATCTTTTGGGAAACGAAACACAGAAACGTATGGCTGCCCCGATTTATTAGAGGAACAATTTGGTACACAACAGTAACGAGGCATTATAATGAACTGTGTACAGCTTTAGGTTAAGTTATTAATAATATTTTTCAGTTAATTAAGATTGGACAGAATAAAAAAAAACTAATTTTGCATTTAAGCACTAATTTCTCTTATAAAACAAAATATCTTTTTTTACAAATAATCAAGGATGTTGGCAAATATGCGTCAGTATATTATATCGTGTTCTCAAGACTCAAAAGAATAAAAATTCAATGATAAGAATAATACAAATATCTTACCTTTATCTTTTTTGCTTAATAAAGAAATCCTGATTAATCCTTTTTGCAGAAAATCCAGTCAATTTATCCTGAGTAATGAATATAATTACACGTGGGATAACCTATCAAATTTGTCAGCATACAAGATGGAAGTGGAATGTAATCGTTTCTCCCGCCAAATTCTTCCCTCCTTTCATCACGTGACCAGTTTCAGGTCAGTCCAGTGTCAGGGCTTACTCTCTTCTATATAGCTTTGGTTTATCTCGCAATCTCTCTCTCTCTATCTGAGAGGATTGCCCCTTGCCTTCTTCCGAAACCAGAAGGTATGCGTGTCCGAGGCATACAGTAGCGCCCTCTTCACACATATTTAATGGTAAAAATAAAGAGCATTTCAAATTGAGTCGGTTTCAACTGCTTGCACGCTAAATGAACGTCTCTATCGGGGATGAATTACATATGTGCTTCTTCATATAAATAGTGCTGGCTTTCTTGGGAAAAGCAGGCTTGAAAACTGATTCACATCTACATTTAAAATAAAAATATCGTGTCATATATAGCGCTTTAGTTTTAAGAAATTTTAAGCAAATCCTTTAAGTTTCAATTAACTTCATTTTTACTAAATGTGCATAGTATAATTTAATTATGTGCATAAAGAGTATAATTATCATTAAAATATTGCAGTTAGTCTACTTTTTAAAGGAATTCGAATAGCAATGAACAAATAGGTTTATTTATCACAGTACTTAAATATACATTGTATCTAAAAAGAAAATTAAAACAATTAAAAATAAAAAATAATAAAATTAGGTATACAGTCATTAACTAATGTTACATTAAATAATTTAAATAGAAGAAAACAAAATATAATTAAGAAGACCTACATTGCAGCAGCAGCAGATACATTACAAAACTGCCATTCAATGACAAAAGAGCTCGTAAAACCTAGAGATTATGTGATATAAATCTTTTTATTAAATCCCTTTTTAAAGATTTTGATTTAGATTCCTCTCTTCCCTATCAATTACCTGTCTTTATATTCCTTTCCTTAAATTTATTTATGAATTAAATTAAATATTGCTAAATTACTACCAAAATTCACAATGCCGGATCCGGTATCCTGAGCAAATTCCTTATGATTTTAGGTTGGAAATTTAAAGCAGATTTTTCAAAAGACAACTCAAAACCTTTAGTTGATTTCTTAAAATCAAAATTCAATTTAATTATGTCAAATAATCCAAATGAAAGAACGAAGAAGTACGGAACAACGCGTGACAGTGTTTTGTTTACACATATTTAAACAAAATTTTGAATCTAAAGTATTTATAATCTATTTCAGCTACCATAAACCTATTGTTTCCTTTTTAGAATACAATTAATTCGAACATAAGACTGTATATTCCGAACAAATATATTACTTAATGAAATGATTACTATATGATACTTTACGGACATGTAAATAAATAATTTTATAGGACAAAAGTAATATCCCTGTAGTGTTTCCTCCCTTCACCAGGAGGCGCACTGTGCTCCCCTCCGAAAAGAATGTGTTCTCTATGTGTATAAGAGACATAGCTTCTCGGCACCGACGCGATAGGTCGGTGGCTATTTTGAAATATTACATGTGTGGTTCCTTCGATTTTAAATTTTTCATATTCATAGTAAATAAACGTGCTGTTTTTGAAAATAAGTCTATTGTGAAGCTACAACAACATTACTCCTTTCACCACAATTTTTCACACAAAAAATCCCCCTTTTTTATTCACCGAACTAATCCCTTAAATAAAATTACAAAATTTGAAGTTATAACTTCTATTGTGTGGTCATAAGCACAAACAGTTTTTTTTTTTTTAATTTTCTTATCGCTTATTAATTAATACTAAAGAAAATTGCTTTGAAATGTTAATGTAGGAACCAGCTTGGCAGCCTGTTTTATTCTCTTAAAATTTTACATTTGTAATAATTTTGTAAACCAAAAGTACTTAAAAACCTTCCTAATGCTATAAATGGGAAGAAATGGTGTCAAATTCAATGAAACTGCTACTTAAAGTCCCAAAAATGACCCATTAATCAAAACCTACATTTAATAAAAATAAAAACGAAATAGAAATGTATTGTTTGTACGAAAAAATGTGTCAATGTGCACAATCTTTCACTCTGTGAAATAAACAAACAGTGTAAAATTAAATTAATACAACCAAGCCCCCTTCCCGAATACCTGGACATTTTGGAGTACATAAAAAAATATTTTTTAAAATAATCGGATTTTGGGCAAAAAAAAATTCAGTATATTATATCGTGTTCTCAAGCCCTTCAAAAGAAAAAAAATTCAATGATAAGAATAATACAAATATCTTACCTTTTATTTTTTTGCTTAAAAAAAGAAACCCTGATTAATCCTTTTGCAAAAAAATCCAGTCAATTTATCCTGAGTAATGAATAAAATTAACGTGGGATAACCTATAAAATTTGTTCAGCATCCAAGAGGGAAAAGGTGGAATGAATCGTTTCTCCCGCCAAATTCTTCCCCCCCTTTCATCACGTGACCAGTTTGGTCAGTCCAGTTCGGGGCACCTTCAAAATATGGCTTTTTTTATTCCCAATCTCTCTTTTTATCTGAGAGGATTCCCCCCTTCCTTCCCGAAACCAGAAGGTATGCGTGTCCAAAAGGATACAGTAGCCCCCCTCTTCAAAATATTTAAGGGAAAAAAAAAACTTTTCCCAAATTGATTTTGGTTTCAACTGCTTGACGCTAAATGAACGTCTCTATCGGGGATGAATTACATATGTGCTTCTTCATATAAATAGTCTGGCTTTTTTGGGGGAAAAGCAGGTTTAAAAAACCGATTCACATCTACTTTTTAAAAAAAATTATCGTGTCATATATGGGCTTTTAGTTTTAAGAAATTTTAAGCAAACCCTTTTAAGTTTCAATTAACTTCTTTTTAACTAAATTTGCATAGTATAATTTAATTATGTGCATAAAGAGTATAATTATCATTAAAATATTGCGGAGTCTATTTTTAAAGGGAATTCAATAGCAAGAACAAATAGGTTTATTTTACAGTACTTAAATATCATTGTATCAAAAGAAAATTAAAAAAATTTAAAAAATAAAAAATAATAAAATTAGGTATACAGGCATTAACTAATGTTACATTAAATAGTTGAAATAGAAGAAAACAATATATAATTAATAAGACCCACATTGCGGCAGAAACGGATACATTACAAAACTGCCATTCAATGAAAAAAGAGCTATATAAGTTAGAGATTATGTGATATAAATTTTTTGATTAAACCCCTTTTTTTTAAAAGATTTTGTTCTAGATTCCTCTCTTCCCAATCAATTATTTCTTTATTTTCCCTTTCCAATTTTATTTACAATTAATTAAATATTGCTAAATTAAAACCCAAAAAATTAAAAAATACCGGATCCGGTCCCCTGAGCAAATTCCTTTGTGTTTTTTAAGTGGGAAATTTAAAGCAGATTTTTAAAAAAGGAAAACCCAAAAACCCTTTTAGTTGATTTCTTAAAATCAAAATTCAATTTAATTATGTCAATTAATCCAAATGAAAGCACGAAGAAGTACGGAACAAGGGTGACGGTTTTTTTGTTTACTTTTAAAAAAAATTTTGGGAATCAAAAAGTATTTATAATCTTTTTCCCAGCTACCATAAACCTATTTTTTCCCTTTTTGGGGGAATAAAATTTAAAATTCCCGAATATAAGGCCTGCATTTCCCGAACAAAAATATTATTTTATGAAATTATTTTGATACTTTACAAACATGTAAATAAATAATATTATAGGACAAAAGTAATATCCCTGTAGTGTTTCCTCCCTTCACCAGGAGGCGCACTGTGCTCCCCTCCGAAAAGAATGTGTTCTTTATGAGTATAAGAGAGATAGCTTCTCGGCACCGACGCGATAGGACGGTGGCCATTTTGAAATATCACCTGTGTGGGTCCTTGGATTTTAAATATTTCATATTCATAGTAAATAAACTTGCTGTTTTTGAAAATACGTCTATTGTGAAGCTACAACAAATTATATTTCAAAAATTTTTTCACACAAAAAACCCCCCTTTTTATTCACCGAACTAACCCCTTAAAAAAAAATTACAAAATTTGAAGTTATAACTTCTATTGTGGGGTCATAAGCAAAAAAATTTTTTAAATTTTCTTATCGCTTATTAATTAATACTAAAGAAAATTGCTTTGAAATGTTAATGGGAAACCCAAATTTGGGCACCCCTGTTTTTTCCCTTTTAAAAAATTTTACATTTGTAATAATTTTGAAAAAACCAAAAGTCTTAAAAACCCTTTCCCTTTAAGGGTATAAATGGGAAGAAATATTTTCCCAAATTCAAAAAAAACTGCAATTTAAAAAAGTCCCAAAAATAACCCTTTAAAATAAAAAACCTACATTTAAAAAAAAAAAAACGAAATAGAAATGTATTGTTTGTAAAAAAAAATGTGTCAATTTCACAATTTTTTCACTCGGGGGAAATAAAAAAAAACAGTCTAAAATTAAATTAATACAACCAACCCCCCTTCCCCGAATACCCTGGAAATTTTTGGGTACAAAAAAATTTCATGGTTCACCCCGTCTTAAAAAAACAAAAAAACCAAAAAAATTTAAAACCCACTTTTTAAACCTTAAAAATTTTTTTGTAGTATATATATTTCCCCGCGTAAAATTTTTAAATTTACGGTTGATGGCAAATTTTAGTTCCAGATAATATCTGAAAAACCCAGAATACAAGATTTCCCCGGGCTTTCATAAAGGGGTTCCGCCCAGGAAATATCGGGCCATCAGCCAAATTTTTGCATTTATAATTTACTTTTTTTGATTTCATTTCCAAAGGGGTGAGATAAAAAATTTTTTTTCCTTAATCCTTATTTATTCGAAACAATGTTTTTTTTTTTTAACCCCTATTTCCATCATGAAAAAACTACTAAAAAAAAAAATTCAATTCACCCCTGCGTTTTTTCAAAAAAATTGTCCCTTGTAAGATCCATGAAATTTAAAATTTCCCTTTAAAAACCAAATTTGGTGTTATAAAAAAAGCAACACCCAAACTCTTTGGGAACGGAAATTAGGTGTTTAAAAAATAACCGATCATTTAAAAAATCAATTAAAAAGCGATATTTTGTTGGGATGGGTTTTTTTTGCCCCGCTAACCAGAAAATTTTTTCTCGCCTATTTCCCGAAAAAACCTCACCTAGACCCCATCCTCAGAGCTCTTTGCCTCATTCTGGGGTAAAAAGGGGGCGTAAATTTTTTGCAGTGATTGGGATCTCCTATAGGGTTCCCCCACAAAAAGGTGATACCAGCTTAAAGGGGGAATGTACTGGTTCACAAAAAAATCCCCAAACCTGAAGCCCCATCACAAAAAAAATTCTGAAAAAGTTAGAATGTTTTTGTAAACAGATGGTATTTTAACTGGGATAAATACAAATAATTTACTTTGGGGTTTTTTTGACCATCCCGTTGTGGCGTCCCTCCGCACCCACCAAATTTCCCTCTTAACGGGAACCAAGCGGCGAGCAGGAAAAGTGAACTGATATGAAGGGGACCCCCCACGCTAATTTCCCCACGCTGCCCTCGCACGAGGAAAGACGTGCTTTTCCCTTTATTCAATTTCCCTGTTTAAAACCTAAGTAATTAGTAATTCTTATAATATTTTAAAATTCTGTAAATTAAAAAATATGTTTAAACCCTTTTTTATCATTCATTTTTATTTATATGGCGTGAAATAAACTTTAAATAGATTCTCACTTCACGCCTATTAGGGGCCCCGAACACGCGTGAACGAAAACCCGTTAACACCCAGTTCATTTTAAAGATAATAACGTTAATTTTTTAATTATCAAATTTTTTAATCTCTTTCCTGGGATTTTTCCCCACCATAAATTTATGACCATTTAATGCCTGAGTTGTCCCGGGAAAAACAGTAAGTTTTTATATTTTTTCTTTTCATTTATGTTTTGTTTTTTTTTTTTTTTTAAATTTTCCCTTTTGCATTTCTTTTTTAACATACCCAAAAAAACCCCTTTTTTAAAAAATTTGTTTTGCCCTTTTCCCAAAAAATTTAATTTTTTTTTACCCGCATGCATGTGGGGATCTTTAATCCTGTTTTCCCTTTTTTTATGAAAATATAATTTTCATTTTCCTAACTTTTTGTTTTTAAAACGTAAAATCTACTTATGAAAAAAAGATTTTTTTTTAACCTTCCAACATGCCTAATGAATTTGCCCAAACCCAGATTTTCCCACGCCAGTAAAACCCACCAAAATTTTTGGAAACAAACCCTGCCCCTAGGGTTTTTGGGCGATTAGGGGCGCATTTGTTTTGGGGAAAAATTTTTTAAATGATACCCCAAAAATTTTTTGTTCTGTCTGCTGTTGAGTCGGACTTTTTTAAATTTCCCGTTAGCGACTTGGTTCTAAAACCTTAAAGGGAAAAACCTTTAAAAAAAGGTTTAATCAAAGGGCCATTAAAGAAAAGGGGGGTTTCTAAAATTCGAACTCTCCTCCAGGGGTTTAGAATTAGGGGCCCAAAACGGCCATCACAGTTTACGCGATGCCCCCCTGCAGGCGATAATTTGGAGAGCCACTTTGAAATCGCTGGGGCCGGACTTTGCCTAACGGAACGAAAAACAATTATTGCTGCTCCAAAAACTTAGATCAGCTAGCTACTGTTTGTTTTAAAAAAATCAATAACCGGGATTTTTTCCCCAAGGGTTTAAATTCAGTTGAAACAACTTTCCGAAAAAACTGCACAATTAAAAAAAAAAAAATTGCTCAACTTACCAAAAGTAAGCGAACAAATTTTGGTTTCAAAAAGTACCCCGTACCCCAGCCCCAATTTCAAACCATTTCCGCAATCGCAGTAATTAGCGGAATCGTTTTAAAAGGTAAAAAAGAACCCACAAATGGATATTGTTTTTCCCAATAAAAATTTTTTGGCAACAAAGCGAAAAAGTGTGTCTCCTGTTTCTTTTCCCCGGGAAAAACTAGAATGGCATTTTTTCCCGGGCCCTCTTGGCGATCCCCCTTTTAAACCCCATTTTTTTGGGCCCGATTATTCCTCTAAGAAAACTTTTTTGACCGAATAGGGCGGATATTTCTGTTATTTTGAAATTTTGCGCCTCATGGAAAAAGTTCAACAAGAAAAAACCCTTTGTACCCCTTGTGAATGGCAAAAAAATACAGACTTATGGCACAAAACGAATTTTTAGGATTTATTTTTTACAAATAATTTAACTGTTTTTTTGTAATCAAATTACGCCAACCAATCTTTGGGGTTGATTTCCAAAAAACTTTTTAATTTGCTTTGTCGATTAATTATCAAAAAAGGTATCGACGCCAACACTAAAATTTTTCAAAAAGGGAAAATTAAAAAAAATTAGGTCTGTAGCATCTAACCAAAACAATATTAGTCGGCAATATTTAATTTTGGGAAAGGGGGAAAAACAATATCCCGAATTAATAAACCCCCTTCAAAACCGATAAATCCCGATATTTTCGAATCAAGTTTAACATTACATAGAAAAAAAAGCCCCCTTTTTCAGTATTTTTAAACCTCGTCTCCTCGTTCCCAGAATTTTTAAAAAACTGTTAAAAAAAATTTCTACCTTATGGTTTCAAGGTATAATTCGGGGCCGTCAAAGAGTCCCTGGGCAAACCCCTTGCATGTTGTTAAAAAATCAATGGAGAGGTATCGACCCCGTGGTGATTACCGTAGACTTAATTCGGGTTTCCGGGCCCAATCGCTTTCCCGTCCCCCACATCCCAAAACTGCACTCAAAAAACTGTATGGAAAACCCATATTCACTTTTTTTGGGTTTGGCCCCCAGCGTATCATCAAATAGCGCGGTAAATCCCCGATATTCCTAAAGCCGCCGTAACTACCCCATTTGGTCTATTCGAGTATACTGCTATGCCCCATGGACTTCGAAATTCCGGTCAAAAAATTTCAAAGGGAAAAGCACCAAGTCTTAAACTCATCTAAAAATTTTGTATTTTTATATTTTTATGACTTACTCATAGCATCTTCCTCCGAGAACAAACACCTTGACCACTTCATCAAATTTTTTCGTTTAAGAGATTAAAGGTCTCAAGTTAAACCCCGAAAATGTGTTTTTAAAAAACATCTGTAAAACCCCGTGGGTTTTTCAAAACACCTAAGGGGTGTTAAACCACTTCCCAAACAAGTCAAAACCATTGCAAATTTTCCTAAGCCAGAAAACTATTTCACAACTAAGGCGTTTTTTGGCCATGTTCAATTTTTTTATGATGTTTCTTTCCCCCGACCCGGGGCCCCCACCTCTTAAAAATTGCACTAATTGTAAAAAAAGATAAACCTCCCCTTCCCCGGAACGAGGAAGCAAGACCCCATTTATGCAATGCAAATCCTCATTGGCTAACTTTTCAACCCCCCAAATTATCCTACCCCAGATCAACAACTCTGTTTACTGTTTGACGCGTCCAACCCGCAAAATTGGGGGTGCATTTAAAAAACTTGACGGAAAAGTGTCCTCAACCTTCCGGGTTTTTTTCCGTAAACCTTTAGTGCAACAGAAACAAAATAAAAGCACGTATGACAGGGGGAAATTCTTGCCCATTCAGCAATAAAACATTTTAGGCACCAGCTGGAAGGACAATAATTTTTTTAATATTCACAGATACGCCCTTTTTAAATTTTGCGTTTTTCCAAAAACTCGTGCTCATGTTCTCCCCGTCAACTCAGGCAGTTTATTTCATATTTGCAGTTCAGCACAGATATCAGACATGTTTTTAGGATCTGATTCCCTGGCAGATGCCCTCCAAAAATTAATGCCCTTTAAACTTTCAACCACTGATCTCCAAAAACTTAGCCGATAGTCAAATCAAAAAGGGGGAGCTTAAAACCCAATTTCCCCAATGAACTTATCCATTAAATTAAAACCTTTAAAATGGGAAATGTTTTTTGAATTCTTCCGTGATGTCAGTAGAGAAAAAAGTACGGCCCTTATGTCCCGGGGGAACATCGCTTTGCAAATTTCCCTCTCCATAATCTCCCATCCGGGGTATTCGTAACACGTGCCTCCCCTCCAAGACCGCTTTGCTGGGCCCTCCTTGTTGAAAGGGCATTTTCTAAATGGGCACGTGCTGCATTCCATGCCAACGGTCAAAAGGGCCCGAAGCATACCGTGGCAAATAACCTTTTGCCAACCGTTGAGGAAATTTTAGCACGTCCCCTATCGATCTAGTTTGGGCCATTTCCCCATCGATGGTTCCCCTTTCCCGTTTAAATGCATCGATCGTTTTACCCCATGGCCGGAGGTCATTCCCGTCAGTGATATCTCCCGCTGAAGCCATGGCAAAAGCTTTCCCTCGCTAAACTGGATATCGCGTTTCCCGGGGTTAAACCCGCCATCATAACCACAGACCAAGGAGGCCAGTTCCAGTCTCGTTTTTCTACAGCCTGGGAAAAAAATGCTGGGGAAAAAACGAAATTTGGGAAAACTCCCCTACCACCCCCTTCTTCGAATGGTATGGTTGAAAAGTTTATCGTACCCCCCAAGTAAGCTATTCGATGTCCCCGATATAAAAAAGGACAGAGTCGCTACCAGTGGTCCTGTTGGGTCTGCGAGCGTGATCAAGGAGGGGCCCAATGCATCCTGCACTGAAAAGGTATTTGGGAAAAACCATTTGTGCTTCCGGGAATTTTTTTGAAAACCCTTTAAGTCAGACCCCCAACTGATCCCCCCCGAGTTTCTTTAAGGCTGGGGAAAAAATTCCGGACCCCTTAAACCCCCAACCTTCCTGTAAAATTTATCTAACTCACTTTTCATGCACACAGCCCCCAAAAAACCCGCTCTCATGTCTTTTTTAGGGGCGAGGGGAAACCATCATTGACAACACCCTATCAAGGGCCATTTGAAGTTTTTATAGGACCGACCGGGACCTTTTTCAAAAAAAAATAAACGACAGGACCTCCCGATCAGATTGATCGACTTAAGCCAACTTTTCTTTTTGAATGACACAGACCCCAACAAAGGAGCCCCCTTTCCCCGTCAGAAACGTAACCATCCCGGGTTTTACTTCCTCCTAGACTTGATCAAAATATCCCATACCAGCGACATTTTGCTCTGGTAGAAAGGTCAGATTGAACCCGGAAAGGGGAATTTTTATAGACTGTGAATCAAAAGGGCTTTTTTATCAAAGGAAAACTCTTTAAGACTTTCTACTTTTTGGTTTTATTGGGAAGGCGTGGGGGCCCCCGCACCCACCTAATTCCCCTTAACTGGAACCAACCGGCGAGCAGGAGAAAACGATATGAACGGACTCTCAAGCTAACTTCTTTCGCTGGCCGCACGGGGAAAAAAAGTGCTTTTCCCTTTATTCAATTTTTATGTTTCAACCCCTAAGTAATTAGTAATTTTATAATATTTTTTAATGCGGTAAATTAAAAAATAAAATTTTTAACCTTTTTTTTCATTTATTTAATATGGCGGGAATAAACCATAAATAGATTCTCACTTTAAGTCATACACGTCAGGGTTCTGCCCCTTGGTTTGAAAAAAAACGTTTTCTAGAGGGGAAAACGTGGAAAGAAAAAAATTTGTTAAAAATTCCCTGCATATCTGTTTTTTTTTTTTATTTTTTTTGAATATCATTTTGCTTTAAGAATAAATTTAACGAGAGCCTGTAGTTTTTTTTTTTTATAACACTTAAAAAAAAAAATTTTAAACTGTGCTTTTGAAAGGAACAAAAGGGGGTTCAAAAATCTAACAGTATTATGGGTTACACAGATAAAAGTATAACTATGTAAATAGTTAAAAAGTTTTGTGAGACTTTTTTTGTCTAATGAAATGTTTTATTTTTTAATATATTATATGGGTTTTTATTTTCCCAAACTTTCATTAAACTTGAATGTACTTTTTTTCCCGGGGTGGAACCCGAAACTCAATTTTTAAGATGATGTCTTAAGCCCATTGAGCTGAATTTTGGATACACGTTTCGTATGGGTGAAAAATGCATGCCGAACCATTTATATTCCGGGGTATCGCAATTAGTTAAAAAATATTAATTAAAAAAATTAGAATGTTTTTTTTCCTTTAGCTTTTTATTGTGCCGTGCAGCTTACTGGATTAAGATTAAACAAGTTCCAATTTTTTGACCATTTTTTTAAAAAACCTTCTTTTCCCTCAAACTATTTTTTTATGTTCCAACAATGGGTTTTAATATACTTTTGTATTTTAAAAATTTAATTCAATACAATTGCAGAAAAAAATTTTTTTACTCTTACAGCACATATGTTTTAAGTTATAAAATTTGGGATGTTGATTCTAGTATTTAGCTAGAGATTACTAATAATTAACACCGATAAAAATGTTTATTCATTTAAAAAAACAAAGGGAAAAAGGGAAAAAACAATTAACCGCGTTTCTTTTCCCCCGGGGTAAAGTTTACGATTTTTTTTCTCGGTCGGATTTGGGGTTTTTTCGCAAAATATATTCTCTATCTGAGAGGATTGCCCCCTTTCCTTCTTCCCAAACCCGAAGGTTTTGTGTTCCCAGACATGCCGTAACGCCCTCTTCACACATATTTAAGTTAAAAATAAAAGGGGATTTAAATTCAGTTGGTTTCAATTTCTTGCACGCTAAATGAACATTTTATGGGGGTTAAAAAAAACATTGCCTCTTCCCTATAAATTGTGCTGGCTTTTTTGGGAAAAAAAGGTTTCAAAACCGGGTTCAAGTCTGCATTTAAAACAAAAAAATTGTATATATATCGGGTTTTGGTTTTAAAAATTTTAAGCAAATCCTTTTTTAAATTTTAATTTAAATTCAGTTAGACTAAATGTACATAGTATAAATATAATTATGTGCATAAAAAATTTTAATTATTAAATTTCCCAAAATTGCAGTGAGTCCAAATTTTTTTAAATGAATCGAATAGCGATGAACAAATAGTTTTTTTTTATCACAGTACCCCTTAAAATATTCTATCTAAAAAAAAAAAAAATTAAAAAAATTGAAAATAAAAATAAAAAAAAAATAACCCCTTCAAATTTAAATAATGTTTTCATTAAATAATTTAAATAGAAGAAAAAAAATAATTAAGGGCCTACATTGCAGAGCACAGGTACTTTCAAAAAGCCATTCAATGACAAAAAAGCCCATTATAAGCTAAAAGGGGGGTTTTGATATAAATCTTCTGATTATATAAATTTCCCCTTTTAAAAAAAATTTTTACCTAATTCCATTTTTCCCAATCAATTACCTGTCTTTTTTATCCCTTCCCCTTTAAAATTTTTTTTGAAATTTTTTTAAAAAATTTTCTAAATTACAACCAAAATTTACATGAAGGATCCCTTTTCCTGAGCAAAATCCTTATAATTTAAATAGGGAAATTTTAAAACAGATTTTTTTAAAAAACAACTCAAAAAACCCTTTTTGTTTCTTAAAAAACAAAAAATTAATTTTAAATTTTTCAAAATAATAAAAAGAAAGCCAAAAAATCGGGAAAAAGCTTGACGGTGTTTTGTTTATAAAATATTTTTTAAACCCAAAAAATTTTAATCTAAAATTTTTTATAAACTATTTCAGCTACCATAAAGCTATTGTTTTCTTTTTAGCATACAATTAATTCAAATATACAACTGTATATTCCGAACAAAAATATTACTTTATGATTACAGACATGTAAATAAACAATTTTATAGGACAAAACTAATATCCCTGTAGTGTTTCCACCCTTCACCAGAAGGCGCACTGTGTACCCCTCTGAAAAGAATGTGTTTTTTATGTGTAAAATAGAGATAACTTCTAGGCACTGGCGCGATAGGTCGGTGGCCATTTTGAAATATTACCTGTGTGGGTCATTCGATTTTATATTTTTCATATATTCATAGTAAATTAACGTACTGTTTTAGAAAATACGTCTGTTGGTGAAGCTACAACAACATTACACCTTTTACCACAACGTATCACACAATCTCCCTTTTTATTCACCGAACTAATCCCTTAAAAAAAATTACAAAATTTGAAGTTATAACTTCTAGCGTGTGGTCATAAGCACAAACAGTTTTTAATTTTCTCTTATCACTTTTTAATTACTACTAAAGCAAAATTGCTTTAAAATGTTAATGAAGGAACCAGCTTGACCGCCTGTGTTATTCTCTTAAAATTTTACATTTGTAATAATTTTGTAAACTTCCAAAATCCTTAAAAACCTTCCTAATGGTATAAATGGAAAGAAATGGTGTCAAATTCAATGAAACTGCTACTTAAAGTCCCAAAAATGACCCATGAATCAAAACATACATTAAAAAAAAAACAGAACAAAATACAAATGTACTGTTTGTAGGAAAATATGTGTGAATGTGCACAATCTTTCACTCTGTGAAATAAATAAACGGTCTAAATATAAATTAATACTACCAAGCACCCTTACCGAATATCTGGATATTTTGGAGTACATAAAAATTTCATGGTTCACTCAAGTCTTACAAAATGAGTGAAAACAAAACAAGATATAAGTACCACTCTTTTAAACCTTACGAATTTTTGTAGTAAATATTCTTCCACGCGTACAAAATGAAGTGGCGGTTGATGGATAGATATATCTAGCCATAATATCTGGCAAACAGAATACAAGATTGTCGCCCAGACATTCATCAAGGAAACTCCCAGACAAGGACGTATTTATCCATCAGCCGCCTTTTTGCATTTATAATTTACTTGTTTTGATTTCATTTCACCAAGAGGAGTGACATGAAAATTATTTTCCATTTAATCATTATTTATTCGAAACGATATTTATTTTTTTATTTCTATTTCCATCATGAATACTAAAAAAGCAAAAACAGATTCCGCGCGTTTTTCTTCGAAAATTGTGTACACTTGTAAGATCCACGTAAACTTGAAAATTCTTTAAAAACCTAATTTATGGTGTTAGAAAAAGCAACACCCAAACTCATCGGAACAGCTACTAGGTGTCTCGAAAATAACCGACCATTTGAAAAATCAATTAAAAAAAGGCGATATTTTGTAGGGATTGCTTCATTTTGCACTGCTAACCAGTAAATTTCTTTCTCGCTTTGTTCCGAAAGAACTCACCTAGATCCACATCGTCAGAGCTCAGTGCCTCACTCTGGGGTAGGAAACGGGGCGTTAAATTTACTTGCCCCGATTGGTATCTCCTATATGGTGCCGCACTAAAAAGTGATACCAGGTTCAAGCGAATGTACAAGGTCTACAAAAGTAAAAATACCAATCAGCAACCTCATTAGATAAAAAAGTTCCAAAAATGTTAGAAGGATTGTCAACAGATTATACTTCTAACTGGGATAAATACAAATAATTTACCTTGGGTTCATTTGCCCATACACGTCAGGATTCCGCCCTTGGTTTGAAAAATGGTTTGTTTGAGGAAAATCGTGGAAAGAAAAATTCGTTAAGAAATTCCTCTGCATATCTGTTTTTTTATTTTTTTTTATTTTTGTGAATATAATTTGCTTTAAGAATAAATTTAACGAGAGCGCTGTAGTTTTTTATTTTATTAACACCTTTAAAAAGAATTTTATTTCTGCTTTTTGAAAGCGATCAAGAACTCTTAAAATCAATAACACTCTTCTGGGTTACACAGATAAATGTATAACTATCTAAATAGTTACACGTTTTGTGACTTTTTTTTTCTTGCGATATGTTTCTATTTTCAATATATTATGAGTCACTTTCTATTTTACAAGCTTTCATTAATTTTGCAATGTACTTTGTTCGGGTGGAATCTTGAAACTCAATTTTGAAGATGATGTATTAAGCCAATTGAGCTGAATTTTGTATACACGTTTCGTATAGATGATATAATGCTTGTTTTGACCATTTATATTCCGATATCGCAATTAGTTAAAACATATTAATTAAAAACCATAAAATGGTTTTATTCCTTTTAGCTTTTTATTCTGCCGTGCTGCTTATTGGATTGAGATTAAACAAGTGCCAATTTTTCGACCATTTTTAAAAATCCTTCTTATTTTTTCTATCAGACTATTTGTTATGTTCCATCAATGGATTCGCAGAGTCCCGACTTAATATACGTATGTATTTTAAAATTCAATTCAATACGAATTGCAGAAGAAGCTTATTACTCTTATAGCACATGTTCTTAAGTCATACACGATATGTTGATGCGAGTACTTAGCTAGATATTATTAATAATTAACACAGATAAAACTGTTTCTTCTTAACAAGGCAAATGGGACAGAAACAATTAACAGCGTTTCTTTGCATTGTGGCTGAAGTCTTAGGCTCCTTTACACCAAACGATTCCGATTCATTCACCATAAAACTTGTCTGATGGACCAAGATTCGGCTTCGAAATTTCCCGCTCAAATAAGCAAAGATTCGCTTCCTGCATTCACAGCAACCGAAACCGATTCAATCAGCCGTCATTCTCACTTACGCGTGATTCGGCAGGTCGGATTTTCTTCACTCAAACACCAGCCGCCGGGAGCTATTTCTTACAGAAAAAGCGAATTCAAACAAATAGTGTTTATTTTTATTGTTTTTTATGTTATTAGTGATTTTTTCACATAAAGTTTCTATTAAAGAAACTGATTTCAAATGTTTGAAGATAATGAATTTCTCTGTTAGGGTTAGCATATGTGTTTGTTTTTATGCCAATTGATGGCGCTTATATTTTTAGTATTCTTAGTATTTTATTTCATTATGCAAACTAACTCTAGTTCTTGTCGCCGAGTGTGTAGGCTGTATTTTATCCCTGCTAATCTTGCACAAATAATAAAATTAATTTTGCATGTATTATTGTATTTAATTTTAGAAATTTGAAAACCTTATTCATCACTTTTTAATACTTTAAAGCAAAATTTGTGTGTGGGGAAATATTCTGAAGGATGTTTGAAATAGCTTCATAGATCAATTTGATAAGAATTTATTTAATTTTGGAACAGAAAAAAAAATATTTATAAGAATGCTATAAAATAAAATAAAACACCGATGTTGTCGATAATTTTAATTTTTTAAAAAGAGAGATTCCATTTTATCACAACAAAGATCTCAAATTTTGTTGTATGAAACGAACAAAATGTAAATGGCATGTAAAATTTTTAATTCATTAATGTATTAGCAAACCATTTTTAGTTACATATACAAAAAAATAGTTGTTATATGCTACAAAAGCTGTAGTATATAACAACATTTAAAATGCGTTTTAAAAACATTAGATTTATTATTTGTAAAAGTAATTGCATTATAATATAATTACAATACATATTTATTATTTGTTACTACTTTTCAGACTATAATTACACTTGATACTACCATACTTATATTTTTTTTTATGTATTTCAATTTGTAAATAAATGAAAGGATACAGTTTTGAAATAAGTATCTTGAAACGTGAATCGTCTTAAAACAGCATCCATGTTCGACAGCAACTGATGGAAGAATGATTCAACCGTGTCGGTGTGAAGGCAAACCTCTGCTCATTCAGAATCGCTGTGAATAGGCAAGATCGCTACAAACACGGAATCATTTGGTGTGTAGGGAGCCTTACGTATTATTCTTTCTCGTTCGAGAAGGTCTATCTCTCTCTCTATTTTTATCTCTATCTGCGTTGGGTATATTTGTTGGAGCACTTAGTCCTGTCGGACTCTAATCTCCTATCCTGGAATTAAAGATGACTGTGAAGAGTTTTACCTTTGCCCATTTTAAAAGGATAATTAAGATTTAGAAAAATGTATTATAATGAAATCTGATTTAGAAAAATAAAAGAAAAAGCTCTTTTAAGAGCTAACAAAAATATGAGTGGTGAAATCTGAAAGTGGGCGGAGCTATGCCTGTCCAATCTGGGTGCAGTAAGGAGCTGTCAATCAAAAAAGAGCGGGAAAAGTTTTAGGAGGTGAGGATCAGAACTTGAAGGGAAGAGGGAACGTTCCTATTGGCCGAACAGAAAGTTCTGCTAATAGGGTATAAGTAGATTTGAGAGGTTGGGGAGCCAATCAGGGGATGCCTGCGAATCGACTGAGTCGAGATGCAGAAAAATTTTAAAGATTAGAAAGTTTAAAAGGAAAAATGGAATTAATTAAAATCAGGGTTGACCAAGACATCTCTTGGCCTTCTGACAGAAAAATGGGAGTAATAATTTGGAATATCGCGAATAGACGGGTTATCATGCCCGTCAATATTATTAAAGAATTTGGTAGATAATTTACGGATGGTCTGTCTAATAGTGGGGATATTGCAGGAAGCTCTGATATCGGTATTTCTCATATACCAGTGGGCGTCGAGAATTTGTCTTAATAAAATGCTTTGGGAGCTTTCGATGGAATTTATATTGGTTTTTGCTGCATGACCCCAGACTGGAGATGCGTAGGTGAGGAGAGGTTTTAAGATCAGAGTGTAGATAAGCAGTTTATTGCGTCTATTTAATTTAGACTTTCTACCTATTAGGGAATAGAGATTACGCGAAGCGTTTTTAAAGTTATCTCTAACTTGTGTAATGTGTTGTCGGAACGTGAGCATTTTATCAATGGTTACACCAAGATACTTGGTATGTTGAGACCAGGGGATTCTTTGGTTTTGAAGGGTGATTTCGGGGGGTGGGACTCTTTGGGAGAAGAATACTGCTTCAGTCTTGGAGGTATTAATTGCGATTTTCCAAACGGAGAACCAAGTTTCAAGGTGAGCTAAGTGTTCATTGATGTTTGCTGTTAGTGCATTTAGATTTCTGTGTCTGCTCAGTATTGCTGTATCGTCTGCATACATGCAAATCATGGTGTTAGTACTTTTAATTATGTCATTTACGTAGAGATTAAAGAGAATCGGGCCAAGGATTGATCCTTGAGCAATTCCGGCCTGGATAGGTTTGTTTTGGGAAAGCGTGCGGTTAATTTTGACAGAGAAGGTTCTGTCTCTGATATAAGAATTTAGAAGCATGATAAGTGGGGGAGGGATTTTATAAGTAATAAGTTTAAAGAGCAGGCCAGTGTGCCAGACTCTGTCGAAGGCTTTTTGAATGTCAAGGAAGACTGCAGCTGTGCATTGATTGTTATTGTTTCCTTCCTTAATAAATTCTACAACACGTAGGAGTTGATGAGTTGTGGAGAGACGAGGACGGAACCCGTGCTGCTCCGGAATTAGTATATTTTCTTTTTCTAGGAAGTCATTTAGCCTAGCTTGAATGACTTTCTCAGCAATTTTGGAGAGGACCGGAAGTAGGGAAATTGGTCTGTACGATTCGGCAGATCTAGGGTTTTTCCTAGGTTTTAGAATAGGGATCACAACTGCAGTTTTCCATGCATTTGGGAAGTATCTTAAGTTAAGAATATTATTAATTATGTTAGTAAGTTTGAAAATAGTTAGCAAGGGTAGGTTTTTAATCATTTTATTTGTAACACCATCTCTTCCCGGGCTTTTCTTAATTTTAATCTTTTTAATATAGGTAATTACTTCAGAGGGGAGAGCAGGGGGGAGGGAATCAGTATTATTAGTATTAGTAGTGAGGTATGCATCAACAATATTTGTGATGATTTCGTCTTTGTGTGGGTTCTGAATGTCGTTTAATTTAAATTGACTCTCGAGCGAATTTGCAATTATATCAGTTTTATTTGTGTCGCTGAGAGCGGTACCGTTAGGGCCATTAAGGGCTGAGATAGGGGCGGCCTTCTTCCTGAACGCTTTTGCAGTTCCCCAAAGGGAGCCGATCTATCTCTATCTGAGAGGATTGCCCCTTGCTTTCTTCCGAAACCAGAAGGTATGCGTGTCCGAGACATGCCGTAACGCCCTCTTCACACATATTTAATGTTAAAAATAAAGGGCATTTCAAATTGAGTCGGTTTCAATTGCTTGCACGCTAAATGAACATTTCTATGGGGGTTAAAATACATATGTGCCTCTTCATATAAATTGTGCTGGCTTTCTTGGGAAAGAAGGTTTCAAAACTGATTCAAGTCTGCATTTAAAACAAAAATATCGTGTCATATATATCGCTTTAGTTTTAAGAAATTAAGCAAATCCTTTAAGTTTCAATTAACTTCAGTTAGACTAAATGTACATAGTATAATATAATTATGTGCATAAAGATTATAATTATCAAACAATATTGCAGTGG
>BMAV01014428.1:0-229020 GCA_019973955.1 Trichonephila inaurata madagascariensis
TTCATTTTTTTTATTTAAAACTTATTTTTAAATTTTATTTTAAAAATATTTTAGTGATTAGTTTAATTTCAAAATAATTTACCCAGGGGGGACTTTTTCCTTTTTGTGTTAGTTTCAATATTTTATATTTCGCGTGGGACTTAAACGTAGAAGGTTGTTTTCCCAGTTTTTATTTTTCAATTTTTTTATCCTAATTTTTTTTATTATTCCTCCCTTGGGAAAATTCTTTTGTTTTTTTTTCTTAATTTCTTTGTACTATATTCCAGGTTTCATCATCCACGTGTTGTAATAGGCAATTTTTCAACATGCCTTTTTTTTTATTATGTCAAAAAATTTCTGCTGTACGGGGAAGGTTGATCCATAAAGCATTGCTCACCCCTAAATCGCGGGCCCCAATTAGGACAGTTTTAAAAAAATTATAATAGGTCTCTAGTTTAGTCCAAAGACTTTTTGTATCTACATTTGTTGTGCCTGGTGAATTCCAATTTTTCCTTTTTTGCACTGTAGGTTCCAGTATTCTTCACTTTTATTTTATTATACTAAAAACCCCAGTGGCGCACAAAAGGGGGTGGGGCCCGGGACCCCCCCAAAACCCCCTTTGTTTTTTTCCAAGATATGAACATAAAATTTATTTAAATTTTTGTTAATAATTTTATTGATTAATGCAAAATTTATCTATTCAATAATTATTTTTTATTGGTTTTTTTTTTCCGAAAATCACAAAATAAAAAGGGAGTCTGATACAAAAATTTGGGAACTTTCCCCCCGGATCCCCCTTGAAAAAAATTCCTGTGTGCGCTACTATTATAACATAATTTTAAAAATGATTTTGCCTGTTTTTTTTTTTAAAATAAATTTTTTTGTAGTAAAATGTCTTTACATTAAAATAGATTTATATTTTTTCAAACAATTACATTTGATTTTTTCTATAATAAATTACTTTTTAATAAATTTGAATTGCATTATGCATATTCATTACTATGGGTGGGACATGATTCTTTGGGGGTTCCCAAATTTCATTTCTCCTCCTCCTTTTTTGTTTAGGTGCCCAAAAAACAAGAGGAATCAGAGATATTTTTTAAAGTTTTAAAAATATATATTCAGGACGATTAAGATAAAAGGTATACTTAATCGTTTTGTGACAGTACAATCAAATTTCAACAATGAGTAACGAAAGATCAATTCAAAGGGACATCGTAATTTTCAAGAAAATGGCAACTTTAATATTTTAAACATTATTTGATCATTGCATTATTATACTGTATAAACATTATATTATCTATGTCCTTATACCTGAAAAATAATGAAAACAATAATAATTCCTTCCGTTTTAAATTTTCACTCTAATAAATGTTTTTTTTTTTGTTTCCAAATCTTTTATAAAAGTAGATATTTTTATGTGCGGCCCGCGAGATAATGTTTTTCCGAAGTGGCCCGCAAGGTCATTTGGGTTGGATACCTCCGTCATAAATGATAGATGTTGCCAGCAGATATAGTACTTGTACGGTTCAACTCTGGAGAATGAACGGAAGCCACAGGAATGAATCACTTAGGCTGCTTTAAATATGATGTGTACCAGGGTGGGAATCTAGGCCAATGTTGTTTCTTTTTTTAACTACTGGCAACAAAAATTACTAAATCAGGAAGAAATGCGGATAACAAAATTATTTTTGACAATCATATTGACGGGAAATAAGAAATTTAAAATTTTTCAAAAAATTTGGGGGTGCGATATCCTGAAAATCAGACTGAACAGCCACCTCCGACAAAACAATTTATACGCATGGGCTTTGGGGTCAAATAGGTTGGATGGGATGTACATTTAAATGTTTGTATTTCAACCCGAGCCCAGTTCATCAACCAGTACTGGCGGGGATGACAGCCAGGGGTTGGAAACCATGGAAGACATTTCTATTGGCGAGAGATCTGGGGAAAATGCGGGTGTGTATTTCCCCTGAAAAGAGGGTTTGAAACTCGAAAAAGCGTAGAGCCAGATTAAAAAAACCCGAAATGTAAATGCACTGTTTAAAAGGGAATCAAGCTAACAAATGACCGATACGTTTATCCAACAGCACCCCATACCATCGGCCGGTGATTTCCAATTATGACGAATGCACACCGCCAATGTGGTTCACCACGATCCGCCAAACACGGATGCACCCTTTATGCTGTAAACAGAACCTGGATTCATTTTAAAAAACCCATTCGGTGCCCGGTTCACGTTGATCACACCCTTTAAGACGCCCTGTTTGGGGGCGAAAGGGGAGTCGCAGCCATGGTCTCCGAGCTGAGTCCATGCTGCTGCAAACGTTCGTCGAACTGTTCGTACAGACACTTGTTGTCATGCAAACGACGCCAATCCTTGACTAAGGGCTCGTGACGTGGCTGCACGATCCTTCAAGGCTATGTAGGTAACGCGCCTGACTTCTCGGCTGCTAGGGATAGGGGGGTGTTGAGATTCATAACGGTCCATATTACCGTCCTGAACCCATAGATTCCATATTCTGCTAACAGTCATTGGATGTTGACAGATGCGAGCAGCAATACTGCAATGCGATAAACCGCAATCCCGGTACGCTACAATTCGATCTTTATCAGTCAGAAACCTGTTGGTACCCTTTTCTGCTGCTTATACGAGGCATCACAACTTTTCACCAGGCAACAACATTCAAATGCAATTTGTGTGTGAGAAGGCAGTTGAAAAATTTCATTTAAACACATTGTGTCATTACCAGTGCCTGCTTTGTCTGAATGTGTTGAAAATCTAATCATTTATTTGCATATCCACAGCAACTTCTTCCTGTCGTTTAAATTTCGCGTCTATAGCATGTCGCCTTCTAGGTGTAGCAATTTTAACGGCCAGTAGTGTACATGAATAGAACATGTAACTATATAATTGAATCGCTAGAACAATGACTACGTACAGAAAATTACATTAGCCCACAGAATCATTAGTGCGTTTGAATGTTTTCAGACTTGTCACATAACTTATATAAAAATTTCTAGTAACAGATAATTTCTCCTAAAAAGTAAACACAACAAAACAGAATTAAAAATTCATAAATGTAATTTTTTTATAAACACAACCAAACATGCCGAAATCGGAAAATTTATTAGTTGTCAATATAAGTCTCGGTGCATCATAAATATTTTTTTCCTTGTTCTCTATATCAAGTCAGAACTTGCAAATTACTATAACTTCAGTTCAGCGATTTTATTTTAAAAGGAAATTGTAAATGATAAAGATACACATTCGTAGCTAAGAACTAATTTTTTAGGGAAAAAAAATCGCATGCATCATTTGTCAGTTTTTCCCAAATACAAATAGATGATTGATATAAAATCGCAGGCTTCCTTATCCTACAAATAAAGTCCACATTCCTCACTACTCGATTTTACAAAAATCAAGCAATTATTACTGTTAAAATGCTTAGACTTTATCAAAGAAAGAAAATAATAATAATACATAACGTAGGAAAGCAATGTATTTTTTGAAAATTCTATGGCTAACAAACGAATTTAAATATATTAGTAGTTTTTATTAACTTTGGAGCAGTCTGAGTGCTATTTTTTAACGTAATCCAACGACAGACTTTTTTTTTATAAAAACCCATTCTAAAATCATTCAGTTCCTAGAATGTATTCAGACCTTTGTTCAATGCTTAAAGTACCACTACATCTTAATACAACCTTTTATTGTTCTTTTGTGGTATTCAGAAATTAGAATCTGACTTTATACATAATTAGTAATACATAGCTATGGTATAAATTTTATAAGCAATTTTTTTTCTCTTAGAACGCGTTTCGTGACAATTTATTTAAATATTTATAATTCCAGTCGAGATTTATTAAAAATAAAACATGAAAATCCTCAGAAAAAAAAAAAACATCAACAGATAAGTAGAAACAATATTCTTCGTTTTAAATAAGACCATATTGCTTGATATAACAAAAGTCAGAAGTAAATTATAGAAAAAAGTACAGTCAACCCTCCTATAACGCGATACTTTCAGAACCGGGCTGAAATTTAAAAAGCCCTCCCCAACGCGGTAATTTTACAGCGCGATTTCCCCAACAAACCCCCTCAGTTCTTTCCGGCACCCAATGGAATGTGGTTTTTAAATGGATATCGTCGGTTAAATCAAACTGCGTAACTCCACTGGGGTGCTAATTTGATACAGTAGGATGGGCCCCAAAATTTTTTTTTATGTTCGTCACGATAGGCGATAATATTACAATATGGTTTTTTTTTTGATATTTTTTTGGGGTAATTGGAAAACATATTAAAGTTAGTTTTTTCCCCCCGGGGTCTCTGTTCCAAAAGTAATTAAATTTTTCAAAATTTTTTTAAGAAGCTAAAATAGAGTAAATAATTTTCATCTGGGGTAATTATTACTTTCGTTGTATTTATTTTATGTTAAAAATTTCCACCACCCTCCCTTCGAAATCTAGTTTTTTATGAAATAAAAAAGTAGTATTAACATCGAGGAATAAATTAAAAGCGGGCGCCACTTGGATGGCGTAGACAAAACAAAATTATTAAAAAATTCCCCGGGTTTTTTGGTCTCCAAAAACCGGTCGAAAAAGGGGTTTTTACTATTTGGTTTTATAGCGCGGTTTCCATAGAACGCGCTACGAAATTACCTTTTGTACGGTTAAATCCGAGTTTTTATAGGGGGTACCCCCACCGCGTTATAGGAGGGTTGACTATATCTATACTTAAAACACTTTCACTGAATTAGTAATGGACACCTATATGTTTTTCCCCAGATTTATCTCCAAAGTTTGCAGTTAAGTTCTGATAAAAAAAACAAATGTTTTGAGTAATTTGGCACAGGAACACTTGCGTTATGAAAGAAATACAAATGAATGGTATCTTTACAATGGTGTTTGGAGTGACGATAAAAAATCACACACATTTGAATAAAAATTATAAAGCTAATGACAATGAATCTTCGTTCATAGCTTAAGGTGCTATTCAAAGTTTATAATTGATCCTTTGAAGTGTCCGGAGATTTAATTCCAAAAATAGATCTTCTCCAATTTCGAGGTTGAAAAAAGTACATTTATAAAACACTCATTTTGAAATGACTGCTTATCAACTGTCATTAAAAAAATCAAATTATGAATGACCAAGGCTTTTGAATTTTCCAAAATATTATTCAGATAATTAAAAAATTTTTCAGTAATAAATTCACTGAATAAGTGGTTGAAAAATAGGACAAATCTAAAATGTTGAAGCAGCACTGCATTCTTAATACAATAGTAAATATACACAAACATATTCATGTATTTTTTATCATAAATAATTACTATAAAAAATTTTTTTTGAATATATTTTTTGATAAAATATTGGCAAATACATTAATTCATTTTTATATCTCTATACCTACAACATGAACAATTTTTTTTAAAAAAAGGTTGGGGTTAAAAAAAACATGAACCACATTCTGGACATTTAAATAACAAAATTTTCCCCATGGCCCCGTGGCTGAGTGATAGTGCCTCCCCTTTCCCACCACAGGTCGGGGTTTAAACCCGGGGGGGGCAAATTGTCACCTTTTCACCCCGGGTGGTTATATGGTAAAGCTTGCTTGGGAACTTAACCCCGGGAGGTTCCTAAACTGAAAAAAACATCTGCTTTGCACCTCAGGGGGGTTCTAATGATATGGTTCAGTAGGCCTTGGCCCTCATGAGCTGTTGCACCACTGAGTTAAGTTAATATTTCTATAAATAAATAAGAATTAATGAAGACAAGTCTCACTAATTGAAAAGCATCAATTAGTATATTGAGGAGTATACCACTTTAAAATGGTATGTGAACATTTTCATGTCTGATTTAAATAAAGCGACTCTTTTATTTAAAACAATGATCTTAGGCAGACTTTAAGACTCATAATTAAAATTAAAAAAATTTTGTATCTGCAGTAAGATAAGTCAACTAAAATCATATCGGAACACAAAATTGAAACAAATTCAAAACTTTGAACAACCATCACTAGATGCCAATAACTAACTGTGCTGCTTTGGGATCAAATTTTAACTTAATGACTTTCAAAACTTAAATGTAATATGCATTAAATTTTTTTTAATCTACACCCCTCTCAAGTGTTACCACTAGGATGCCACAGTACCATGAGTTTTGCATGTTTCCCATTTAAATATTTCTTCATGTATGCTTAAAATAAAATTAATTTATATAAAAATCAGTGTAAAATAAACCTTTATTGAAACTGAACCTACATGGTTTATTCAAAAAAAAAATGACAAAAGGAAACCTTCACAATCCCATTTTGACATGCACAATTAAACAATAAAAAATATTACATTTTTCTCATAATAAAGGGGAACACTCTTACTTAACATTGCATTCAATGAATACAATTTTACTATGCATCCCCTGCATAAACAATTATCAAAAAATCCATTGAATTACAATTCAATAAAAGAGTAACACCGGCACGATCAAGCACAATTATCGGGTTAATTCAAAGTTAAGCCTTCATAACATTGGATAAATATGAAATAAAAATTATTTGTTATATAATTAATCAATAAGAAAATAAAAATATTGAGTTTTGGAATCATAAAATGAACAGATTTAAGTAGATTATAATATTAATTCTACTTAATAAGAGTTTTTGAAGAACATCTTTTTTTATTGCATCAAAATAAGTTTATTTGTTAAGATAAGCAGAATGGCTTTTCAAAATTCTTATAATTATAATTTTATTTTCCACTAATTTATAAAATAAAAAATAGACCTTTATATTTTGCTGAGTTATAAACTACACTGGCAGTAATTTTGGTATTCAATTACAAAGATGAGAATGAGTACAATTTTATAATAGAGTTAAGCTGTGAAATTTAAAATTAAATTATGCACCAAAAAAATATATATATATATATAAGGAAAAATCAAGTACATGGATCAAACAATACAAAGTAAAAGATTTACACTATGAAAAGATTTTACAAAAGTCTGTATACAGATAGACTATGCAATTCATCCACAAAACTTCTCTGATCTAAATATATTGAATAATTATGAAAAATTTCAAAGACAATATATATATTTTAAAAAATTTGATGAAAATTACAGACAAGATATAATTATTGAATTATGAACTCAGAACAAAATAATAAACATCCACAAGAGAAAAAAAAGGCTCAAAGACTATGAAATTTCTTCAACAAACGAAAGAATACTTATTTACAGATTCCCCTTATAATATTGGGTAAAAAATGCGAAACTACTTATATTTATGCTATATTCACATAAAATGATAAAACACATAGGATGATTGGTAAAAAAATAAACAAAATAGGGTTAAACTTCAGACACACAAAAGCACATTTTCTCAAAATCTTTTAAGAAACTTCAGAGTAATCTATTTATAAAAGCATTACATAAGTATAGAGTTCATAGAGCAGTAAGAGATCACAAGATAAAATTATGGCTATGCCAAGTACTACTAAGGGAAAAAGTGACCTCCCCCCTTACTCAATAAAAAAGCCAACTAACAAATAAGTAGCAAAAAAGTAATCTTTCCTTAAAATTATATATCTCACAACCAGAAATTTCATATTAGTTCTCTCTCTCACTTCTGCTATAAGTAATTATATTACAAAGCACTAAGACAGAATACAAATAGATATATACACATGAGTATCGTATTGTCTACAGCATTTACATTAGAAATTACAGTATTCACATTCAATATTTCTTCTTTCACTTCACTATGATTGGAAGTCATTTTACTTATCTCGAAACAATAGTAAAGTAAAATTATGAACTACCTTTTCATTAAAATAACTATGATGAATAATATGACTCAGATAGCAGAAAATAAAAATAAAAAAAACTTATTAAAAGCCAAACAAATGCAACTGAACAATTCATGTACCAAATTAAAAATATATATTTTTTAAAAAATTGCATGCAACAGCATTAATTACCAGGAGTAATGTAACACAATCTTAATATTAAAAACTTTGAAATTTAGCACAGCTAAAATATATAAAAACCAAAACATAACAAATGTGATAAAGAATAATTATCAGAAATATTAATTTTGAAATTTCATTAAAATATTAATTTTTTTTTATTTGGGGGGAAAATGAGATGAAAAAATAAGAACTTAATTTGTGCTATTCATTAGCTAACAATGAAGAAATATCATAAAGCTATATAGAATATGTAAATCAATAAAGAAAAAATATTTGTTCTATAGATTTCTTTTCTCTGCTGAAACATCTGCCAATACATAAATTCACAAAAATTAAGAGCATTCAAATTTTATAGAAAAATATAAATGGTTATATAATATTTCTTATAACAATTATCAAGATTCAAATGTTGAAAACAATTACACAATGGATCATTTTTCAAAATGAAAATACAGCATTATAAATACAGTACCCTCCCTTTAAAAGTAATTGAAGGAGGGGAAGAGAATCCTATATGTTGAATTATTTAACATATAGCAAAATTCTTTTATCTTTTCATCCATTACAACAGGCATAAAATGAGGGGAAAGGGGATGCAATTCCTTATTAAATTGAAAAACCATCACAATACAGTAGAATGAGAAAACCTAGGCATAAATTGACAAACAGCAGACCTTGAACAAATTCTATTTTTTTTAAAAAAAAATCAAAGTTCTTTGAAGGGATACAGATTTAAGAAGTATTTTCAATTAAGTAGAATTACTGTTAATTTTTGTAATGTTAAGAGGAAGAGTATTACACATAAATAATTCTTACAAAAAAATGGGGAAGGGGGGATTTTGTATGTAATAATAATAAAAAAAATGAACTGAATATTACAAACATTGGGAGAAATTAGATAAATATCTTTTAGTAAATTTATCTACTAAGATAACAGATATACCATGTGAAGCAATTTATATTAAAATTTTAAACATAAGTTATACTACAATTATTTTTTTCCAGCTTTGTAATTTACTATGTTCTACCAAATGTAAAGGAAAAGAATTTAATATAAATTATTTGCAAAAGTAGTTTTTAAAAGAGCAGAATATGAATACCAGAATGAATGGTTGTTTGCACAAAAATTATATTTTGACCTTTGATAAATGACTTAAAATCTTTTCATTGGAAGTGAGGGGAAAAAATCATACATAACTTTACAACAGAGACACAATAACACAAACATTTCATCTCAAAGTAATAACCCTGATCACCAGTTTTAAAAATCCCTCATTCAAAATCAATTTCTTGATGCTGCACTACATAAGACTATACAGAATTAAAAAATAAGAAAGCTTTAAACTAACATAAAATACAGCAAAATATTTATGAGAGAAAGAACAGAAAATATAAAAATATATAATTTCAAAACTCATAAATTAACTGCAATTAAAATATATATGCAATTTTACAATGTAATGAAATTCAGACAAAATATAAGCCATCAGTACAAACTATCATAATATAAAACAACAATGTATATAAATGTATCTTAGAATAACTGATAACAGAAAGTATTTAAGGAAAAAACACAAGTAGTTCAATATAATTTTCTCAAGTATAAAATAACAAATATAATCAGGCATGGCCATAATTCAAATTCAAAACTAAATAACAGTAAAGAACTGAACATAACTTTCTTTTTATCAAAGAAGAAAAAGTTTGATATAAAGGAAAAATTTGTAATTATACACAACTCAAATATGTTTGTTTTATTAATAGATATTTAAATATATGTGGAAAACAATGAATTTTATTCCTTAAGGTAAAACAGCAAAAGGAGAAAATAACATTATGTAACAAAATAATTTTAATTAAAATGCATGGTATATCAAAAAACATTCGTATTTGATATAATTTAGGATAAAATAACCAAATAAAACCGTGTGTGTTTTCCCTTCTCTTTTTTAAAAATCAATAAAATTTTAAAGCTGCCGGTTTGTATTAATTTCTAAAGAAACAAAACTAAGAATAGCTACCATGCCTATATTACAGAAAAAACAAGAAGCACAATTTTGATTGTAAAAATATGAGAGAAATAAATTAATAAATTTTTAAACCACTTGTAATTTGAGACTTGAGTTTTTAATTGCAAATGCCTTAGAAAAGCCAATATGTTTAAAAATATAAAAGGAACAAAATACTACATAACTGTAAATCAAAACGCATAGAACACCAAAAGCCAGCCCTCCACAAAATTCACTTGAAATAACCCATTTTAAATGCAGTTTTTTGATTATGGAAATAAGAGTTAAAAGAAATTTTTTTTTGAACTTTTCTTCTCTCTTTGTAACATAACAAAGTATTATAAGTAACTAAAACTAATATGCTATAACACAAGCATAAACAATACACATCAATAAGAAATGGAATACACAGCTTGACAATGATTCAACAATATGAGGTGACAAGGTGAGATTAGAATGTCAATATTTAAACATATCTGAATAGACTTTTCTGTACACACGTTTCCAAATACAGTATGTGGATAATCAAAATACTTTTGATAAAATCAATTTGTCAACCTTCAACTCTTTAAGAAAGAGTTTATGAAGGTGAGAGGTTTAAAAAGATAAACAACATACCTATGTAGTCAGGAAGTCAGATCTACATTTGCTTAAAAATAGTCACAACTTTTGCATCTCTGTGCTGTAAATAAAATCTCATAGAGCTTAGAGAAATTTTGTACTTTCGAATTCTACGTTTTTTTTACTAAACCTTAAAGATTACTTCTCTGCATCTAACATCTAATAAGACATTTCACAAATGCACATAATACAAGATATGAAATATTTATATTCAAATGATTAATGTTAAAATGCTGTAGAAGTAAATGAGTTTGATTTATTGTACAAGCACACAGGGTAGAAAATAACTCTAAATATTTCAAGAAATGGCACATGTATACCAATAGTTTCAAGCATTTGTTTAGAGTATTGCTTTTCTTATCTTTTAATAATTTGTCAGTCCAGATAAAATTTAAACAATAATAAAATTATTGCACTTTTGGAATAATAAGATCAAACACATTTTTATTTATACAAATCTTTTAATGACCTTTTTTACAAGCATTTATAGAGAGTATAAATGACTATGAGTATTTCAACAAAATATGCACACAGAAATTTAGGAATAAATTTAAAGAATGCATATAACTTGCATTTTATTTGAAGTTCATAGGTTATTTTATAAAAAAAGTTATCAGTAGTACGGTATAATCATTTAAGATTAAGTCATTTATATAACATGAAACTACTGGTAAGCATAACACACAAAAAAAAGATGACAAGGGATATCTAAAATTTACGATTCATGTATACAAAAGGTTTCCAGCAAACTACAAGTTTCTTTTCTATAACAAAAATGAACAAACACTGTTTTGCTTAGTTTTAATAACAAACAAGGGTGTTTCCTCAGACAGAAAATGCTATGTCAGCTTTTAGCGATAGATGATGATCACCAACTTTATCAGAAACTACATCAAGGACACCAACTGTATGTAAGCTATCAGAACTGTACCACAAGAGATCTGGTGAAGCAGTTTTTAATTCTGGAATGACAAACTCATGGCCCTAAGCAAGAAGAAAAGTGAAAAATTAGTATTTATAACATTTAACTCTATAAAACGCATCAAATTTTTGTATAAAAATCTTGAGGACTAGATAGCAATAATAACTACAGAACAATTTAGAATGTTGATGCTTTATAAATATAAATCTAATTAAATTAGATAATCTGAAATTTATATTTCTAAAACAGTTCAAAGCAAGCATTTTTCTGAAAACTCTTCTTTCATACATTCAGAATAAGAGCTATTTACTACAGTAAATAATTTTTTTTTAATTTGAAACAATATTGACTGCAAAACAAAAGCATTTAAATCAATTATATTTTCTAAAGTCAAATAATAGTAATCATATTCCAGATAATTAAGGAGGGAAGGGGCAAATATTAAACATTACTTTTTGTTCAATATTTGCCTGCACATGCATTTTGTTCCTCTAAATCCTCATAATCTACTTTCCTTTTTAATGACCTTTTGTTTCTGGTCTCCAATATTTTATTAACTTTTTTTTCAGCCTCAAATGCTTCATATCAGTTAAGACTTTCTTTTGGCCAAACTTTCTATTTTGATGCACAATTACTCATTCTTAAAGGAGTTAAAATGTTTCCCAACATTGACCCATGCTGCACATGGAGACAATTTGAAAAGGGATTAGTCAAGAGTTGAAGTTAACTGTATAACAACTCTCAGTTGTTACTTGAGCTGGGTAAACACAGAGTATAATTAACTTCTGACTGCCATCGGTAGCTGTGACTTCATTGTTAGAGTCTAACTATTGGATATACTAAGCCAGAACAAAGCATTCAGCATCATTTGTTTCGAATAGCACCGAAAGAGTTAGTTCTAATGTGAAATAAATGTTTATTAAATTATTATAAAAGTTTTGATTTAAAATACATATATATTGCATAAACATAAGTGATATATAAGCAGTATGTAAATTCAATGGTAATTTTTATTTTCAGTTTTAGAAGGATCATTTTCTCGAAAAATCTGTCAAAAAAGGATGTTTTGTAAGTGGTGGGGTACATATACAATACAAATTTAAATTTCACTCTTAGTCTATACTTACTCCAGCTCATACTTTAATTTTTAATTAATCTTATATTTTTTTTTCTTTCAGCCCGCAGTGAAATAGGTGGTGTAAGTAAGCAAAAACTTGTCAGTAATCGGAGGAACATTTAAAATTTGGTTTCATACCAACTGTCCACAATGAATGGTCACCTTTTTGCCTTTTATCGCACAACAATATCGATATTAATTTAGATTAGAATTTCAAATTTTAAAGAAATATTTTTTGGGAAAAAAGAACAAATTTAGTCTTTATTTACTGCTCGTGATGCTACTATCAATCATATACTTGAGGTTAATTATCAAATTTCATTTCTCATAGCTACATCTGGGGGAAAATATACCTATAGAAGAGAATTTTATCAAACGATAAAAATCAGCATTTCTTAAAACAGTTTAAGTATGATGAAAAAGACATTAAAGTAATACTACTAAGTAACAATGCTGCTAGCTGAAGAATGGGTAAATCAAAATGTAACTCATTGAAAAGCTGAAAACAAGGAAAATTGTTAAATTAACTTTGAGGAACTATTAGGCTGTAAGGTGATTTTGATGAAGAAACATTGTTTTGTAAATCATTTGAAAGCACCCCTACATCCAAAGATATATAAAGTAAACTGAAAAAATTTAGGTGTCAATAATATCTCAATGAAAAATATAATGTCTTGTGCTGCAGATAAGACTTTTCTTCCTCCTAATATAAAGGGAGAAGAAGAGTGACAGCTTAAAGTTGATGAAATATAAAAATCTAAAAATGTTTCTTGTGTATTTAGTTATTCACAGGGAAAACCAGGTGGCTAAAAATATTTTGCCTGTTATAAATGAAGTATTAAATTTAGTTATAAAGTGCACTAATATCATTAAAGCTAGTGCCAAATATGAACTACAAGTTATTTTGTAAAGAGCAAAATGAAGACCAAATGAGACAGACCCCGCACTGAAGATGGCTCAAGAAAGTACATTTTTGATACTAAAGCAACAAACGTGAAATAAAAAAATCTGTTAATGGTCGATGGTAAGGCACTTGAGTTACTTAATGGATATCTTTGAAATACTAAAAAAAATAAACTACTTCAAGGAACAGATAAAATTCTTGTTGATGCAAAAATGAAAATATTTTGATTTCATTACTTTTATTGAATTATGTTCAACATATATTTATAATAAAATTTTTAAAAAGTTTATTTGTCACTAAAAAATGCGAAATGACTGATATCGCCATACATGTTACTGTCAATCATCTGAAAATTTTATCATCTGAAAGATGTTCCACAATTTGGGAAAAAAAAATAAATTTTCCCAACTTTCATAATGCAGCCAATGTTAGGAGATTTGTGTAATATTTCAAATATGCAGCAAATTTCAAATTTTAATCATTTTATAATTTACTATATACGTAATGTATCATGAATTTACTGTATCTCTTTTAAAAAACAAGTTATATGTTACAGGAATAAAATATACAACACAGAGTAATTCACCCCCAAAAATTTAAGATGTTACAAATGCTGAAAAGGAAATCAATTTTATTTTCATATATATAACACATAATTCATACATACCAACACTGAATGATAACAACTACACAAATTAGAGGACGGGTGTTGAAAAGACTTCCATAATAGATTCAACAATGAGTCATTCTAAAATATATATATATACACATATTATAAATATTACTTCATAACACAAACAATAATTAAACTAAATTTTTTGAAATATTTCTTGTATAATTAATAAAAACTCCAAGTAACCTGAAAACAGAACTACAAAAATGCAGTGGATAAAAGTTACTTTTAATGATCCAATAAGTATTGTTCTTCAGAATGTCCTACTGTAATAAGAAAATTCTACAAGAGAAGCCTAATGATCTCCCCATATATTTACAAGAGATCAAGTTGCTACGTGTTACAATTTTAAACATGAAAAAGAAGTAGGGAAGGGTAAAATTCTTGCAGAAAAAGCCCATATCATAAGATATTTGTGGTAGAACAGGAAGTGTGAAACTTTTGAAGTCCACTCATAGAAGAATATGTAAAGTTAATAACAAGAGGAGAAAAGTACCTATTTCTAATGTGATGAAAATTTTGAAAGTGGTGATGAACTGGAGAATTAGATGGTGAATGAAAGCCTTACGAGTAAAAGCTAAGAAGTTAAAAAATGTCATTTTTCTTGTAGAGGATTTCTAATTAAAGAAAGAACAGAAAACCTCGCAGGGTATGTCACAAAGTGTAACACAAAGACGTGCAATGAGCTATATAACATATCAATACGTTACTTTGATATAAACTATCTTTGCTAAATTGAAAAGAACCTGAACTAAATGGGAAACACATTTTCAAGTAAGATCAATTTCTTTAATTCCATGAAATTTCAGTGTTGTAATTCACACATCTGTTTATAATACTGCTTTTTTAAAATTTCATAAATAAATGATTTTTTTTATTTTAACAAGTGCAAGCTCATTTAGCAATACAGTATAGATGAAATATGGAACTCACTTTATGCCAGAAAAAACAGAACTCTGATATGAATGAGCATTATAATAAAATATGTTGCAATAAATACAATATCAATTTTAAAGTACATGGCTAACTGAAGGAATGTTCCGATTTGGGATCCCATTCCTCGACATTAAATGAAGACAGTTGTGAATAAAACAAGCAACATTCTGAAATTTACATCTGAAATGTTTAATACAAAAAATGTCTAAATTGAGATTTAATAACAATATTTGCAGTAATAACTGGAACATTTTAAACAAAGTTTAAAAGCCCGTTCTTTGTATACAAATTTAAAATGCTTTTCATAAGAAGATTATTTTAGTCTTATATAATGATCCCGATAAATTTTGTGTGAAGTTTTGTTTTCTTTGGTTTGATTTGCCAAAAATTACCTGACTTTCTTTGCTTTCCTGCAGACTTTCTTTTGTCAACTTCATTAGGCAGAATTAGATCAATGGTTAACCAATAAATCGTTTATGAATCTTGTTGAGAAGCAACATGCACAAATATTATTTAAAAAAAAAAGTATCTGCACTGTTGGAAATTCTAATAATGGATTATTCTGCTAACATATCAACAAAGACAAACTGCGCCTTTTGGTGCATTGCAAAAAGTAATTACCTCCAACTTTCTGAAGTCTCCTGCAGTTACAAAGTAAAGCTATTTTTAAATACGATATAAAATTGCATTTTATTTAAAATAATTCAGTCTTTTTTTTAAACATAAATTTGTAAGTGAAATTTGAGGTAAATTTTGTATAGTTTGATTAACCTCATATTTTGCTTCACATCATCACCATTTCTGCAGCAAAAAATATTCTCAAATTAGCTAGAATAAATGTTATTTTTATCATATTCAGCTAGTTCACTTGGCATATTTTGCCTAAATACACGTTCGCTTCAAAAGTTACCATGTTCACTACATCTTTGTTGGGTTTGTATGTCAACATAAAGGGAAGAAAGGATGTGGGAATTAATCATTTGAAGAAATTTATCTAGACCAGGGCTAGGCATTAAATTGATCACAATTGATTGGTGGATCACCAACACATTTAAGGGTCACCGCCTTTACTAAGATGTGCATGCTAAACCTAACAGATGAAAAGGATTTATTTTTTAATGTATTTTGAATAGTGTTTGATTATAAATGCATTATTTGATATTATAATATTTGTGGCTATTATCTAGATATATATTATAAATGCGACAGTTTGTGAGGATGTTTGGCCGTCTTTCACGCAAAAACAACTGAATGGATTTTAATGAAATTTGACAGTAATATAGCTTATATATCAGAATAACACATAGGCTATAATTTATAAAGAATTGTGTGAAGTGTCCAAAATATAACAATATTTGTAAAGTAAGTAGGAAAAAATTCTGCCATCTGCAAGCAATTATGTGACGTGCACTGCAAAAAAGACCACAACAACAATATCTAACTTTTATTTATGAAGAAAAATTTGTTTTGTCTATGCAAGGAGCTGGCTTCTAATTTATTCCTGTAATCAGTGTAATCCCTATATTTTTTTTTTAATGTCAGAATAAAACGAAGTTTTGAAGGGAGAGGTTGTTTTAAATCTCTTTATTTGAATAGCTACTATTGATTTTTTTCATGTGTGAACCATAAGAAATTAATGCTTATATCAAAATAAATACTTTTATCACTTCTGGTACTTAAAGTAAATAAACTTTGTCTTTCACACTACATAATTTGTTTGTGGTTAGTAGTTAATTATAAAGCTATAATAAACATTAATATAATTATAATGTTATATATAACTATAACGTTAACTATATTGCATTTTTCAAGTATAAAAATAATAACTACTGTATTGTAATTTTTGGAGTGACTGAATATTAACATCGCACTGTTCAGCTACATGAGGGCTTTTGGCAACGGACCATGTAATCTTAAACCAAGGTCAAGTGACGAGGACGACATCCCCCTTCTCCTAACTACCACACCACACCAACTTAGAAGGAATATTCTACCAATACTTAGCAGGAATATCCCTTGAAATCCACTCTTCCAAGATATATGGCAGCACAGGTTCTATGATGAGTATTTTAGCGGGGAAGGCGAATAGTTTTGTAGCAGATATTGCGTTTTCAGCGCATTGCAAAGATTATTATTTTTGCCCCGAAAAAATAGTTTATGTCAAAATTTAAGTGTCTTATGTTTTTGTACGTTAATGAAGACCTTAGAAAACGATTTGACTATTTTAAGTGAACGATGTATATAAATAATTTTACACAGTGGAATATCTTTAATTAATTTATTAGGTCTAACAGATTAAATTTCCCAAAGTGGAGTATCTTGTTTATGTATATCCCTTAATTTTCAATGTAGTAATAAAAAAAAAAAACTGCAGTAAATCATAATGCGGTAGATAAAGTATTAACGTGCATCCCTCCCCTACACGGCGGGTCTTACAAAACTCTAATAAAGCTCGAGCTATGAAAGTAGCTAGACATTTGCCAACTTGGCTCTATCGTTAAAATTTCGCTATGTTTTTCATTGAATCGCCATTATAATTTAAGAAACAGTGTTGCTTGCGAATATTACAATTTTAATATAAAATAAATACAACAGAAAGTAATATTAATGTATTACACTTTCAGATATAAATTATTTACACTAGATTTTAAGCGTTCATTACACAAAACTTTTAACTATGTGTTACTTTTGCTGAGCAGAGATCAGCTTAGGGAGGTAATTTTCAAAAATCGACCCTCAAGAGTGTTACGGGGAGTTATAAATAAATAAATAAAAAAAAATCTTTTTTTAATCAGCTATTGGATCTACATACTTAAAATTTAACAAAGGTTTTTTTCCCCTTTCTTTTTTTTGTTCAGCTGAGATATGCAAAAAGCTCTTTTTTTGTTTAATTTGCAATTCACATAAAATTAACTCATTAAAAACTTCTTTATCCATCAATCTGTGTTGTTTAATTTTTCAGTTCACCTGTGCGAAGAACAGGTATACCAGCTAGTATATTATGTTTGTATTGTGTGTTTTACTTTAAATGCGGTTTAAAAAAAAAGAAGCAAAGCTAAATATTTAATGCTTTATATTTGATGGGATCAGCTGTGTGTAATCACATGTTGATAAAAATGAATGAAATCATAACAGGGAATCGATACTGACAATAACAACCGAATGGAGAAATAATAGAGAAAATGGGCAGATATAGGCAAAGAGATAATGCATGATTATGCTCAACCAAATGTTGCAGTGACAATCACAAATTAGTAGTCACTAATTTGTTAATAATAATTAGTCACTAATTTATTCTCCAGGCATTGCACTTTCAGGCAACTATTCATTTCGATAACAAACAGTTCTGATAGGAATGATTTTCCATTAATGGTTGAATTTTTTGATTTGACAGAATTGGTCGATGTCTGGTATAATATGCAAGTACCTAATAAAAGGATACACAAAACTAGAGGAAGCTAGGGCAACACATATTACACTTTTTTAAAATCTTTGTTTTATAATTGGAATTATAATCCAATAAGTAAGTTTATTTTACCTTAAAATATTTCATAACATAAACAGGCAATTAACTGAAATATTAATTATTACAACAAAGTTGGAAAAAAGAGTAAATTAACACCAATCATCTTTAAATATAAATTTATCTTTAATTAAGGACAAACATATTTTGTACTTGCCTCTCTTCCAGGCAGAGCAACATCTTTTCTTTGTTGTAACTCTTCAATCATTTCATTGCTAAGATATCCATCTCTAAGTAATTGGTATGAGGCATCATTTTCAGCAATGTTAAATTCACCACCCAATAACAATGGTTTGTTTGTTCCTCCATTAACTCGAACAACTTCTTGTGCCAGGCAAGATATCTTTTTAAAAAATATGTATTACAATAATACATCAAACATAAATTTTCAATATTATAGAAATATATACTGCAATTTTAAAAATTATTCTTCAGTCACGTAAGAGAATTTATGCAGAAATAAGGCATTTGTTACACTATGGAATAAAGCTTTTTTCAAAAAACAACTTGATGAGAAAGTAATCACCTGTAGTGCATGAGAGCTGAAATCTGATCGAGGAATCTGTACATTGGCAATAGTAATGGTCTGTGTTCCTATGACAGTTGAAAAATGAGTGAAGAGAACACTTCCACACCTTCTTATATGTGTTCTTACAGCCACTTTATCAGTAGTATTGAGTGAAGAAGTTTCAATTTCCTTTAAAAAGAGACATTTATATAAAAAATGTTTATTATTTAAAATTTATATTCAAATAAAGTCTGAGTACAATGTATGCTTTATTCATAGTACTTTTTATAAAAGCTTTTAAATCATTTCTAAAAATTAAAAATATTTCTTAATTTTTTAAAAAATAGATACATATTACAGGACTTATTTTAAGGGTAAAAAACAAAAAAAGTTACTTTTCAAATTCAATAAATAAGATAAATATTATTTTTAAGATTATTCTAATTAATAACTTGAATTTATAAGAATCTTAAGAATATACAAAATTTACATTCATGTATCTAGAAACAAACACCTACATATAAATTTAAGTATATTTGTTAATTTCTAAAAATATGGAAGCCACAAGTATTACAATCCACAGGCAATATCTAACACACAGTAAAATCTCTCAAGATGAACAACCCAACAGAGGGACAAGAAACTAGTTACCATAGAGAACAGACTATATATATTCTTTACCGATTTATTTAATATGCACTTAATAATCTATATAATTTTAGAAATAAGAAAGCATATATAAGAATGGAGTAAAATCAAGCATAAATTATCATTCAAAATCAAAACAGTACTAATTTCAAAATGATCTAATAATTTTTCAAGAAAAACCTTTATCTATTTCTCGTAACTAAAATGGAGAAAATTTCTCACAATTGTGATCATATTATTCAGCACACTTGGTGGCTTTTTTTCAAAGAAAAAAACTCTCAGAACTTCCAAATTCCTTCCCTTTCAATTGATCCTTCATTCACAAGCTTAAGCCTACAGATACCTCCTCAGATGACTCTTTTAAACAATTTTTTAATGTATAATTATATATGAAATAAAAACCTAAAAAAGTAATACATAAAAAAACTTTTGCTTAAAAAATATACAAAACTAATAATTAATGTTTATAATAATGTATTGAACATATAATGAAATTTAAATCGTGTTTTAAGTAATATTGGGTTTGGAAAAAGTAATTCTCCCCCATGTTTTTAAAAGGGAATTCATTCATATAAATTTCAAGCACAAATCAGTGATATATGTGCCATTTTGATCAATGCCCTTTTCAAGTAAAACAATAACTCCATTACCTTAGAACTTCTGATGTCTCTGGGCAAAAAACTGAACCAAGTGATTTTCACAGGCCTCTTTTGAAGCCAACTCTACAGCAAGAAGAGAGTTCAGCAAAGACAAACAATGGTAGTCGGACAGGACAAGGTCTGGGCTATATGGTGGATGCCAGCTCCCAGTTTTTGTCGGGTCATAAAAGTTATGCATGGTCTAGCATTGTCATGATTGTAGACAATGTCTTTCTTACTGATTAATTCTCTCTGGTCATTCTTTATATCATCTACTTCAATCGCAATAGTTGTGGATAGCAGAGAGTTGAATCAATGGTTTGGCAAGGTTCAAGCAGCTGACAATGAACAATTTATTTCCAATCCCACCCAACACTCAGCATTACCTTCCTGGGTATCAATACAGGCTTGGCAACCATTTGTGTTCTATGGGCTTCGACTCGAATATTTAATGAACTATTGTACATGATCACTTTTCATTGTACATAATCATTTGCTTAAGAAATGGCTTGATTTTATTTTGATTCAACGGCAATTCACAAATAGAAACTAGGTCCAGTAAATTTGCCACTCTTAATTCATACAGAACCTAAATATCGAGCTTCTTTTGGTTTATGGTTCATATTTAGTTCAATAATGTCACAAGATGAAATGTATTAGCGTACTTTGACTTTTTTTTAACAATTTCACCGAACTTTTAATGACTGGTCATCTAGGGCAAGATTTATCTTTAATAATGAAATTTCTAAAATGAAAATCAGCGACCAATTCTGACACTGGCATTCACCACCATAAATACCACACAATTTTCGATGAGAGTGAGCTACATTTTTCCTTTTCAAACGTAAAAAAAGCAAAAGATAACAAAAATGACTTTGAATCTCCATATTCAAAGTACAATTTTTGACTGAGTACACAAATGACATTACCTTCATGTCTAGAATTCTCTATGGACATACAGATAGCGATCAAACATACTATAATGCGGCTTCACTGAATAAGTATCACTAGATATATGCAACCCTAAAGCCATCTGCAGGGAAAAACCCTAATAACTCTTTTCCCAACCCAACATATACGGTTCTTAAAAATGGACAAAACTTATTTCCATAAATGCAAACACTTATTAAAAAACGTAGCAAGTTGACTTATTAAAAATTCAATTAAAAGTAATTTAGATTGAAAATTCTTTTTCAGCTGTTCTAAAAAAATGATACAAGACATTCTAATTGAATTTAAATTAGTAACAAAAGATTCATTCAGCTATAATTTTCAATTTTTAAATTTTGAGAAATGCTCAAGCGATATTTGAAAATAAAGCACAGGCAAACAATTTTTTTTTCTTGCCTATAAAAGCAGAACAGTGATAAGTGAAGAATTGTCAGTGAACCCTGTCTATTTTTTGGTTAAAATGTTAAAAATAAATAACTGTAAGAATTAAATTTGTGTAAAATCTAGTTCTAGGAAGAATGAAACTTTTTATCCCAAAGAAGTATCACTCAAAATTCAACTGGCCTCTTTCTGAATAGCAGAATTTCAATGTTCCTTCCTTCAGAGGCAGAATCATCTGGAGAATTAAGTATCTTTTGTAGGAGGCTATAGTAAGAATCTAATAACTGATTAAAAATATTTTTGATGAATAAAGATTAAATATTTTTTTGAATATATATATCTTCTGTAATCTATCTATAATGAAAAATGTTTTTCAGGTTAAAAATATCTTTTAATTTGTGGAAAAAAAATGTTACATTTAATAAAGAAGCAATGATTAAAAACTCAACATTAACTACTCAAGTTATATATAATTAAACCAAGGTAAATCAACAATACATATACTGTAAATTATCAATATACAGTTAAAGAGACAGCAAAATAAAAAAAGACTGGCCTCCCATTATATACAATATTGCATATACCAGTTGATATTTTCTGAACACAAGAGTCTTTACATAAGACATATATTGACAAGCATATAAAGAGGGAAAGAGGAATTAAAAAAACACCTTAAACAACTAAAAATCTAACTTGACATGAATAAAAAAGATAAAGGCACTAAACCAATCTTATTATGACTTATTATATAGACTGACATACAAAACCACTTTAAAAATAAATTGTAATGACTAAGGTTTAAAAACAATACTGCACTTATAAAAAATTATTGATCAATCCATGAATTTTACACAACTATCATTTTTACCACCAATCTACAGTAATGCCAGTCACAAAGGGATACCAAAAGATATCCAAAGGACATATCTTTATTTTATACAATAATACAGCAGACATGCAGAATGGCAAGACAATAATGTTAGTCTTAAATGAATAAAACAGCAAAAATATGGAAAAATAAACAGTTGAAAAAAGAAAAAAATCCTATTTCTCCCAAAACTTTAAACATTCTGCATGATTGATAGAAGATCGATTTTTACTTTAAAAAAAAAAAAAGAGTATATTAATCAAGAGTATTTATGCATATGTATATTAGTAATCTTGCTACAAGTAAAGAAAGAAAAAGTATAAATTACTTGATAAAGAGAAGGAAAATAGAGGAGTGAAGTGGGAATACATGAACTATGTTTGAAGGCAGTGCACCCTGTACAAGAACAGACCATTTAAGTACCCAGGAGTCATAAATCCTGCACTGAAGAGGATGAGCCTCTGAAGGAATGATGTATACTGAACTATGAAAATAAGGTCAACTTAAAGAAGCTCTATTGTATGCACTTATATAGGAGAGAATTTCCCCCTTATACATAGATTTTCTAATAAATTTCTGTGCTTTTTCTTGTTCCCTACTATGAAATAAAATTGGACTAATATAAAATTTAGGCAACTTAAGAAAGTTAAATATTCATACAATTCAAGCAGTTTACCAAATCATTAGTACAGCCCATGGAATGATAAATTAGAAAAATCTTTCCAGCATGCTTAACTAACATGTATAAGTCTATAACACACAAATATAAAATAATAATTTCTTCAAAATTAATTACATATTGGGTGCAACTAAGTTGATGTGAAAAAGTCATGTATAATGAAGTTAGGAGTCATTGATTAGCTGCAATAAAAAATTATGGTTAGCAAACAAAATATGAAAGAAATGAACAATTAAAAATTACTCTATCAACATATATACACAAAAATTATTTTCAATTAAAAAATACAATACATATAATATAACAATATATATTTTCAATAAGAAACAATTTGTTCCTTTAAAGTTTTTTACTTCATCACTTCATGAAAATTGATAATCATTTATCATTTTGATGTATGTGAATCCATTAAGATTTTGATTTTCTTTTATAACAGTTTGAAGTCAAAATTAACCATGTAGTTACTTAAAATGCACTTAAAAAAAAGTAGCAGCAGAACAGAAAACTAATTCAACTTAGAAAAATTCTTTTATACATATTTCCTATAGTAAGGCAAATACAAAGCACAAGCAAATAAATAAAATGTAGAAACGATTGAAGCCACTGTCTAAAAAATTCCACCAGCAGAGCTTTAGTTTACTTTAATTCAAGCCAATAAAATACCAGAACTTGATTCTGATACCCCACAGTTAAAAAATTTTTTAACCTTAATATCATGGCTTCTATTAAATACTTCATCGGGAAAAAAAATCTATAGGAATAATAGAATATATATAAGTTGCATAACTGCCATTTCATGCTTTTAGAATTTATGTTCCATGGAAAAGCTACAGAAGTAACTTGAATTATTTTAATGAACCAGGATCTATAAAACAAAATCAAAAGTTCAACATTGCTTTACAAAGATTTAATAAGGGAATTTAAACCATGAAGATGGACAGAGAAGCCAATCAATGCAGATTAATAATGATGATTTGAAAGGCCCGGTAGAATCTGAGCAACATGAGTATAGAATTTGCTACACTTCACTATGCACAAACAGTAGTGTAACACATCTTATAATGATATAAGAATGGTTTCTCATTATCTGAAGGAGTATTTTGCTGGTGTTTGGGTTCCATATCAACCTATAGTAAACTGCTAATGAGTCAATATTTGCACATCACAAGAGAAATTAATCCTTTTTTAAAAGCATATAATATAATATATGGAATTGAAAAATAACATGTTACATGTTAATGTTACACTGAAACGACAGAATAGCATACAAAGGTTTTGTTTTGCATTTGATAGGATATGAAAGAAATTTATTTTGTGAACTGTTTAACAATAACCCAACATTTACCTCAGAATCAAATTTAAAAAGGAGGTTAGTATTAAGATTACATGCATTGTTCAGCAGACATGATACAATTCTTCAAAAAGATAACATCAGGCCTTATAACACATAGATGACTCAACAAAAGCTGAATGAATTTGGATGAGAAATTCAACCTTATTCACTTTATAGTCTAAATAATGAAAGACCAAGCAGATTTTTATTTGTTTAGGTAGAATTATCTTCATGGGAGAAAAAATCTAAAAGTCTATCTAAATCTAGAATTACTTTCAATTTAATCAGATATTAACTTAGAATAGGGGATTAGGTAACTATCCTTTTACGTTTAACTGTGTCACAAATAAATTATAAGATTTCATTTTTGTATTTTTTATTTCTAAAACAAAAGGAAAAATAATGCATAGCAATTATAAATATCTGATACATAATATTTTGAGAAAATGATTACATACCATTTCAATTAATTCTTTTAATGATACATCTGACTTCCCACTGAGTCTAAAAAGAGAACTTTTATAAAATGTAGCCATTCCTTTAAGGCTATCTTCAGGTTGGCTGAAAACACTTTTAAAGCCAAGAGCATCAAGACTAGGTTCCAGAACAGCATTATAAAATGGTTTTGCTACTTGTTGCAAGCAAATAACATGGGCATCAAGTTTTCCTAATTCATTGAGAAGCTTTTCTTTTTGCAAATAAGCATCAGAATCAGGTGTTCCTAAATTGAAAGATACAAATCCAAACATATGATTTTTAATAGACTGCTTCAAACTTTCATTAAGTTTAGCATTGCTAATATATTTTCGTCCTGGTAAGTAATACTGGTCTTTAGGTGATGAATTAGTGTGCTGTACATCATTATGTGCTCCATTTGCTTTAAGGGTAGAATTCCCAATATGCTCTACATTTACATTAACTGTACTAGTACTATGTGTCGCATTTGTAGAGTTTTGAACAGTATTACTTTTCTCAGCCCCATTGAATGCAGCATCAACAGGCTCTTTAGGAAGTGTGATACTAACAGGAACAGGAGTTACTGGAAGGTTAACTTCAGTAACAGATTGTTTTACTTCTGATACACAACCATCATTTCTAGAAATTTCATCTACCTTAGCAGGAATATCAAGAGATGATTCATTTTTATCAGTAATTTTTTCAGTTGCTGATTCAGGAGTCAAAGATGGTTGTATGGGTGGCAAATTTTTACTTTTCTCAGATTTCTCTTCAGCAGGTACAGAACTTTCAGTTGGTTGAGGAGTCGCTTCCACTTTTGATTGATTTTCTGAAATTTCTTCTACAGTTTTATGGTCATTCTCAACATTTTCCTTAGTATCTTGCAAATTATCCGATTCTGATGCTGCGGTATCCAATCGATTCCCTGTGTCACAATCTGAAAGTTGCTTATTTTCATCCTTTTTAGAGCTTTCAATATCAACTTGTTTGTCAGAATTCGCTGGTTTCTCTTTAGATGTAAAAGAATTTTCTCCTTGTTCCATTTTTTCATCAATAACATCTTTTTTTGTGTCATGACTAACGTCTTTCTTTTCTAAAACAATACTTTCCTCCTTAACATCTTCGGTCTTTGTACTAATCTGTGAAACATTAGCAGAATCAGACTCATCAATTTCCATTGGTTCTTCAACTGCTTTCTCATCAGTATCATTTTTCTCTTTATCTTTAACAGGTTCGTCCTTTTGATCTTCAACTACCTCTTTTACATCTTCCACAGCATCTTCTTTCACATCTTCTTTGAGACGTTTATTTGCTTCTTCTGGTGATGCATCACGCTTTCGCTTACGCCCATCGCTTTCTTTTTCTTCAGGTTCATCCTCATCAGCTTTAGAATCACTAATTTCTTCAATATCATCATCCTCTTCCTCAGCATAACGTTTTGCTTGTAAACCACGAGAAGGTCTCTTTTTAGGAGATTCTTCTTTATTTGAAGAAGTTCGTCCACTTCGACGTGTAGGCCTGGACTTTTCCTCAACCGGTTTACTTTCTGTCACTTCAGATCTCTGTCTTCTGCTCCTTGCTGGTTTAGCAGTTTCTTTTTCTTTGACTGTTCTTCCTCTCTTAACAGGAACTTCTTCAGGTTCTACACTGTCATCTGACACATCAAATGTTTCATTTTCCTCTTCCTCCTCTTTCTTTTTACTAGGACGACCTCTACGAGAGCGAGAGGCACCTTTTGATTTAGTTTGAACTTTTGCTTTTGCAGCTCTTCCTTTACTGCGAGATTTTGATTTATCATCTGAATCTGAATCCTCCAATTCATCCCCACTTTCAAAATTTTCATCATATTTAGGAGTGGGTACTTCCTCTTCTCCATCACTTTCTTTATAATTAACTCTACCTGTACTCCTTCTAGTAGATTTTACACGAGTTGCAGGAGTTTCACTTCCTGTTCTACCACGAGCATCTGATGGGGATGAACTTTCTCTTCGGGAACTTCCCTTACCCTTGGGAGCTTTAGAATCAGCAACAGATGCAGCTGTTTGAGCTGCTGTTGAACTACGTCGAGACCGAGAGGCTTCTTTTGCAGAAGTTTCTTGTTTTGTCACAGCTCGACCAGATCTACGAGGGGCACTCTGAAATACAACAGAGAATAATGATAATTTAAGAATTCAACAACATTTTATAACCTCACATCAAATAAATATGATTGTAATGTAATAACTTAAAACCCTGACCAAAAAGAATCCTCAAGCTACATGAAACTTAATGTTTATAAAACTTAACCATGAACAAACACAACTGCATTAAGTATCAAAACAACTTATAACTTAATAATAACAACTTATAAAAATCTTAACTTATAACCTTACACACACATTCAATAAAGTGCAAGAGAAATGGGACCACACAAAATCTTTGTAAATGATTTCTTCAAAAAAATTATTTACTCTACTGAGGTTACTTCACTAAAATATTTTAATTATAAAATTTATTAATATTTTTTGAAAAAACTAAAAATTTAAATTGTATTGACCAATTTATATACACACACTACATAAAACATTTTATTAAAAATTATTACATTATTTATTAAATTCATAAATGTGGTATAACTTAAACTTAATTCTGATTTTTCAAGCAAAACAAACACAGTGATTATCCATTAAACTCAGTAGAACTTCTACAACTGTAATAAGTTTTGATTCTTTTATAAAAAAATTAACACTGAACTTTGAAGCTTCCTGCACAAAGGATAAGTTGACAGACATAATTTTAACATTGGTCAAATGGGGAGGATGATGCTGGAGCTCTTAACCTTCACATTAAAGCAAGAGCTTTAAATTTCTCAACAGATTTAACACATACTAACCCCTCTACATGGTACGTCTTCAGTAGCGATAGGATTCAAATATCTTATTACTCAACAATGCCGCCAATGAGCTTTCAACTATTACTTCGCTCTAATGTAGACCCAGCATTTAAAATATAAATTGATCATACAATGTTTTAAAACAGTACGAAAACAAATTACCCAAACCAACACAAATTTTAAAAAATACTATGAATTGCCTTATTATTTTTCAGTTGACTTTCTTATTCCTGCCTTTTACAAATTAATTATATATATATATATATATATAAATATCAATTTCAAAAATTGAAACAGCAATATCAAATTTGAAATATCTCTAAAAGACATTTCTTTAAACATTTCAGGATTCTTTCCTGTCAAATTTTCTTCTTTTTTTATTGAGAGTGTTAACTTTAAAAAAGTAATAATTCATACATTAGTTAAAACACAGATTCATTCAAAACAAAGAAATTATAATATTTTGAAGTTAAAGAGAATGCAATACATGTTAATATCTAAAATTATAAATCTTTCAATTACAATGCATACATAGTTATAAACTTTATGCACCACTGATCACAATATTTTATTACTACTGAGGATCCTTTTACAAAAAGAAATCGATTCAAACTCTCCAGTGTAAGATACTATGGTATTTTCCTGTATATGATCCGCAACGGTGTATTATCCGCAAAGTCTTTTTTAGAGGAAAAAAAAAACGTTGCATACTCTGCAGCAATTTTTACGGCGAATAATCCAAAATATACACTGCCTATAATGTAGTGTCAGAAAAATTATAAAAAAGAAATACACAATATGTAATAAATATGTATAAGTAATAAAATGTACAGAATTTTTTTTTTGTAAAATTCTTTTCTAAAATTGGGCATTCATTGTTTCCATAATTTCTGAGCTTTCAATTAAAATATGATTCCGATGTCTGAAGGCTGCAATTTCTTTGTTAGTCTGGGCGAAACAGCTTAGTCAGAATGTGAAATAACGCTAGTGACTAGCAACTGTAATCTTTCCAAGGAACCGAATTCGTTCTTCAACATAATTCGACAAAACTAATTGCAGCTGAAATACGTCACCAGAGTTGCAAAAGCTTTCAAAACTTTATAATAAGCTTTTCTGATGGAGAATGTTTTTATCACAATATCTGCAACTGCGTATAATACACTCAAATCAGAAACTTTTTTTTATTGTGGTACTTCTCTAAAAAAGGTTCAAGCAATTAATTTGATTTGTTTAAAATTTTTTAACTATTTCTCTGTAGGACATTGTTGCAGTATTCATGTTCTATTTTTGTAATTTTTTCTGTTGGATAATGGATATCTCCATTTTTTCACAATAACCCATCATTTTTTCCCATTAATACTTAATTCTTTCTGCTTCAAATTCATTAAATTTTTTTTAATGTATCTCTTATTTTTTAAATTTTTTTCTTCTTTTAGATATTCCTTATATTCTATATTTTTAAGCTGGTACTCATACCTTTCAGCACCATTCTGTGTGGAAAGTAAAAGTACATTTTTTGTCATTTTAGTTTTTAACTCAAAACATAGTAACACATAATACATACCTATTTCTATCATAGCAAAGCCCTTGGATCGGTTATGGTATGTCTAGTGTTAAACCTTTTTTTAAAAAATAATTGTAATTCTACTCTCCACCTCCTTCACACTGCAGTAATTTTTTAAAAAAAATTACTTACATTTTTTTTTAGTGCTAGGTAGCCATCTTGAGGAGGGGGAACCCTCTTTGATCCAAGGCCTAATTAGCACAATTTTAATTCAGCTAAATAGACTTCAGGCAGGTAGTGTACCAATAACAAATTAGTTCAAAAGCATTTACATAAAAATTTCTGAAGAACTGTATTTAAATAAAAGATGTGTTAAAAGGACAAGAAATATTATTTAAATTTTAAGATAGCACCAGTTACAAAGTTTGATAAAAATTTATTGTAATCAAGAACACTAAAGGCAGTATCACACGTACATGTTTCAAGCAATTTTTCGTCCAATTTGTGCAATTTTTACTCAGTTGCCATAGGAAAGGCTTTAGACAATTAGAAAAATTTTTTGCTAGCGAGCTCAAAAAGTTGTTCCAAATAAAAATTGCTTGAAATTCCAGCCAATGGGGTTCTTCGGCGCCCTACGTCATAAACAAGATGGCGGCTTCGGTTTTGTCTAAAACTTCAGATATGTCGTATAATATTTTAAATAGAATTGTGCTCCATTTCTGTTTACACCCATCAACAAAAGTGCAAGCGAAATGAAAGAAATAATTTTGGATGTTTGTTTTCCGAAGCAGAAAAATCGGTGAGTAATTTTTCAATGTGGAGATAGAGCGCAAATGACATCAGAGCATGTCATTTTGTTTACAGCAACCCTTCCCCCTCAGATTCGGCCAAAAATTGCATGGAAAATGTACGTGCGATACGACCTGAAGGATTTCATTTTCAAAAAGTAACACTGAACTCTGCCAAACAGGCAAGATTTGATGTAGTTCCATAATAAAATTACAATGGAATAAATTTTTGATAATCACTTGTAAAGTAAATGGTTATTACTTGCTGCCTCGTAAGCAGACAAATATTATTTAAAGTTTAAGTATTAAGAGAGTAAAATAATATAAGAGAACAAGGAATGTCACAATGAAATATACCTTAATCACGATGAGAAGTACCGTAGTTTCACTTTTTCAATAAGTTCATTCCAACATGGTGAGAACAAGAATTTTTATTACAATTGCCTTGCTTGTGTGATACCTATAACATTTACTTTTCCTTTAAGATTACTGAAAAGAGTAATAGTTTAGTAGAGGAGAAAGAATAAAATTTATTCTCCTCGTCCCTTACTAGACTGTTCACAGTGCTACATAGAATTTTATAAAATCCAAATATGATTCCACACCTAGCGAAAATAAGACAGTACAGATGTTAGATGGCTACACAACAAGGGCAGTGTCAAAACATCTTTTCTGGTATACTGAAATAAGGCATTCCCAATTGTTTCAAAGTATTTACCAAAAGATAAGAGAGAATGTGAAGGTGTAGAATAGGGAGGCCCTAGGCAAGTTTTGTATAACAGAATAAAGAATTCCAAACACATAACAATGTAAAACAAATTTTGAGGCTTTTAAAAGAGAATTATAAGAGTAAAGTGAATAGTAGTAATATTTTAACATAATGAAATAAAAAATATTCCATTTGTAATATAGATATTTACTTTTCATTGGGGATTCAAATATTTTATAAAAAAAAAAATTTTGGAAAATCAAAAAATCAAACACCACTCATTCAAGTGCTAGTTATGTATATTTTTTTTCACAAGAACTCTAAAAATTAGGACAGAATAAATTTTGCATGAAGCAATTGGGTTTAAGTAGAGCACCTTTTAGGAGGGGCGGTTTTGTGAAAAAAAAACCCCTTTTAAAGCGGCGCTTCCAGCGGTTATTCCCCTTTTTGGCTGATTGATGGCACCATAAACCCCGGGGAAAAAAGGGCAGGGTCCCCGGGGATACCCCCTGAATAGGGGGGATGTTCGCCTTAGAAATCCCTAAACACAAATAGCCCCCCTTTCTTAGGGAAAAATATGTTTTCTTGGAAAACCATTTACTAATGTTTTCAGTTAAAAAAATTAAAAATTTTTTTATATCTTTTAAAAAAAAAAAAATTCTTACCTTACAATTTAAGCTGTTTTTTCACTAGTTTTCCCTCCGAATTTTTAAAGAGCAAAAGGAAAAATAGCACAAAACAGGGGTGAAAATTTAAACGTATTTCATAAAAAAATTAAAGTTTATATATTGCAAAAAAAAGGTACAACAAACTAATCCAAATGTAATTGATTTTTTTAAAAAAAAATTTATTTAAATTTGGTTTTCAAAATTTTTTAAAAAATAGTTATAAAATGTTTTAAATTTATTTTTAATTCATTTAAATGTGGAATTTGGACACACCTGGTGTTAAAACTTAAAATAGTCTAATTAGAAATAAAGAAGTAAATAATATGATTCTTCATAAATTTCACAAATTAAAATTTAAAAAAATACAAAAAAAAAAATAAAAGCAAAATTGTGTTCATGCTTTTTATGTTATAATGTAAAATCAGACTTTCTCAATTTGGGATAATAAGTAATTTAAAAGCTTTTACAAGTATTCACAGCATCTGCATGTCAAAAAACTATTGTCATAAATTTTTTTTTGAAACTTCATTGTTTACTCAATTTATAATTGTTTTTTTTTTTTAGAACATGACAAAAAAATTTTAAAAATTTAAATACTCTTAAGAATTTTCATATATATCTTCCATAAAGGTGTGATTTGAATAATTGTCATTTTTTTTTTTTCCATATTGTGATATATTAAATTCATAGTACTCAACAACCCTAAGTTTAAAATTTACTTTTTTTCAAGCATTTTCAAAACTTAAAATCTTATTTTACTTTGATCTAATTCCTTTTTTGCAGAAAATTATAAAAAAAACATTTACGTAAATAAATTAGATAATAGCAGTTAGGTGTTTAAAGTTATGCTAAAAAAGGGAATACCCCTGCCGGTTTGGCCCTTTGTTGAATAGGGACATTGTAGTTCTACATGTTTTAAAAAAAATGGTCAAATTAGGGGTTCCCTTTCTACAGAGCGGTACATAAAATCAAAATTTTTTACATTGTTATGGTGGGGAAATAAGAAGGGGGGCTCTAACGGGCATGCCGACTTGATCCTTTTTAAATTACGGGTCCCCTTTTTATTTTGCCCCCTAACTCGTAAAATGAAATATTAATTTTATAAATTTACCTCGGTTCAAAAATAAATTCTTTAAATAAAATTAAAAAATTTTAAAAAAATTTTTTTTTCCATCATTAATAAATTGTTTTCATTAGTAAAAAGAGAAAATACTTTAAATTTTTTTAGTTTACTTGATGAAAAGCAAAGAATGTTTGATATCAAAGACAAAATATTATACCTACAAACATTTTTGGTTGTGTGAGGAGCTTCATGCACCGTAAACTTGTTTACAAAATTATATTTTTTATTTATTTTAATTTTTTTTGGGTAAGGACAACATAGGGGGATTTTTTTTTTTTTTCCCACGTATCCATTTTTAAAATCCTTATTTTTTATTTAAAAACAAAAGTTTTGCATAATATTGTTAAATTCTAAGATTACTACCTGTTTTTTTACATAATGATCTTTTTTGGGGGTTTTTGTGCAAAAGAAAAACAATACATTTTTTAAACCAATTTTTCGATCAACTTCAAAAAAAATTCAAAACCTTTTCCTTTTTAAACAAAGACTCCACGTCGGACGATAACTACAACAATTTTTTTTTCTTAAAAAAAAAGCCCGCTAAATGGGTGCCCTTATCCCCCAAAAATCCAGCACAGTATCAATTCCGAAGGATTTTTTTCATTTCCTGAAAACTGAAAGTAGAACAGGGCCTTTGAAGAAGGGCTTGGTAGGAAAATTTTATTTATCCTATTGCAAATTTCATTGGGGAAAAGCACTCTTAAAGATTTATTACGCAACAAGAAAGTGTTTTCCCCTTAAAAACAAAATTGGGAAAATTTACAAGAAGGGATGTATTTCTAGGTTTTATTAAACCAAAAAGGTAGATAATCAATAATACGGCATCAACAATAATCAAGAGGGACAAGCATTCTTTTTGATGAAAATATATTCAACCTGCTTTCATGCTCACCCGAACCATCCCATTCTGGTCAGAGTTTCAAAGTCAATAGGGTTTCCAACACCATTTATACTACACATTTAAAAAATGTGACTTTCAATAACTGGGGAAAAAAAAAAAAAGAACACATTTTTACTCAATATAACTATCTATTAGACTCGTTTTGATTTATCTATTTTCAGATAATTTAAAGCATTTTGGTTTTTTTAATTATTTATATATATTATAAAAAGGGAAAATTACTTTATTTTTTTTTCAGGAAATCTAACACTGTAGAACTTTCAAAGTATAATATAAACAAAAAACAAGGATTTCATTTTTTCTTTTAAGGCTTTTTTTTAAAAGATTTTTCTTATGCTGAAGCTCGTAATATAAGTTTTCAAATTTGAAAGAAAAAAATTGAATTAATAGTTTCCTTTTCAGACTCAACAACATCAATTGTCAAAAAAAAAAAATTCGGGGTTTGTTTCTTGCATTTTAAATAAAATTTAAAAAAACTAAAACAATAATTTTAAGAATCTGTAATAAAATTTCGTAATTTTCTTTTTTTTTGCAAATATTTTTTTCTTTTGTTTTTGTTGTTTAATTCATTAAAAAAAGGCTTTTTATGTTTGATTAAAATTAAAAAAAAAAAAAAAACTTCTTAATTATGCTTAACGTAAGATAACAGTAAAATAAGTTCTTTACAGCAATACCTTGTTAATAATGCATAAATCTTTCAAAAATTTAATGCAAAATTGTTTTAAAATTCTTTACAAATACATTTTTTAAATTGTTTACGGTATAAAATTAATAAAAAAATTGAACACAAAATTGGGGGGAGAGAGCATAGAGAGAAAAAGCTGCTTGTTTTAAAAAAAAATGCATTAAAAAAAAATGAATGACATTCTTTTGTATGAAAAAATAAAATAAAAATCATTTTAAAAATCACCGTTAAAAGTTAAAAATCATTTTTTTTTTTAAAAAAAAAAAATCAAAAAAATTTAAAAAAAATGATTAATTCGAATGTAAAAAACCTTTTTAAAAAAAAATGCACTTCCCCCTGTGAGAATTTAAGCATAAGGGGAAAAAAAGGGGATTTTCAGATAAGGGTGAAAAGGGGAAATGTATCCCTCCCTTTTTTTAAAACAAAAGAAACCGGGGCAACAAACGATGTTCCAAAGCTGTAATAGCCCACTGTTTAAAGCTGTTAAAAGGAAAGATCGCGTGCATACATCGCCAGGCCCCTTTGGGGGTTCTTCCCGTTGGCGAATCGAGCCGCCCCCAAAAGGTTAAAAGTTTGTTTGTGATGCTTCTCTTTAAAATACTAATCTCAAAAGAAATCAAATTGCAGTTAGTTTTTTCAAACCCACATATATTTATTCCCATTAAAATCTGGATCAAACCTATTTCCTGCAATTATTCTTTCTCGCATACCTACCAATAGGATGCACACACACACACACACACTACTTTATAATGGTATTTCAAAACAAATTCATCAGTCAAACCCCTCTTCCCCAATGAAACCCCCTTGTTTTTCCCCAAACAAAACATTAAAATTAAAAAGAATAAAAACCTTTAAAGTTTCTTCCCCCCTTTTTTGCATTAAAAAAAATGTTAAAATTTTCGAGTTTTTCTGTTCAAAAAAAAAAGGGAAAGGGCAAATTTAAAAAAAAAAAAAAAGAAATTAAATACAATTTCCCAATAAATACAAAAATTAAACCACCCGGAGTTAAAATTTTAAAATTTTTTCAGAAAATTCCCAATTTTTTCCCAAAAAAAATGTCAAAGCATCATTTCTTTTTTAAATAAAAATGGGTAAAGTGACCAAGGAAAAAAATCTGCTCTTCGGGGGGGGTGTCTATTTTAAAGGCAAAAAATAAACAAAAGAAAATGAAACCGGGAAAAAATGAAAAAAAAAAAACCCCCCAAAATTTTAAAAATGACAACCTGTTCTCCCTTTAAAAATAATAAAATAAAAAAAAAAAAACCTTTCCCAAAAAAGACACAAAATTTACTTTACATTTTTTACTTCCTGAAAAAAAATTTTGCAGGCAATGAAATATTTGAACATGGCTTGGGAAATAGATCCCGAAAAAACCAGAAAAAAAAATGCTCTTTTTGGGCAGAATGAAGACTGGGCCCTTTCCCAAAAAAAAAGGGGTTTTCTTTTTGGTTTTTTTAAAAATCTTAAACGTTCCTTAACCAACTTCTTGTTTTTTTTTTAATTTCCCAAACCCTATAACTATCATTTATTTCCCTTGCTTCTCAATCTTTCCCCTTTTTTTCACTTAAATTTTTTTTCCCCCTTTTTTTAAAACCCAGGATTTTAATTTTTTTTTGAATAAAAATGAAGGGAAAAAAAAGGAAAATTGGCCAATCGGGCCCCTTTTGCCAAAGAAAAACGCCAATTTTTTTTGCGTTTTGTGTTTTGGAGCAACAACCCCCCCACCACACACAATGCTGAAGCAATTAAAAAGGGGTGGGGAAGGGAAATATTTTTAAAAAAAAACATTTTAAAACACAAAATTCAAAATTGGGAGAATTGAAATAAATTTAAAAAAAGCATTTTAAAAGTTTTGAAACTGAAAATTGCTACAAAAATTATCCCTTTGAAAAAAAGGAAAAAATTTTCCCTTTCCTTCCCAAAAAAGAAATATTTTATACCAAAACCTCTTTCCCCTCTTTTCCCGACTTATGATGAATGAATTTCTAAAGGTTCCCAAAACCCCTTTTTTCTCAATTAACCCAAAAATGTAAAAATCCATAATACCAATTCAAAAAAGAGACCCCTTTCCCTTTCATTCCTAAATACATTATTTAAACCCCTTTCAACTTTACTGATTTTTTAAAATTCCAAAAAACCCCCAGTTACTTTCTTTCCTGTTCTTTTTTTCTTCCGTCTTCCACATTTGGGCATACAATGATGATCCAAAAACCTTCTTTTTATCACCAAAACCTTTTTTCCCCGAACAGGCAATAGGGCAAAAAACCTTTCAAAATATTTATCATGCTTTTTCATGCATTCATTCAGATTCTCCCCAATAGCACCACACTGGACATCGTGACAATCTGTGAAAATTTATGCGGAGAAAAAAAGCAAAATTACCCGTGAAAGTGATTCCACGACAAAAGAACGGAGCCAAAGAAAACAGCTGGTCTAACGGAATAAGTAAGGATTGCCTGGTTTCTAAGGAAAAGCCTGTTAAAAATGAGCTGTACATGGGCATTAACTAATTATCGGTGATTTTTAAAGTGATATAAACACACTGCCCATGCTGTTGAAAAATTAAACTGTTAAAATTAAAGAAACATACAGCGCATGCACGAAATTGCAGCAATATCGTGAAAAATTGTTAAAATTAGAGAAACGTACGAGATTTCACCAATTCGACCTCTCTTTCACTGAAAAAAAAAAAAAAAACCAAAATCGAGAGAATTACCAGATTAGCGAGAAAACACTTGGCGGGATAAGTTGCCCCGATTTGACAAACCAACCCAAAAATGATTTAAGATTATACATAAAATAAAATTATTCCTTCGGAACTGAGCCAAAAACCATTATTTAAGTCAAAACAAAAACTGGATCTGAACCGATATAATTTTTTCAGTGGAACCGGAATGAAAAAATTACAGTTCGAAGCTCTGTATTTGAATGAATCATACAATGAAAAAGCATAAATGCATAACATAATTCATAGATATCATAAGGACTAACAAAATCAAAATTCGGCATTACATGTATCACACCAAAAAATAATTAAATATCACACAACTAGATATTTTGATACTATCGCAACCATGCCAACATTCAAGATAACTCACCAAATTGGCAATTATGACTTTGCACGTATCGTAGGAACTAAATTGGCAAACATAAGCTATTTCATATTTTTCTATTTGCCACAATTCTAAAAAGCTTTTGTTGATATGGCGAGTTCAAATACTAAAATGAGAATCTAGGATTTACTGAATTCTTAAATAATAAAAATGAGTTATTCTTTTCCTATCACTTTTGTTTCTTTATATTAACTTAATATTTTTCACACAATATTTTTGGACAACACACTCCATATTCCCATTTTTTGAACATGTGCAGTTTTACTCAATGTCACCATTACATACAGTTACAATAGTATGCAAGTACAGATATTTTTATCATAAAACTAAAACGATACTTATTAATTATATTAAAATCAAAAGATGTCATCAAAATGCCAAAACATAAAGACAATGTGGAAACCATTCTAGCACACTTTCGAACATTATAATAATGATGTTAGCATTTTGTGACATTTTTTAAAAAGGCAATGTCTTTTCATTATACAAAATTGATTGAAGGTTTAATATGCAAGTACCTTAAAACCTTGGTTTATTGGTTATTATACATGTGTGAAATCACACTTTAATTATATAAAAATAAATATCTTACCCCCTCACTTTTAGCTTCAGCAATAGCTGCGCTTCTTTGACTAGTTTTTCGAGGCATAGCAGCAGATCTTCATACACAGTGAAAATGAAATATATATGTAAATGTTATCTATAAATATAAGATAACAAATTGTTAAAACAAAAACTTTAAAACTAAGAAATGATAATTTTTACACACAAGTATTATGTATAAGAAATCAGTTCAATAAAAGATCATAAAAAAAGATTAGATCCTACTGCTACCTGAACTTTTAATGGAAATCTAAATAATTAAATATTAGTCTTCATATTGATTGGAAGTACTATAACTATTTTAGCTATTATGAGCAAACTTGAGAATTTAACACAGAAACATGTATTGTTAGTGATGAATTTTTTTCTACCATAACCAAGGGTTGGGAGAGGAGACTAAATTAGGATTTACCAAAAGAAGAAAAAAAGCATCCTTTTACAGTTAATTGCTGAAAACTTACAATTTAAATGAGGAAGTCATGCTAACAGGTCATATCAATTTAAAATTTCCATTTTGACAATTGTAGCAAGATGTTCAACAGAATAAATACAATTTGCAACAAAAAAATTTTTAAACTTTCTTGCTGAATGAAAATTAACCATTAAATCTAAAACAGCTTCTAAAAAAAATTTCAGAAACTATTAATTTCCCTTCAAATTACTCCCACAAATACATTAATGTAATTTATAATCATCGAGAAAGACGAAAACTGAATCGAAATAGAATACAAATTATTAATACTTTCACATAACTAGACAAATTATCTCGCATGGTTATACATAAACATTAGGTTACTAAATTTCGCCAACAAATGTGTGTGTGTGAGCGCCAAACGTCTAACTTCCTCTCTTCACATTGTAAACACGCGTACTGCCACATTCATTTGTTAATCGCCTTCTTGGCGATATTTTTAAAAACCGTATTAATTATAAGTTAAATTATTGAAATAGTTTAGTGCATAAATAAACAATAATAAGAAGGGACAATGCGAACTTCGGTTCTTCAAAATGAAACCTCACAAAAATCATATTGCGTCATAATTAAACAAATTTTTCAGCTTAAAATTAAAGCTCAACAATAAAATATCGCCATTTTCAAACAATTTGCATGTGTAATTATCTTTAATACAAACATGAAACTCATAATAAGATGTCAATGGTAATTACGGGAGAAAGAATTTCCGACATTAGTTCATGGAATAACGCATTTTTTAAGAAATGACTAAGTATTATTGTTGTTGTTTTTACCGTTATCACCTAGAGTGTAACACTTTAGGCTTAATATGCCATTCTATAAAAGTACTTTCTCGAAAAAAATTTGTGAATTAGAAATTCAAGACAAAATATGCAAACAATTAAAAGCTATAATAATTTACTAATACTAAAAAAACAAAATGTGAGAGCATTTATTATTTTAACTCTCACTTCAACATCAAAATATTTACTTACTGAATATAACTTTCTCCGTTAGATTTAAACTTTCGCCACTCAGCGATTGGCGCGCCGTTACAGTATAACTGTAAACTTTAAAAACAACAACAACAAAAAAACCCCATTTTTTTTTTTTTACAAAAACAAACTTTTCGAAATATTTCAAAAAAGATATTTGTTTTTAAAATATAACGGAAATATCAAGAAATTCAGAGATTCACTGAAAGAGAATTATCTACAAGTAACGTATTAAACTATGCGAATAAACTTAAAATGAAGTTTCAAACGTAAATAAAGTACTGAAATAGAGAAATAAATGAAATGGGAATGTAAACATAGCATAAATGTTTAAATATTCATTAAGGTGTATGAATTTTCCTTTAAAGCATTATTAGTTTTCTCAAAAATTTATAGATTAAGTTCTACTTTTAAAACTTTGAGCCACAAAATAAAGTTGACATAGATTCGAAGTCAAAGAGCTTACATAAGGTTTATAAATTATATATTTTAGGGGAATGAATACTCGCGTGATAATTTAAATATATATTAGGAACTTTTAAAGCCTTTCAAATTAGGGTAGCTTCTACTTTTTTGATCCATATGAAAAACTTATGATCAAAACTGGAGTTTAGAAATGAAACTAATTTAAAAACTTTATTTCAAATTCATTCAAAAAAAATTTATTTGAAAGTATTATTCATTATAGTTGTTAACTGTAACTTTATACTTACGGTTATGATGGCTGACTGGTAAAGAATTTTTGTGATCGGCAAACATGTATAATATCTAAAAAAATTTTTTTAAATAAAACAACAAACAAGTAAAATTTAACTATCGTCTTTTGCTGTTTTTTCAGTATTTATACTTTTAACAAAGTTATGAGAACTTTTCAAATGGTTAGTTGACACTATTGTATTCAAACGTTTTTTATTTGAAACGATATTTATTTTCTACTTTGATTAAATTTGCTGCATTTTAATAATTGTAAAGACTCGAATTTTTATTTAATGATTAATCCTTTCCTTCGGTTACTATAAAATGCATCCAAAGGTGATGTTTTTGTTAAAAGCTTTAAATTTAAACTGAAAGCTAGTGAAAAACGTTTATTTTGATTGACACAGTAAGTAATCCACGATTAGTTTAAAAATCTAGAATGTAATTAATGCAAATAATTACTGGCTGCCTTTCATTTCAAACAGAATGTGTTATAAATATTTTAATTTTATTACTTAATTAATTTTTCATACAGTATTTACATTTGATAAAAATAAATCCTTTTTTTTTTATTCCGAATTTTTTAAATTTTGATTTAGTTATCTCATATTTTATATAAATTTTTTGGTTCAGTTTTCACTTAAAAAATTAATTCATCTACTAATGAGCAATCGTTGAAATGCCATTATATCCTTTTTTCATAAGAATTATTTTTTATTTACTATTTAATTTTTTTAATTAAATTGAACACAATAAACGTTCAATGATGTTAACATGTCATATTTAAATGGTCGTTTCTTTTTCATTTTTGAAATGTAATACATTTTTCAGTTCATTTAAATTTGTCATCTTGATATTCTTGAAGAAATTTTTTATGTTCATGTATTTTCTAAGTTTGAGAAGTATTAATTATAAAGGTGCTTACAAGTTAAAAAGATATTTTTATATCTTGTTGAATGTATTTGTATCCTTGTTTTCATTTAGAAGCATTTTTTTTAAAAAGAATTTTCGTACAAAGAATTTAACCAACTTGATTAAATCTGATTATATTCTTGCAAAATTTACATGAATAACACTAGACAATTTCTCTAATTTTACTGAGGCTTGTTTAATTTCTTAAGTCTTTTTTTATACTATTTCCTTAATATATAGATAAAATTTCCAAATGTATTCTATCTGTGAAAGCTTGTGTTAGCAAGAAATTTGCTATTATTAAGTAATTAAATTGGGGTACTTGTGTATTATCACAACAATTGCCAACTTCATTAATAACTCCCCAAGTTGACACCCTCGATTTACTATATGTCGTACACAGGTGCTTCATTTCATACGAAGTCGCCAATAGGTTGCAATGATACATAAGTACTGATATTAGTTTAAAAGAAATGGAAAATTTGTTATCCTTTCCTTAGAAACTGAAATATATCAGCAATATTTGACCAGCTGTTATTTTTATATAATCTCTCTCTATAAAATATATTTAGGTATAAATTAGCTTCATAAGTTTCTTATGTAAATAAGTATATTTGGTTTAAAAGTTAATTTTTTTCATGTTTTGGATGCAAGCAAAGCACCTTTTTTTAAGTTTTTGCAGTACTTATGAATTAGCATCACCACAGCAAAATTTGCGCCACAGAAATTACTCCAAGATACCAAAATAACAAGAAGGTTCTTACATGTTTTATTTGAAAAAAGAAACAGATTTTGGTCGAAAATCATGTGTGCAAATTTGGCTGTGGTGACATTAATATGCAAGTACCATTTTTGCTACTAAATATAAATTAATGAGAAATTTTCAATTATTAGAAGTACTACATAGAGTGAAAATTGATTTACAGGAAACTGAGTGGACTGAAATATTTTTTCATATTAAAGGATATTACAAAAAAATACATATATTCAAAAAAATTAACTTCATTAGAGTACATTTTATTTACAAAGATAGGTATAAATGCATGTATTTCATAAAAATTGATGAAACTAAAACATTCACAAGAACTTAATGAAATTTAATACAAAATTTTCAATTTTTTTGAAGAACAAAACACTTATTGAGTTTTTTAAAATTTATCTGACATATATATATTTTTTTTTTTGCATTGTCTTTTTTAGCATTAAAGTGTTCAATGTCATCCATTTTGTTATTCATTTCACCATTGGAATGCTTCTAAATAATAACTGAACATACTTTTCATGATATTCCTCATTTCAGATGACTTGGGAACAGGAGCTGCATTATTAATTTCATTTTTGTCTTCAGAATCTGCATCAATGATATTTTTTTAGCTTTGAACAAACTCTAAAATGTCTTTGCCAAATTTGTGGCTGTTCCCACATTATCATCTACTGCAACAATTTCTTACGATGATAAACCTGCCTAACTGGAGTTTTTCATATTTTGTTCATTACCAAAAGGGAAATCTTTTCGTGTTAAGAGAAAAAAATGTATGAAAATATTACCTGGACTGTTGTATTATTTCATGTTAATCGATATTTCATCTTGAGCATTTTTGCATTAAATGTATTTCACTGTATTTTAAAGTTTTTGCAGCATTACTCACAAATGGAGCTCAACCTTATTCAGTTTTGCTATATTTTAGTGGTTTTGAAAATCAACCAATATTCTTGTCAGTATATTAATTTTCTAAGGAATTATCTGTCATGAATTAAAAACACTGTCGGGCCCTGATTTAAAGAATTCATCGGGACCGAGCATTCTATTCGTTAAATCAGGGTTATTCATAATATCAGGGTCCAACAAAATACAATTTTTTGGCACTTACCTTTTGGAAATTCTATAATAAGCAGGTACACAAAAAATATTTAGAAGTTAGAAATTACGCATTTTTTATTCCGCAAGCTAAAAATACTATTAGCAAATTATTACATGCCAGTTAATTGGAAATTTTGAAATGTTGACTAACAGATGTTTGACAATCTTTTTGATTCCTGACTCAAAAGAGTTCTTTTTCGAATTTATGCAGAGAAGAAAATACTGTGTCCTTTACATCCTACTGCATTAGGTTTGTTTTTACTGTTTCCAAACAATACAAAGAATTAGAAAATGTAACACTTTTGATGGGAGTTTCATTGTCAATTTCTGTATAAAAATCGTTACCCCTTTGTTTTTGACAATCTGCCATGCTTAACAAATGCTTTTTATAGCAAGTGGTATATATGTTTAGAAATCTTAACTTTTAATTAGATTAAAATTAATTTTAGAAGTGTAGAATTTCATTAAAAGAACTTAATTGTTCTGTTTTCAAACTTATTGATTGTAGTCTACATGTTTGTATAAGTTCTAGAATGTTTACTGGATCCTTTCAAAAAGGTGAATTATGAGCTGAGGTAATAACGTTCAGAGAGTATATTTATTGATTTTAAATGAGAGCTACAATGATTTAATTCGAAAACTTTTTCTATGAATTAAATCAGTTGTGATCTCAAATTTTATTTTGAAAAATTCAATGTTATAAATATAAGAAATTGAATATTTGTTGTGATGCTATAATGTGAATATAAAGTTTTTAATTAAAATGCTAAGTTGAATAGTTTGCAATGATTTCAGAATATAATTTTTAGTTCCATACTGTTGGAAATTGCACTTATTATTATTATTATTATTTTGTATATAAAAATTCATCTTGTTTCACAAGTAAACTTTTTTTTTTCATATTGAGTGATTGAACACATTTTGTGATTAATCTCATCCTTCCCCTTTTTATTTGTTTCATTGGTTACTATGATACTTAATTTCCAAAATTTGACCATAATATTCATGTTAAAGATTATTTGGTACTTACATATTATGTCATCCACACACACACCAATTTCACTACATAGAAAGACGTCACTAAATGCTGTCATTGTTTTGGGACATAGACTTCCACACTATTGGTTGCATATCACAGTAATTGGCAATGTCTTTTGAATTAGAGAAATTGGTCTACTGTATAATATGTAAGTTCAGATCATTTTATTAAGTTTGTGTGCATTATTCATTATTATTGCTAGTTGAGGTTATTAAATTTTTTAATCATGTATGTTTTTTTTTTAAAGTTCATTAATATTTCATAATATGCTAATTTTTATTTTAGTGAAGATTAATTTTCGAAGAAGATAACCTAATGTTAACATGAACCAGGCATCTTCTAATTCAAATATGCCAAGATCAACTGTTGAAACACTGAAGCAAATTCAAGTATGTCTGATTGTAATTGCATTTAAAACCTAATATGAGCAATAATAAAGTGTATCTTAAAGTAAAATGTTAATTTATTTATTTTGAAATGTGGTAGATGCATTGGCATGCATAGCTATATATATAAATATAATTATCTATAGGTTTTTTTTTTAATTTCTTATTTTTTTTAAAGTGGGAAAGCAAATTTGTGAATCTTATTATTTTATTTGAAATTACTCTGAAATGTACTATAAGTTCAGTTTTTTTGTTCTTTGTAGAAAATTTTGTTGTATGTTTGTTGCTGGGTTTATTCTGTTCATAAATGTTTGAAGTTGAATGAAGAATTAGAATTTTCTACCTCATAAAGGGTTTAAAGAATAAATATTTGCAAGTTTACGAATTCTGTGTAATTAATAATTTTAATTAAGATTTGGTATGGTTTGACTATTTTGTTTTTTAGCGATGAATTAATTACAGTAATATGTTAATATGTATTTATAAATTTTCTCTTAGGTAAAAATGTCATTTAAGTTTCATTCAAAATAGAATATTGGAAATTACATCCTACTTCTAAATTATAGTCTGTTTTTAGAGATTTGTTATAAATTATTAACTTATGATAATGTTTTCATGCGTAATTTGTTTCATAATTTTTTATTTTTTTTTTTTTACTGCCTTTTAAATAACTTTATATTGGATAGTTTGTTGAGATCTATTGATCTTAATTTTTCACAAATTTCCAAAGTGCTGTACAATTTTACATTTTTTTAAATTAAGGTTTTTAGTTTATATAATAAAGTTTGACTATTCCATTTTTCCCATATAATTTCTTATACATCAAATTAATTAAATATTAAGAATGAGATACATTGCTTTGTCTTTTTCAACAATGGAATTTTAGCTTTTCAAAAATATTTAAATTATTGTGTTACATAGACACAAAGTGCAAGCTTTAGTTTTGGTTTTATTATTTTATGAAACCTTAAATTGGTTGTATCTTTTCAATTTTTAAATCGTATTTTTTCTAAAGTATTTCATTACAGTAATTGAATGGTCAGTATTAAATTATGTATATATATAATATAGAAAAGTTTGCATAAAAGTATTAGAAAATAATTAAATTTAGTGAGGTTTTTTATTAAATAAAATATTTAAAATAGTTAATACTAAAAGATTTTAAACTACTTCAGAAAAATTTGAATTTTTTGGTAGATAAAAAAATCATTTTTATTTATTAATGTCAAACATTTCAGGCTTAAAACAAATAGTAGTTCATTGGGAACTATGATAATAGTAACATGTAAAATATGTTATTGTATGTGGTCCAGTATATAAAATATTCATTATTTTGATATATTAATATATATTAACACATCACAGGACACATCTGTAATATTTGTGATGTAATGAAAGTTTTTAATTGTATGATATTAAATATCTAAAATAAAAATATTACATTACTGAAAAACCATTATTTATATATATATATATATAATTATTCATAATTATTAATTCATAATAGATAATATTCCAAATAGGATGTTTTTTTCATGATTATAATGATGCTTTTATGAATTAAAATTATATTTTCTCTTTTCCTGTGTATTTTATTTGAAGATAATGTAATGCATTTCTATTGGCATATTTTTGGAAGTAAATCATATTAAAGTAAGCTTTAAAAAAATCACCTCTTAGAGAGAGAGAGAGAGTGTGTTTAATAATTTGAAGTGTGATACTGTGTAGAAAAACGTTATATATATATATTGCTTTTTTTGTCAAAAAACAGGCGAAGCAGGGTTTATCAATATCAATTGTTGGTCAGGATAACTCACGTTCATCTTTTCCTTTGGATTCATCTGTGAGTATTTTATTTTTAATTTTTATTCAGTACATTAAATAAAGTATATTATTTGTGATTTGGAAAGTTATAAACCTGTTTATCAATAGAAGTATTTTATTGAATATTAATGTAACAGTTTCATTTCTCTCTTAATACTTAAGCTTTATTTTAGTGTCTTTTTATTAAATCTGTTTTTGCACATTGATCAATGTTGCTCGTTAGTGAATATGGTTATTTTGAGCATCTTTCCTCATTTACCTTTTGGATTTTAATGTTAGTCCTTGTGTGATATTCAGTTATTCCTTCAATAAATCTTTAATATGAAATGGTTTTTCAAATTTTATAAGTGGGAAAAATGAAATCTCCCTTCCCATGTTTAATTTCTGGTTGAACAAAATAATTTGTGTTAGACATTGTTTTTCTTTCTTTAACATTTGGGTTTTTTAAATTGAAAATGAATTTAGTTGGTATTATTGAGTGAGATATTGTCTTATGTAGTTAGCTTATAGTAGCCAATTTCAAAACTGCATTGTTTAAACAAAATTATTTCTTAAATCTTCAACATTTAAAAAAATAATAATTCTATGAATGTTAGAAGTAATATTTTTATTAATTTTTATTTGTGATTAGCAGTTGCTCTTTACATGAAGAAAATATGTATTCTTACATGCATTCAGCATTTATTTTGAGTAAAAAAAAAGTGCAGTGTAGAGTAAGTTTTAAAAACTGCAGAGAGAGAGATATTTTTTATGAAAGGCCACATTTCTGTTAGCTGAAAAATAAAACTAGTGGGAGTTCAATTTAATTATATGATTATTTACTAAGGGAATTATTTCTAGATCTATTTAGAAAAGATATTTAGGGCTATTTTCATTAGCCCCTTAAGGAACAAGAGCCAAATTTGAAATTTTTTTAGGGGGTTAAAAAATGATGCATCTTTATCACATTATGATTTTTTAACTTCCAATAACTTTCCAACTTAAACTAATTATTTTTAATAGAATTGATACATTTTTTGCTGTAAAAAGTGTGATCCATATTTCATTTTTATATTGTTGTTCCAAGTAATTAACAATATAGGGGAAAAGATAATATAATAGGAATATATTATCCTATATAGTTAATGCATTATTAAAGGTACCTTGATTTTAAGGAAATGTTGGTTCTTATGTACTATTGCAACAATACCAACTCTTAAGATGAATCACCAGATTGGCAACTCCGATTTTGCATGAGGCAAAGACACTATTAAAATATTCTATAATTGTAACACATATTTAACGTTAAATCCAGTGTGCAATGCACACCTATGCTTTCAAGCTGCACTTTTTAAATTTTTAAGTTTGTTCACCATATGACATGCATCCTTTTTTACAAAGAAATCTGAAATGAACCTGCTCAGTGCTCTTATTTTTTTATTCAAGGTAGCTTTAGGAGAAAAAATAGTATACTTCTAGAACAACCCTTTAAGTTCATAAGGAATGTCATTTGTTTTAAATAAACAGCATATCATTGTATGGAGAAGTCTTAATTTTTTTTTAAGCTCATCTTTTTTTATTTTGAATCTCATTTTTATACCCGGCATATAACGCGCACCTGCAATTTTTTATCTTATTTTTTATGCTAAAAGTTCACATTATATGCCGCATTTTACAGTACTTCAAAAGACACTGATAGAATTCAGAAATGCTGGTATGGTATACAGCCTGACAAAACTTCCAATATATATAATATTTAATAATAATAGTTGATGTGGCCCAATATTATATGGATTAAGTAAATAGATCTTGGATAGAAGTTTTTGGTAAAACTGTGTTATTTTTAAACCAATAGTTTGCACTATATTTTTGACATATCCCATTCAGAAGGAATTTATTATAAGCCTTAAATATTTTAATAGAAAGTAATAAAATCCTTTTAAAAATATTTGATTCTGTTAAATATTATAAGATAATTAAAATAATAAGATATGACAATGTAAAGATCCCTTTTTATGCTTGGGAATGCCCTCTCTGCAAACATTAATAATTGCTGCTCTCTAACATTTCACAAGTGCAGCTGTTTTACTTGGACTGGTTTCATTGTGCTTTGAAAGCCTGCATATATCCTGCATTCAAACTTGGTTAAATCATGCCCCCCCCCCTTCCATATCTTTTCAAGCAACACAGTGCAATCTATGCTTCAGTATCCCTGCATTCCCTTTTAATAGCTTATTTCACTGTCGTGATAACAATGAATTTAAGAGTCAAGTGGTTATAATAATTTGGCCCCTAAGTTTATATTCTTTTATCTCTAAAGCTTTTAAAATTTGAACAATAAAGATACCTGAAAGAATTTAAAGCATTCATATATTTAATGGTTATTGCTTTATTTGTCGTCTTGACATTAATTTCTAATTTAGTCATTAACTTTCTGAATGTGTAACAGTTTTATTTTTTTTTTAATAAATGTACTCTAAAAGGTAAGATATTTCTCTGTATTATTCTAAACTGATTGCTTTCTTGTATGTAATTATATACATGTCTCTAAATTTACCTTATGGTGTGAGCTCTTGTTAATTAAATCAATACAAAAATAATTGTAATTTTCATATTGAAATATCTTCACTGTAAAATTTTCTTTGCATTCTCTTAATATTTATTTCATTTGTTAATTTAAAAATTAAAATATCATTAATATATTAAATTTTCCTTGGAAATATAGATCATGTTATTTTATGCTTTTCCGTTTTGAAAAGGGCAGGTATGCATTAGATATGAAACATAAAAAATAGAAGTGCAGCTTCCCCCTCCTCTAGTTTTGAGCATCTTGTGTCATTGGGATCACTTATGTTAACATAATAAAATAAATTTATATAAATATTGATTTCCGGATATATTATGTGTTCGGGTATTTTGTTTTATAAATTATATTTGCCTTGCCTAGCGTATCCCCAAAATGCTAGTATGCATATATTAATATGTTGTGATCTAAATTGGGTGATTGTAATATAAATGGTATCTTCGAAACATTTCCAAAAGTAAGACCTATGTTTTTATTTTTTTCCACTCCATAACTATTGTCTTATAATCTTTGCTATTGTTGTCCAATAAGTACCAAAATTGTTGAAAGATAAATCACTGACAATAATTTAAACAAAATTACAGACAAACATAACTTATTTCTATTGATTTAATAATTATTCAGAAATTTTAACTTATTTCTATAGATTTAGTAATTATTGAGTAATTATTGTAAAGATGTATTGACTATTATTCTTCTGAATAATTAAAAAATCATTTCTTTATGAAGGGGGGGGGACTGGCAGTCTTTTAAAACTGCTTTAGGTTTTTTTAACCTCAACTTAAAGTGACTGGAAAAGATATTACCACTAAGCTGTTACTTAGTTTACTTGACAACACTTATTGTTAGCCTTAATCAGGGATGCAAAGCCTCTAATGTTGGCCCGTGAATGTCTATTATAAATGAAGAGTAATCTAAAATGGAATTGACCTTTGTTACTTTAACAGGGGGAAATCGTGTACGAAAACAGTATTACAGCAAATAATTGTTTTACAGTTGTCATTAAGTTTTTTTTTCAATTTATTACTCGGCTTTTCAATATGTTTCCTTCATGAGTTTTCGTATAGAAAAACTCGTGGACGTGATCACCGGAAGCCATTATTTCTTCCATCGTACGGTCTGGATGCATAGAAAGTCGAAGAACAAATGTGTATCAACGCATGCATGGGCTGGAACAGTCTCAATCTGAAATTATGCTGAGCCAATCAAAAGTACCTATCAAACTCGCGTTTTTCTTCATGGTGAGCATTACCAATAATAACTTTTACTTAACTGCAATGATCATTGTTTTAAACAATTCCATGGTTTTGCTAGTAGATCAGTGTGTAATCATCAATTGTGTGCTTGTGTTTGTTCGTGGAATTGATAAAAAAATTTGTTATGGAAGAACTTCTTGGAGTGTTTCCCATGAGAGGGCAAACAACTGAAATGAACTTCTTTCCAGTTTGATACATTTGTGTGATGCAGCTTCCTTAAACATGAACAAATGTGTTAGCATTACCACAGTTGGAGCAAAATCAATGATTGGCATGAAAATTGGAATGGTTACACTGCTAAAAGAATGCCTTGCCCATTGTGGTGTAGAACTGTTGCAGCTTTATTGCATTACTCATCAGGAGAATTTAGTTGGTAAAGAATTAGGATTTGCAACTTTAATGCAGTGTGTATCTGAAGCAATTAACTTAATTCGTAATAATGCCCTCAAACATAGGCAATTTAAAGAATTTTTAAAAGATTTTGATGACCTGCCTTCTGGTATTCTTCAGTATACAGAAGTTAGATGGCTCAGCTGAGGAGTTGCCCTTGAGTGTTTTATTGAGTTATTTGATGAAATTGTTACATTTCTAAGTGACTGTGGTAGAAATACTAGAAGGTTAAAAGAAGCAAGTTTTCAATGTGATTTGGCTTTTTCACAGACAACAGGCCATTCGAATGACTTAAACAAAAAGCTACAAGGAAAGAATCAATTCATTTTTCAATTGATAAATAATGTAAAGGCATTTAAACAAAAAATATGTTTATTTTAAAACCAGCTGAAAATTAAAAATTTTGCTCACTTTCCCTACTGCCAAAAAATGCATGAAAAATTTCCACACATGAAGATGCAGTATGAGGAACAAATTCAAATCTTGTGCAATGCATTTGGTGATCGGTTTATAGATTTAAAAAAGTTCCAAACAAAAATTGATGTCTTTTCTTCTCCATTTTCTGTTGATATAAATCTAGTGGATGAGAGTATGCTGTTAGCCTTAATTGATTTACAGAATTCTGATGTTATCAAAAATCAATTCAAAGAAAAATCGATATTAGAATTTTATAAAAACTTACCCAAAGATTTTTCATGCATAAAGCAAAATGCAGCTGCATGTGCTACTTTCTTTGGCAGCACTTACATTTGTGAGCAAACTTTCTCTCTAATGAATTTTTAAAAAAATCAAAAATAAGAAAGAGAATAGCATATGAGAACCTTTCTTCTGTTCTACATATTGCCACAACAAATCTTAAGCCCAACGTAAAATCAATAGCTTCAAATATTCAGTCCCACCCATCTCATTAAATTTTACAAATTTTAAGTACAAGTTTTTTTCTTCAAAATTTAAATTGTGTTATCTGTATAATTAGCAAAACTTTTCCTCTGTTATATAATTTCAAGTTCGCTACCTTTTTAGCTGGAATCTTTTTTTTTTTAGCTAAAGTATTTTAATCATTCCGAAAGTGTTTGTGTTTCATCCATTTATCAACTGTATAATGTGTACATGAGTGAAATAATAATTGTGATAAATGCATATTGTCATAAAACAGTATTTTCACGTTTCTAACATGTTTGCCAGCACATAATACTTTGGCCCTCGATATGATCCTATTAAATTTTTTGTACCCTCATCCTAAAAAGGTTGTGCACCTCTGTCGTCTTACATTCTCCCAAATAAACAATAATATACACCTTATAATTTAAATACCGCCATCTAGTGGCATACATGAACCTAACATACTCCCCCCCCCATCAAAAGTTATTCTTGATGAAGAGGAAGTTTACATAGTCTCTGAATTGGTCTTTTTAAATAGAGTAACAGTTTTAAGAGTTACCACTCTTACCACACCAGCCTTACCTGGATGTGTTTCAATTATCTTACCTAAAGGCTAGGTTGCTGGAGAAATATTATCCTCTTTAATGATTATAATTTCTCCAACTTTAAAATTATTGTTAGGAGATTTTCATTTAGTTCTGTTTTGTAAATTACTCAAATAATCAATTTTCCACTTTCTCCAAAAATCTAACTTCATTTTTTTTTACAATATCCCAATGAGAGCAAAGGGAAAGTTTATCATTGGTATGCTTAGGGGAAGAGATAATAACCTCACCTATGAGAAAATGAGGAGTTAAAATGTTTAAACTGTTTGGATCATTGTCACAATCCAAAGAGACTAGATGTCTTGTGTTCAGAATTGCCTGTACTTGTGTTAACAAAATGCTGAACTCCTCAAAAGTTAAATTTGTGTTTCCAATGACCCTTTTTAAATGGTACTTAATACTCTTAACTCCTGCTTCCCATAATCCTCCAAAATGAGGACTCACTGGAGGGCTAAAATGCCACTCTATATTCACTTGAGATAGAAAATAGCAAAAGTGTTCATTTTCACTCAGGTTTGATATAAAATTAAATATTTCTAACAATTTTCTCTTGGCAACAACAAAAGTAGTACTATCATTGCAGTAAATGTGCTTAGCTGCTCCTCCTCTAGCACAAAAGCGTTTCAAGGAGGCAATAAAAGCCTTAGAAGTGAGATCACTCTCTAGTTCTAAATATAGAACTTTGGTAGCAAAACATACCTCTATATCTTAAAATATTGATGGGACCAGCATAATCTGTGCCACAAACAGAAAATGGCCTATTGGGAGTTACCCTATGAGCTGGCAGCTCACCCATCAATTGCTTGGATGCAGTTGCTCTATACCTACAACATACTATATATATATATATGAATACATTTTTTTACTATCCTTTTTACATTAATAATCCAGTAAGTTAGCTTAATAATACCAAATAATACATTACATCCAGCATGCAAATATAAAATATGATACATATTTACAATTAATTTACAAATCTCATGCTGATTTGGCAAGATGATTGGGTGCTAGGCACCGTACTGGAGTGTCGAATTTTGAAGTCAACCTCCTACTCAAACTAAACCATCTACGTTCATGATAAGACGAAGAGAAGATAGGACGTTAATGTGGTCAGTTTCCTCTCTAAAAATGAATTTTGAATGTGCAAGGAAATTTGATTAGTTGCCTGTCTCCTTTCATATGTGGTTAAAGGAGGGATGTGGTATTTATCTTTGGAATCTAAATTTGATTTCATCTTGCCAACTCTTGCTTTGCAGTTTGTGATGTATCTAGAACAAAATGCAAAAATATCAATAATCTTAGTAAATGATGAAAATTTCAAAAATAGAGAGTCAATAAAGTCACAGTTAACAGCCACAGGGAAGCTAAAATCTGTCCATTTTTTTTCCTTTGTCACTAAACTAGTCGGAGCATTTCCTTTAAGCTGCTTAGGCGAAGAGTCCATCTCACAGGAAAGCCGTTGAGGTCCTTCCCACCATAGAACATGTGTAGGAAGTTTTTTAGGTGGTAGATCTCTGAATGCAATGTCAGCTGGATTCATCTTGGTGGGCAGGTAAGGCCAACTGTGCTGGAACCAAGTCCAAAATTTTAGATGTTATGTTGGCAATCTAAGGCTTCTAATTCCTTGGATGAGAAGACAGCCAATATAAAACCACTTGGGAATCAGTCCATGCTTAGAAGTAAACATCATACTCCTTCAAGATATTCTTGCAGGTTGCATAAAGTCGTGCAAGTAACAGTGCACCGTTGAGCTTCAATCTTGGAATTTTGATACAGGCTTTACAGGTGCTACCCTCGATTTAGCCACCAAAAGAGACACCTTGGTATTACCATCGGCTTGTGGCCTTCATAACAGCATGATGAAGAAAATAAACTTTAGAGTCCATAGATTTAACATTATTTTCCGTGGGTGTCATATGCCTCAATGTTTCGTATTCTATCATAAAATTTTTATATTGTCTTTCAAAGTCCTTATCGATTTCAAATCTTTTCTTCATTGCAAGCAAATAAGAAATCGCTATTCCCTTAGTATAACCCAATCGTGAGGTGTCTCCGTATAGTGGTAATTTTACTACAAATCTACCCTCACCATTATATTTAAAAGTTGATTTAAAATGGTTTTCACAAAATAGTTCCTCATCAGATAGAAATTGTTTTTTAACAGATAATTCTTCCGTTTCCCAAAACCTCTGAAGAAGCGAATCAGTATTTAATTCGTTTTCAATGCTCAAAAAATGAGAATATAATTTATGTGGTTCCTTATTTTTAACAATAAGTTACCCTGCAACAACCCATCCAAACATAGTTCTTTGAACAATGGATTCATTTTTAGAACCAACAATTTTTCCACTGCAAAGATTTTCAAAAAAACAATCGGATCCTAAAATTATATCACATTGTTTAGGACGCATAAAATCCTCATCTGATAGAGGAATTGATTTCAAATAATATAAATCTTTCACATCCAAAAACTCTAAAGGTATTAGTGAAGTGACTTTATTTAAAATGAAAGCGTTCACTTCCAAATGCTCATTCAAAAACTGTGATCAAACAGCCAAACCAAATCAACACAGCAGATCTCGTTTCCCTCTAACGAAATTATAAACAACGCATTTCCGTTAGGTCTTTTATCATGTAAAAGAGTATTATGGAACTTAGAAGAGCACAGAAAACATTTTAAATGATTATTAGGGCAAGATTTATATTTATGATTATTTAAACATAGAAAGCACGATGAAAAACGTTTTACCAAATGTTTTCTAGAATTAGCATCCATGTTCTCAAATGGAATACACTTAAATAAAGGGTGTGTTCCTTTACATTTCAAACATTTTGTCATTTTCTATTTTAGAATTTGCATAATTACTCCATATTGGAATTTTACATTCAGATTCATTATTTATTAATTCTAAAGAACACCTCAAATTTAGGAAATCAAGGAAAGCTTTCATGTTTGGAAATTCTTCTTCAGATGATTTAATAGCCCATAAACGTTTACTTTCTGGATCAATTTTTTTGCAACATTAAATAAATTAACCAGCAGTCTACTAGAGGCTTGCTCACCTAAAGCATTAAGACCTCTTTAGGCATTCATCACTTGTGTCCAATAACTTACGCAAATTAAAACTATTAGCTTCGGAAATAGGTTTTTGATCCAAAAATGTGTTAATTAATGACTGAACAATTTGCTTTTTGTTGTCATACCTATCTAACAATTTTTGTCAAGCTTCTTCATATGAATCATTAGATATAGGAATATGCTTAATTAACGAAGCTGGCTCATTTGTAAGTAGACTTTTCAAATACTGGAATTTTTCAATGTTTGATATTGACACTTATGAATGCACAGTAGAAACAAATAAATCCTTGAAATTTATCCAGTCCTTAAAATTACCACTAAACTATGGTATACTCAATTTTGGTAACCTAAAATTACTAACATTTGAGTTCAAAGTAATTGAACTCGTTACAGAATTTTGTGTTCCACTTAGATTTGAAACATTTAATTCATCTAATTTATCTTTATATTCCACATTCAAAGCAGAATCTTTCTTCAAACTCTTGGAGTTCAGATTCCTCTAAACTCAAAGTCGAATCTAATCATTTAAATTCTTTAAATAAGTCATCCAATCTGGGTAAACAAATTGAAATTTCATTTTTAGTATTTATCTCATCAAAAGTACTTTCTAGCCTGGTCAAAGATACTTTTACGCGACCTTTGGCTATTTGATTTTGAGCTTTCTCCGTTTTGCTCATATCAAAAATTTATTCACCAAAAATTCCAAATCAATAGTAAATAATATGCAGTAAAATAATGAAATGAAAGATAATTCACAGTTCTTTCACTCAAATTAGTTCTAGGCACTTAATGCACTATAAGTCTTAATAACAATTTCAAGTACCAATTATTATCAGAAATATTACCGTAAAATCCGGCGTATAATGCGCACCTATACTTTCGAGCTGCATTTTTTAATTTTTAAGTATGTTCGCCGTATAACGCGCACCCCGTTTTTTACGAAGAAATCTGAAATGATAGAATACAATGTTCTATGTTTTGAAGTCATTTATTCAAAACATTATTCCAGACTTTTGAAATAATAGTATATTTCTAAAACTAGAACTCTTTTTGTTCATAAGGTATGTTATTTCATTTAAATAAACTGTATTTTCATATGAATAAAAGTAACTTATTTTTATCCTCATCTCTTTTGTTATTTTTAAAGCTATAGTTTTTATACTCGGCGTATAACGCGCACCCTGATATTTCGATCTCATTTTTTGTGTTCAAAGTGCGTGTTATACGCCAGATTTTACAGTAGTTAAAAAAAATTGACTTATCTTGTTATATCTCGTCCTGGGTGCCCCAATTTTCATGTTGATGTGTTTTCTCGACTCGTTTTATTCAATAAGATATATAAAAAAGTATGGCTAACATAGAGCGAATGGCCCGTAGAGCCTCTTTCAATTTGTTTTTACATTCTTACGGGTAAACAATAATACACACCTTATAATTTAAATAGTGCCATCTAGTGGCATACATCAGTGATCCCCAAATCCCGGTCCGCGGGCCAAATAGTGCCGGTCCGTGCAAGGAATATCAAGTTATTTTAATTTTATGCACTGTGGTGATTTCTCTAAGGTTTTATGGTAATCATTTTATATACCATGTTAAATCACTCAATATTAATTTCTTGTTGGAACTGTATTTTATTCTTAAGGCATGTTTAAATACAATTAAACTAAAATTATTAAATAAAACGATCAATATCACCCTTTTTCAGTGGGGCGTGGCAAAATTATAAGAAAATTACTGTTTTTAATGAATTTTCATTATCTTTATGCAATTTGAATTGGAAGTTAACTTTCTTTTCTTTTTTTTCCCTTTTTTTGACTTAATGGGCTATTTTGAAAGATAAAACTGATTTGATTGATTCAGAGAAAAAGAGTTGCTTATCCACTTAGGTTCTCATCAAATATTTTATTTTATAAAAAAAATTTAAGATTTGATAAACTTTTAAGTACCTTTAAAATTGTCTCATTTTGGAAACAATTTCTGCAATGAGTTTTTTATTAATATCTGGTAAGATACAGATAATTGTCTATTAAAAAACAAACCAACCAACTGTAATACAGTTTTAAAGTATACAGATAATTTTGATTTAGATAATTAAATATTGAAAATTTTCATTATTCATAATTTTACTGTGCTCTTGTTTTTTAAAAAATTATTACTAACTGGCAATTGGATTGATGCCTTCCTTTTTAATTCTTAAGAGTGGTGGTATTGCAGTAGAATGTTGTTTTTATCTGAATGTTTATTATCTGGAGCGTCAAATATCCAGACTAGTTTTTTTGTCAACTACATGTACTGTATGTGAATACATTTTCGAACAGTGCAATGCTCTACAGTTGTTTCGCGTGAGGCCAAAAGTGATAGGAAAACCCAAGGTCAGGAATATTTGGGAAATTTCAGTTGTGTGATTTGGTAAAAACTGCGCAGAATATTAGGTCAATTTGTTTCCAAGTGCGAGGGTGTATATGTGCTCTTTTGTTGAGTTGTGAACTGCTATGGCTTCGAATTTGAAACGGAAGCGCAATGTCTTGAACATAGAGACAAAACTTGAACTATTGAACCATCTTGCGAAGGGAGAAAGTGGAGCATCTCTAGTACAGTTTTATAATGTTGGAAAGTCAACAATTTCTGACATAAAAAAAAGCCGAGAAACCATTTTGAATTTTGCATCAAAACTTGACTCAGAAGATGGCTCGAAGAAAAGGAAAACCATGAGGGAAGCAAACGATGTTGTTTTTGATCATGCACTCTACTTGTGGTTTTCACAAAGAAGCAGCAAAGGGGACCCAATATTAGGCCCTCAGTTGTGCGAAAAAGCTCTGGAACTTAACAAGAAATTAGGCGGTTCGGCTGATTTCAAAGCTAGCACTGGTTGGTTAAATAAATTGTGCCACAGGATATAGGAACTGCAGATTGAAGGCGAATCGTTGTCTGGTGATAAGAATTCTGCCCTCAAGTAAATATTTTTGCAGCAGTGTGGAAGAAGGTTACTCCAGAGACGACGTTTACAACGTAGACGAGACTGGAGTAAATTGGAAGGCTCTGCCAAGAAAGTCATTGGCTTCAAAATGGGAGTCCACAGCACCAGGTTTTAAAGTCAGCAAGGAACATGTTACAGTCAAGGTTTGTGTGAACACAGAACACATGCTTTACCATTGCTTGTGATTGGCAAATCTAAGAAGTCTTGCTGCTTCAAAAATGTTTCATGCTTTCGTACTCTGCCCTTTTTTCTGAATGGTGCTCTAAAGACTTCATTCCCAACTTCAAGAAACTTTGTGAACATAGGTAAAGGAAAACGGACAAAGTTTTACTGATTCTCGATAATGCTCCCTGTCACCCACCTGTCAAAATTTTCAATGCAATTAATGATGACTTCAGGGTGATACATTTTCCACCAAAAATCACTGTGCTGGTGCAACCAATGGACCAAGGTGTCATTGAAAAGCTCAAAAGAATTTATAGGAAACAAGTTTTGCAGGGATTACTTTTGGCAGAAAACGGCAAAAAAAGTGTTGCTGCTTTTGCTGAAAAGCTCAATATGAAGGACGCCTGCTACATGTTAGCCGAAGCATTGGACTTGCTCGAAAGACAAAGCATGAAAAATGCATGGAATAAGTTGTGGCCAGATTTAGAAGGCAAAAAAGACTTCAATGACGACCACAGGGAGGAGATTGCCAACTTTGTTCCAGGATTTCAAAAATGCAATGAAGAAAATGTAGAAACATAGATGGCATGCAATGCAGAAGACTGGATTTCAAATGGTAAATGATTACGAGATTGTGACTTGTGTGCAAGAAGAATCTGACCCTGCCGACGATGAAACGGATGAAGATGAGAACAACAACAACAAGGAAAATAGCAAGGGTCCATCAAATGCTGACGCATTTACTGTGTTAGAGACAGCCATGGAGGGGTACGAACAACAATCAGAATGCTGTCCTACTCAACTACTGCTTCTCAAGAGAATCGGGGCCGAGTGGTATAGGTATCGGACCGTGGCTTGCCTTGTCACGTGTTCGAGCCCAGTACCACTAAAGACCCGCCATGTAGGGCAGCGATGCACGTTAAATCTGTCGAGGGTGTGGTGTGGTAGTTAGGGGTGGGGGTGCCAGCTCAGGTGTCGTCCGTCACTTGACCATGGTTCAAAATTACATAGTCCATCGCCAAAAGCCCTCGTGTAGCTGAACAGTGCAACGTTAATGTTCAATCAATCAATCAATGCTCAAGAGAATCGGAGACCTTTCAGCGAAAAAACGAAGGTGTACAATGGTACAGCGAAAAATAAGTGATTATATTTTCCACAATAAAGGTAAAATTGCAACATTTTGCACCTATTTTGCTTTTTCTTCAATTGCTTTTCCTGCATGTGATTATTTTCAATATTCATATAGTGTCCGGTTTCATATGCTACATGGATCGCATTCAGTTTTTGGTTATCCGAAAAATCGCGTATCCAAACAGTGTCCAGTTCCAATTGATTCAGATAAATGATGTTCTACTGTATCAGCATATACTGTGTTAAAATTAAATTCACTTTTACTCAGATGACATTTTGGAGCTATTCTATTTTTTATAATTATATACCATGTGGAGTATGAACTCTTAATTTAAATTTTTTTCTTCATATTTGAATAAGTATTCGACTTGAAATAATTTTCTGCTGGATTTTTCAGTTAGAATAAGTTTATGTAAAACTCTTGATTAAAAAACCTTATTATGTAAATTACAGTCACATTTAATTATTTTGATAGTAAAACTTCAATTTAATACAATTTAAAATAATTCTTTTATATTCTTATTTTTTTATCAATAATTCATGAAGAACTAGTTAAAATTTAAATTTGTAGAATTATCTTGAATTTTGTTTGTATGAATAAAAATAAGAATATTTTTACATCAGAATTTGTGCAAATAGGTTCTTTTCAAAAATTCCACCATCAAATATTGGAAATTTTAAATTTAGGTTTTAGGGGTGTTATGACATAAAAAAATCCAAAGTAATTAAAAATGTTATAATTTATTTTGTTAGTGTGTTTTTAATTCTGCATATTGTTCAGGCACTTTGATACACTAAAGGTAAACCTAATTATTTCTGGAATTTTCGTATTTTGTCGGCAGGTATTTCGAATTTCATTTTGTTATTGGACACAAGGCTGGAAGTATAACTGTGTGTGTGAGTGAATATACTTTAGAATTTTTTACTTTGTTGAATGTAAAAGGTAAGAAAGAATTGATTGAATGGTGTATGAAGGAAGGATTGATTGCTTTGAGTTATGAAATGCCCTAAATGTGATGAACGAATGGGATTATACAAACGAAAGAGTGCAGTTTTGGATGGATTTGAATGTAGAATATATATGGCGGTGCTCATACGATCATTCGCTTAGCGATGAGACCTTAAGGACTTTTTAAATATCTGTTATTACACTGTACCCTCCACTTGGAAAAGATCGCTAGTAAGAAAGTAAGTGCTGTTTTTATATTATTTATCTCAAATGTTTAATTTCAGTATTGTTTACACATTTTCATTACACATCCACCTTATCCCGCTATATTCACTTGCCGCCGTTGTCGGTTTCGCTTGGCGCCATCTTGTTCTGGCTTGGCGCTAATTTCGGATTGTCGCCAATGGTGTGGGCTCTCCTAGGATCTTACCAGGCAAGCTTTTTATTTTTAGATTTGAAAAAATAATTATTTGTTGATCATTATAAATATCAAAGGAAAGTTTTAAGTAGAAAAATTTCGATTGCCAGAAGTTTAAGACTTTCAATTACCATCAAGATACTCATTTTTGTTAATCCTATATAACTTAACCCATTTTTTTCCAATTTACTTGTTTTGCTTAAATTTGAAAAATTTTTATAAACTATACTAAACCTAAATAGACTAAATTTAACACAATTTATAATTTTTATATTTTTTAAATAGGAAATTAATGTCCTTAGACAATGGAATAAAAGGGAGAAAATTTATAGGTTAAAGTTTTAGTATTCTCTTCATCCATGAAAAACAATTCCCAACTATAAATTTTTATAATATCTGAATGATACTTTGTTAATTACATTTGATTTCATTTTTCAGTTGACTATGACTAAACTGGGCAAAAAGCTCTAAGTAAGCCTGACAAAGTGTTTTATTGCATTTCTCATAGTGTGTTTTGGGTTTATTGTACATCCCTCTCTTTCATAAAAATGCTGTTTTCTCCCTTCAGTTGAAATTAGTCAACACAATCTTTGCAAATGTCTTTTGCAGTAGAAGGTTTTGAAGAGATTTGGGGTCTGCCTTTTGTTCAGTCCTCTTCGTCTTTTTTGGATAAAGCATTGCAATTGCTCTTTGCAACTTTTAAGGCATCGCTTTTGTTGACAACTTTGTGGAATATCCATGCATTTACCTTTGCCGTGCCCAGTGCACAAATGAAATTGACCTGTACTATTTTTCCCTATGAATCTTGCTACTTAAATCAAACCTATCATAGTAATCCATTTTGCCCACATATTTTTCTTAAGAACTTATGAAATTAGGCCTCTTTACGTTACCTTTATCTTTGTGACCTTTTTATGATCCCTTCAAATCAAAGAACATTTCTTAAGTGCTAAAATTAGTAAATCTGTGAAAAGGCTATTGTCATTCCATCAGACCAGGAAAATTTCAAAATCATGCATGCATAGACTTAGATTCTTCTAAAGGATACTTATGGTTTTTCTTTTGGTTCATGTGGCTTGTAACTCTATTTATCAAAACTTTCTAAAAATTAATATTGATAAAAGCATTAATCAAAATATAAAGTGTAACTTAAAATATTTACATTGTCAATTTCATCACAACACATGTACCAAGAGAAGTATCCTTTCTTATATCTGATTCCTTACTGCAGTGGAAGGAAAGGTTGTAACAATATCCTTTTTGTGAAGAAGAAGGATATTGTTACAACCCCTTTACCTCTGGATATCCTAGCATTTTTATTCATTTCATTTTTGTAATATAATGGAACCTGTGAAAATTGGATGTGAGCATTTTGAGTAATCTCATTGTACATTAATAGCTAGTAAAATAATTGTAATGAATACTGTTTTATTTTGGAAGGAGTTTTTCGGATTGTCATTCAATAATTGAAACATTGTTTTAAAAAAAAAATCTGTTAACTAAACTAGTATATAAAACTTGAATTGAGCTATTGTTGCACTTAGATATTTCAAAATGTGTACCCTGATCAACAGTACTTTGAAAGTGAATGTCCTTATTTGTATTATGCTTCTGTATAACTATGTATTTTTAAAAATTTTATTGAGTTATTTATTTGCTAGCTATTTAATTTGGCATACTCTTGCGTACGTGGTTTTTTTTTTGTAATTAATAGATTTGTTTTATTATGTCGTATTTCTTGGCTATTGCATTTTTCTTAGCTCACATATTTCTCATAGATAATTTTTTATATGTTTTAAAAAAATTTTAATGAAAAATTTTAAAACATATAGTTTTTTTTAAATTTAAAGAAATTTTTTTCTAATTTTAACTTTTCCTGCATTTTTTATTTTTATTGAATCTATCCATAGATTATTTTGTGTTTAAAATTATTTTAAGCTGAATTTTTGAAGAATGAAGTAGCCAAGTCTACATTTTATGAATTTTTTATACGTGTTGGAAGGGAGTAGTAGTCTTTTTGTGTGTATGTGAGATTTTTTTGTTATTTTCAAGTAGTAATATAAGACTGCAAATTTAGTGCTCAGTATAATTTTAGTATAAATTTTGGAATTCAAAATTTAGAAATGTTACTATTTATTTTTAAAAGAATTGAATCAATGTGCATTGTAATAAATAATTTATTTGGAAGTTATACTTCCTATATAATTTGCTTAAATAACCTGTGGTAAATAATCAAAAACTTTTCTTACATTCCACTGAAAAGTGTACTTCTCTTTGTTGGCTTTAAAAACAAAGACTCATTTAAAAAACTCACTCATTTTTAGAAGATGTATTGTACATTTTCCAATTTTTTAATCATACTGTTATAAGGAAATAAAAAATTATTTGAATTTTAAAATATCAAGGATACAAGAAAAAAAATTCAACTTATAATACAATTTTTTTTCAACTGTCAGATAAGTGCTGAAATGTTATCTTAAATACATCATGGGAAGGTACTTTTAAATAAAATGTAAAAAAAATAATAATAAAATGTCTTTTTTAAATTTAATTTTTTTAAAAATTTAAAGTTGAGAAATATATTATTTAAATTAAGAATTTAAAAGCAATGTGCAATTGTATTAATTCTTAAATGTTATATTTTGTTAAATTATTTCAATTAAAAATGTATATTTTTTTTATAAGAAACAATATGCTTTGAATTTTCCTGTGCCTAGATTTTAACGTGGTGATTGGGCTTGCTGCTCTTTTTAGTGTCTTTATTTTCCCTCTAGATATCTGAAAAACTGCTTTTTTCTTATAGGTATCTAAGGAAATGAAACCAAAGCATATTGTAACAATAGATAAAAACACTAAGCTTCCAAATCGATCTTCAGTTGCAACAGAAAACAAGTCTACCCTTTCACACGTTAAGTCAGTACCTAGCACATCTTCAGAATCTCGAGCTTCTGGTGCACAGTCAGTATTAACATCTAATCAGTCAAGCTTTCAAGAAACTAAAATATCTGGAAATATTAAATTAGTTACTCCCACTGTCTCTTCAACAGAGTCTAGAGCATTTGGTTCTCAAAGCTGGAGTAATCCACCTTCCTTGGCAAATGAAAATAAACCTCAGGGTAGCTCAGTTCGTGGTATTCAGTCTGGCACACCTCAGCCTGAAAATAAAATTCCTGGTAGCTCTGGGCGTGTTTTACAAAGTTCTGCTGCATTTACTGAAAATAAAATTCTGAATTCTCGGGTCACACAGAACATTTCACAATTATCTGATAATAAAAGTCAGAGTAGAATTAATCAAGTAACAGTTACAGAAAATAAAAATCAAGCGAGTCATAGGCTTAGTCAAAGTCAACTGACATTTGAAGGAAAAGTACAACCAAATCAGAATCGAATGTCTGTTTGTTCCCCACCTTTAGAAGTGAAAGCCATAAACACCAATCAGGGTAGATCGAATCAAACTCCTGTTTTTGTTCATGAAAGTAAAAGTTCTGCTGGCCAAAGGACCATTAACCAGATGTTGAATCAGAATAAAGCAAATACAAACAAATCAGCAGATGTGAAAATACCTAATCAAATTAGGGTTAGCCAAGCAGGTAAAAATGTTCCTGCTGAGCGAGTTCGACCTAGTAACAAATCTGTTATTGAATCATCTGTAAATTTACCAATGTCAGAACGAACTTTGAATAACCCATTTCGAGTAGCTTCTACATTAGGTACAAAAGTTTCTGCCTCCACTGAAGAAAAATCCTTACTTAAAGTTACTCATGTTTCTCAAAATATTTCTGTTGTATCTGAAAATAAAACTGCTGCACATTCCAAAATTTCTCAAAACATGTCAATGCATTCGGAGAGTAAAGCAGTTAGTCAAGTTGTTAAAGTTTCTTCAGTATCATCCGAAATGTCTCAGAAATCATCAGTTTCATTTGGTAAATAAATTCTCTCAACATCTCTCTTTCCTATTTTCTTTCACCCTCAACTGCTTTCATTTACTTGCTTTAGAAAATTCTTTGTTTCATTTGAAATTTTTATTTTTTTATGTTTTGAATTTCGTATTTTATAAGTTTGCATTTTGCAAAATTATAATTTTTGGTTTTGCGAATTTTAATTTCTTTTCTATTTGATTATTATCATTAGAAAAGATAAGAAGATTATTATCATTCAGTTCTTTCTTTTGAAATATGTATAAATTTTCCTGGTCTGTTTTGATTGTCATAGTTCTATGAGTTTTCTTTTTTTTAATCGACAATTTAAAATATATTTTTAATAATGAAAAAATTATATCAATTCATTGCCCCCTCCCCCAATGTAAAATAATTATAGTCTTATGAAAATCTGGATGGGAATAATTTGTAAATTTTTACATGAATTTATTGTTTTTATAATTTCTATAATAACAAAAAAAAAAAAAATAGAATTAATTGCAAATGTAAATATGTATACTTTAAAATGTTAAATATTTGATTTAAAAAATTAATCTTATGTATTTGCTAAATGTAGTAATTTTGGTATATATATTTGCTAAATATTTTTAATTTATTATCCTTGATCATTACTTCAGTTTGGTAGAAGATATTAGAAGCTTTTCTAAATTTGTGTGAATAAATTAATCACTTTTGAGAGAAATAGAAATGGAATTAAAAACTAAAATAAATTTTAATTAATTCAATTAAAGATAATATGTACTTTTTACCCAAATTTTATATTTACTTTTGATGCAAAAAAAAAAGTTAAATTTTAATAAAAACTATTTGTGTCCAAATCTGCAAATATTGCTTTATCCTTAACTGTCTTGCTTATCAAGTCGCATAACACTTTTCAAAAAGCAGATAAAATTTCTATTATTGGACAATGCAGCATCATTTGTTGATAATTAATATAATCAATATCATCAGTTGAGAATAAATTAAGTTTTTATTTTCTTTTAAAAGTTCCTTTATATTGCTAAAACATAATGTTAGGCAGTAGTTATAGGGACATCTTCATGCAGTAATTTTTTATATCATATTTAAATAATTTTAAAAAATATAGAGCACATAAGGTTGAGTGGTAGTGTATCGCGCTTCCCCACCACAGGTCCAGGTTCTATTCCTGGGCTGGACAAGCTTGTCTCAACCTTTTATCCCTACTGCAGTGGGTCAATAAATGAGTACCAAGCTTGCTTGGAGACTTAAACACTGGGGGTCTCGCTTCAGACTGACCATCTGATCGGGACATCTGCTCATGCACCTTAGCGCCCAATGGTCGCGTATGCTGGGATGGGCACAGTAGGCCCTGGCCCTCATGGGCTGTTGCGGGAGTTTGAGTATATATGAGCATAGTATGAATCTTAAATATTTAAACTCCATTTTTTGGAAAAAAAAAGGGGGGGGGGTATATAAATTGATAAAAATTCTGAATTCAAGGAAAAGAAATGGAATCTTAAAAAAAATCTAGTAATTTCATTTAAAACAAGATGAAGTTTTAAAATGCTTTATTTTTGCTTGTTTTCGAGTCTTCCTGCTACAGATTTACCTATGGATTTTTTATAGAAGGGGAAGAATAGTTTTTTCTTTGTAATGAAAATTTTGGAGAATAAACTTTCAATTTTGGCATACCAAGAGAATGCCTACATTTTTTTAGAAATATTTTTGTTCACATGGTTCTAAATTAATAAAGTAATCATTTTTATATGGTCTTACACTGCTGTTGCATGCAGGAAAAATTTATTTTCCCTTCTACTTTATTCACAGATACAGAAACTCATTTTTTATGAAATGCATATATTTGATTTAAAAAATATATTATATTTTTTATTATATACTTATATTTTTGAAAGACTGTACTACTTTTATCTTATCTGTAGCTTGAGATAAATATTTAACATTGAGGATGATTATACATCTGTTTTCTTTCAAATGATATGCTTTCATCCATATACAAGATTGCTAATCGTTTCAAAAGAAAAAAAATTTTTTTTTTTTTGCTTTTTATTTTTAAACACAGTAAACTTTTTTTTAACCATCAAATCACAAAATGGATCATTATGATAAATTTATTGCATTTGTCTATGTAAAGAAATATGAGTAGCTTCTGGTACACCAATCCTTTTAATTTAGAATTTTGCCCTATTTAGTTATGTATTCACCTGTTCATGAACAGTGATACATAATGATTTTCTTAAATCTCAGGACATTTTGAACAAATATAGGTCCCCCTCCCCTTGCCTTTAAAGTACAGTGTATTTTCATTTCATCATAATTATTTCTTTACTCCAGATTTTTTTTTTTTTAAATTCCTTTATCTATTTTGTTCTGTAAATTAAAATATTGAGAACAATCACAGTATACCGATTAAATGTTTAATTAACTTGCTGCAGAAATTGATTAAAAGAAAATTGGTACAGAAAAAAAAATGATCCAGTATCCTCTTAGGAATATTGCATAAATTATGTTTGAGGAAATGTAAGTCAATGGTTTATCTATTTATGCAGTTTCAAGTTCTTATAATTATTAATATTTTGAATAGTAGAACTTGCTAAAAGTTTTTAACCCATTTATTCTGTTCACTCACTATCTGTTTGCCGAATCACAATTTTAAAATCTGTGTGTCCTCCCCTTCTTACCTTGATTTTTTCCCCCTGTCTAGTATGTCGATTGTAAAACTCTTTTCAATCTCATTTCATGATAGCATTACATTAAAATTGTCTTGCTTTTTCTGAAGATATTCATTTGTTTTCATGTAATGTTGGATGGAATATAGGATAATTTACTTATTTTTTAACTCTAATATAATACTTATTGGTATTTAGAGTTGTGTAATATAATAAATAAGACATTAAAAAAAGATACTATATGATAAGAAAAGTAAAATTTTATTAATATCGTAGAGTATTAGAAGTGTCTTATTATTTCTTATATGTCTTAAATAAGGGATACACAAGAGAAGAATGTTTAAATGCCCTGCATTCATTTTTTTAAATTTTGGTCATTATTTTAAAGAATAAGCTATCTCATTTATTCTTACAATCTTGATAATATGCTCTCTAATTACAACTTCTAAAATATATAATGTAATTTATGAGCAACTTTAAAATCGAATTATTTTATAAATGTAATTTTACTAAATAAGTAGCTGTCAGTATTAAAGACTGTAACATATAAAGAATTTTTTGTTGTCTATTTAAAAAATAAGTTCTTATAAACTTAAAATAGGAATTATAAAAAGATGTGAAAAGAACATTTTTAAAAGTAAAAGAGATTTTTTTTGTGTGTCTGTGTGTGTGTAAAATGGGAAAGATGTGTATATAAACTGGGACTGTTGGGATTTTATTGTAAAGAATTAAACAATAGCTATACTTGTAATGCAGTTGATCTTTGTAATTTCAAAGTATGCTGATAAGTAATTAGTTTTGAGTTGTTTTACATAAACTAGATTCCAAATGAGGTATGATGAATATTGGTTTGAGAATTTTAAAGTAATTCTAAAGGCATTTATTTTCCTTGTGTGTGTGCACAAACATATACATAATCTGTGTCTACTTAAAAAATTTATATGCTCTACTATTTTATTACATAAATGAATTTAGAATAAGGAAAGTAGCATCTTTGTTAATTTTATTATTTATATGTGCATATATATTTTAATCTATTTATATTTTGTTTTATTTTATCAATTTTTAAAATAAAATTAAAATCACAACACTTATTTTATGCTTGTGTTATAAAAAAATGTTTGTAATTTTTTAAAACCATTTTAAAAATTATCTATAATTTTTTTTAATGTAGATAACTCTTCCAACCCAGCTACTTCTAAAATAAGTGCAATGTCTACTCCTAGAGGATCAACTCTAAAAAGATCTCTGACTTCTAGAGTCGCAAATAGGTAGAATATTTATTATTTTTATTATTCATTTCAAATCATGCTGAGTTTCAAGGATGTTTATCAAAATTTACTCATATAAATTTGTTTTTATTTAAAATTTTTTTAATTGTATATTGATACTAATAAATATAATAATAAGACTCCAGAAAATCGGGCAAAAGGACAAAACATTCATTTATTTTAAATAGTTTGTATTTTATAACAGATAACATTGTTTCAAATTTAACTTCGTAGAAGTAGGGGGCACACCACACACATTAACAATTTGTAATTTTTGTTGCAGCTGGTGGTACCACTGTTTAAAAGCTAAAAGTAAATAATTTATAGTGCTAATAAAATGATACATTTCTAACAAAAAAATTTCCTTTCATAATTTTTTTTTGAAATAATTAAAAGGAAGATTGCATAATTTCATTTTAGTCAACTTGAAAAGCATTCATATGTCAAATATATGTGTTTAATAAAAGGACATCCTAAAACACTTTTGTACAATTGATATCAGTATTAATTGCTGAAAGAGAACTAATGATTTTGATTGATCCATTTACTAATTTTTGAAAAAGAATTATCAGAATCGGTTTTGATTTTCTCATGATAGAATCTTACTTTTTGTAGAAGTAAAGAATAATAAATATAACTTATTTAAAATTTCATTCCTACCCTATCATGCATTGCAGAGATTTTAGAAAGGCCGTTAAAGAACTGTATACTAATTTCACTTCATTGATTTATCTAAAATGTAAACAATTTTTCAGTTATAATTGTTTAATAGATTTTTTAATTACATTTTATTTTAGTATTTTTATTTTGTTTTATGTTTATTAAAACTAAAACCAAACTCTCCCTCATAAGTGAATTGATAATATAAAAAATTATAATTTTTTATATGGCCTTTCTTGCCTCCTAGTTTTGGATTATAAGTTAAGGCATATTTTTTAATGATTAGAGGCATGAAGGTTTAGATTTATAGGTTTCTATCAAGAGAAATCAAATTAATTTAAAATTTTAGTTTGTTATAGTTAACATTTTGTTGTTGTATATAATTTTTTTATATAACCGTACTTTTTTCAATTTTTAATTTTTTTAGGATTGAAAAATGTTTTATCTGTTTATTTGTGGAAGTATCTTCAAAAATGTTGTAGAAATATTTTATCATCAATTGCCTGAAACATTTTTTTATCAAAGTTGCTGTTTTTGAATCCCCCATAACTCAAACTTTTTAGTCGAATTGTATGAATTTTGAAGTTTTGCCTAAATATGGATAAGAAATCAGTTTTACTGGAAAAAAATTCATTCTAAAAATAGAAAGTTCATTTTATGGAGAAGTTACTTCACATATTTTAACCTGTTAATATCATAATTAAATTCCATTTATTAATTATATCAATTATGTTCAATTGTAATCAAATTTATGGAAGCTGTTAAGCAACCCTGCTCCCCCCATAAAAGTATTGTTGAGTTTGTTTTCATAGAAAACAAAATGAAATTTGATTGCTTAAATTTTTGATGTATTTATCGTAAGGTTACATATATATTAGTTTTAAGATATAAGCAATAATTAATTATTAGTTAATTAATTGTACAGTACAATATTTTATATATGATATATTCATTGTATTTATTAAGTTAGTATGTAATTTCTTTTTAATGTGATTTTTTTTTCTCTTTCCCCCTTTTATAGTAAACCTGCTAAAAAAAAATATACAGTTAGGGCCGGTAACAGTACATCTGATGACAATACAAAGCAAGTACAAGCTGCAATTGAACTAACTAATTTTAGCTCTGATGAAGGGTCTCCCAAAGACAAATTTTTTAATATGAAGTATTGTATATTTTGTTGCATATATTCATTATTCCATTTATGTTTCAAGCACATATTTTTGACTTGATGTAACAAGCATTTTGATTCTAATGTCTATAATTTTTCTAATAATTATAATTTCTATAAAGTGAGAAATAGTATCATAGTGCATAGTAGATGTGTTGTATTTTCCATAATTCAAATCTCAGAAGCTTATGTGGATAGCATTTTAATTTTATGAAACAATGTTTATAATCTGACAGTTTTAATTGTAAATAAATTACATATTTAAAAAACATATATTTTGAACTAGTTTTAGTATTTTTGAGCAGATAAATTTTATTTGTGTTATATTGGTAATGAATGTAATAGTGAGGATGTTAGAATAAATTATTTTATGGTTTGTCGATTATCTTCATGTAATACACAAATTCATGTAATTTCAATTTAATTCTACAGATGACAGGACTTCAAAAGATTTTTCCACTTGTAATTGGAAGTTTAATACATCACTTATTTTAAATTTTATCCATTTATTTGTAAAAGACTTAACAGACATTTTCAGTTATTCCAGAACTATATATTTGTTGTGAGAAAAATATTTGATTTATCAAGTGTGTAGGAGGAAAGGAGACTTAAGAATTAAAGTTTGAAAAGTAGTTCTTGCAAACAAGCTTTTTTCTGTTATATTTTTAAAAAAGAGAGAATTTAAGAATCTAGTTTCTATCTAATTTATATTTCAAGATTCTTGTTAATTTAGCCATTAAATAGAAAGAGCAAACCTAACTTTGTTATTTTTTTGGGTAGGAAAACAAATATTTTATTATAACATTTTAGTTTTAAAAATGTAAAATTAATATTTTACTTAATATATTTCTTAATTCTGTCTGTTTTAAACCTAGAAAAACTCTGAAGACAAATGTTTTACTGTTGTATTTCACTGCTAGGGATTGCAATATCGGACCAAAAATTCAATACTGGTATTCGGTATTTTTTAGATCTTAATACCGGTACTAGAAATTTTAGAAAAAGAAAGGAAACATAGGTGTTTCTTTGTTTTATAAGCTAGTTTTATTAGAGTGTAAATATAAAAAATAATTTGTAACTTATAAATTATAACAATATGTAAAGAATCACAAAAAAATAAAAACAAAAGCATCTTTATTTAAATCACAAAAAAAGTGTAAATATCGCTATTCAGTCTGTGGTACTGTTACAAATTTTTGAAATGTGATGTTAAAAAACATAATGCATCAATTGTACTGTCATTAAGCCTGGGACGTAATTTCTTGCAAAAATTACCGGCTGTCGAAAATTCTCTTTCGGCATGTATGCTAGTTGGTGATACTGTTAGCAATGTGTGATATACTTTTTTGAAGTATTTACATCTAAATTCCTCATCTTCAAATAAAATGGTTTTGGATATAGCTAATTTCTGTATTGTATTTTGGTTTGTTGAAATTCTTTATTTATCACTAATTCTAATTTTTGTTCAAGAGACAAATTGGGCTCTCATATTCTTTTCATCATATAAATAATGGAACCAAACCGAAGTATTATCAACTAATTTTTTATGTTCTTTAAAGTTATTCTTATTCATTATTATGGGTTGTTATTTAAGAGTATATATATAATGAATCTGTGTGTGTGGAAAATATTTTGAACCCTAAAGTATGATATGCAAATACAATGTAAATAACAAACACCAATTTAAAAATGAAATATTACGCACTTTCCTCACAACTACCACCTTGTTTTCACAGATAAGAATATCAGACTATGAATCCTGTGTGTGTGGAGTTTCGCACTAAGGTGTAATAGGATAGTTTTGGCCCACCTCCTTGGAATGATTCACATATTTTATCACTCTCTTGATTGTACAATGTAACTTTATATTTAGTCTAATTAACTTTGCCCTTTAAAGAGACATAAAAACAAAAACGTTTATTATTTTGCTATGTTGGTGATCGTTGAACATATAGTGGAGACAATTTTAAAAATTTCTAATAAATACCGAAAAAAACAAAATTTAAACTTGTGAATACCGATATTACAAAATTGTACAAATGGCTCAAAATACCAGTATTCAGTATACCGGCATTGCAATCCCTATTCACTGCTAACTGAATTTGGTTACGAAACCTGGAGTTATTAAGTAACCGCTGTTTTAGTGAAAGCAAACCCCCTCGGTTAAACTTCATTGAACCATTATTTTGTTAACTCCAGTTACTCAATTGCAAGTTTGTAACCTCTTTGGTCAAAATGGATCCCATGACTGCACTTGCTGTGTAGACACAGTTAAATCTAACGACAAGCTTTGAACCCAATCAGAATTTTCTAACTGTACTTGTGACAGTAAAACACTGGTTTTCTTCCTTTGACTACTGGTCCAGGTAATGGTGAATATGGCAGTTAGTAGTATGCCTAAGTAAATATGACTTAGGTTGATTACATATTTATGCATTTGTAATTTTGTATGTCACTAATTTTCATTTTCTAATATCTCAGCTCCTTGTTATTTGAGTATTTCTTTGTTATTCAAACAGAACTTTTTCTAATAAATTATGCTGCTTTTTATATTAAAGTATCTTCTATTGTTAAATATACTTTTATATGCATACATCAGTATTTTATACTTATATGTATTTTTTATATATATATATTTTAGAGGCCTAACTCCTGGTTTAACAATAACACCTGTTCGTAAAAATGCACCAACTGTTTCAAGTGCAAGTGGGAACATTAAAAAATCGGTAAATTAACTTTTTTTAAAATCATGTTTGTTTATCTTATAAAAGAATAATGATTTAGTATTAGATTCCTGCAAGGTAGATTATATACATATTAGGTTGGTGTATATGAATTGTTGGATTTTTGAGTGAAATATATAACTGCATATCTTTTTTTTTCAAAAACTGTATTTTTAATGAAATATGCTCCATTTGCTTCAATACACCTTTCCCAATGAGGTTTCCCTGTCTTCATTTTCATACTGTTTAGCCTGTAAAAACTGTTTCTAAATGTATTAAAAAGGGAAGTTGGTTGGTGAAAGATCTGGTTAATAAGCTGGATGCTGCAAAATTTTTTTTTTTTAATTTGCTTAAATTTGTAATTGTTTTGTACAATGTATACAGCCAGGCATTGTTAGAAAGAGATATTGGACATGCAGATTAACAAGCAATGGACATATAATTTTCAGTTTTTCAGGCATTTCTTCAATGTACTGGCAGTATAATAGATACTGTGAGATTTTTTTCCACCAGTGCTTTCAGAACATCATTTTTCACTAATGTTTGAATCTTCCACAAAGGTTCAGTTTGTAGGGGGAAAATAACCAAACTAAAAATTTTCAAACCAGCACTGCACTTTTTGATTGTTTTATGGTATTTCCCCCAAATGCCTGATTTATATTGCATGCAACTTTTGCAGCATTATTACCAAGTTTATATTCATATAAGAAAATTTAATGAATATTGACTGACTTTCATATTTTTATGAAATTCAAAACAAATAACAAAATGAAACATTTGAGAAAATCTTTTTTGTTGAAATGGGACTCTGGCGATGGACAATACACCCGTAAGTTAGGTTCTGTCAAAAATAAAAGCATAATGATAACAGGAAGGCAAACTTTCACATGTTAAGAAAATCCGATGTTGCCACAATTACGTGGCAGCTGAGTTCGCAATAAAGAAAACCTGAATAATGACCATATATGCCCTCGGAAATTCCTTATTAAGCACAGCTACAATTCAATACTGCAATTCATAATTCATTAGAACAACTTCCGGACATATCAAAAAAATCCGAGGGTTGCTTCATATACACCTCCTCATTCAATAGTGCGCAGAGACAGGCTCCACAGTGACATTACACTGAATGTGTTTCCACTTCAGCCCCTTTTATTATCAGAGAAAAGAATAACCTTATCACAGAAAAATTAATAGAAGAAAAAGTCTCATTGTAGTTTTCACCTTTAACCTGTGAACAACCTTGAGCTACTAACCTAGCTTTATATTGGATTACTTTTCCATTTTCATCCCGTTTCACAAATTATAGCCCACCTACAACCTAATAATTGCTTATCAGGAGGTAATTTCCATACATTTCATAATTTAAGATTATCAAATTCTTCATCCATTGCCCTTCTCCATGATTCCTGTTGAGGGGATTTTTCCATCTGTTTAAAAGTTCTAGGGATTAAAATGTCTCAAAGTCGACTCAGTGGTGCGACATCCCATGGGACAAGGCCTACTGTGCCCAACTCAGCATACGCGACCTTGGGCCCTGAGGTGCATGAGCAGATGTTCCGGTCAGGTGGTCAGTTTGACGCAAAAAACTCCAGTGTTAAGTTTCTAAGCAAGCTTGGTACTCATTTTATCGACCCATTGAAGGGATGAAAGGCTGAATCAACTTTGCCCAGCCCGAGGTTTGAACCTCGGACCTGTGGTGTAGAAGCGCGATACACTAACCACTTAGCCACTGGGCTTATATTAAAATGTCTAGTCATACATTATTTTTAATTTTTACACTTTGGACACCAGACATCTGGGTTGTGGGTTAACTATTCCTTCTAAGGTATTCTTCACCTTAAAATTAAAAATACTTTCATCAAACTCTAGATTCCTATCCTTTCAATATTTTTTATCTCATTACAGGATCTTAATCTTTGAGATTTTCCCACTTCGTAATAATATATATCATTTCTAGAATCATCAGCTTGTGGAACCACTACATGTTTCCATGTAGCTTTTACAGGAGCTATGGAACTGTCAGTTTTACTTAACTCTTCATCCTCAATTTCTGAATCTTAATTTTTTGGTAAGGAGACTGGGATATTATTTACTGTTTCATCTTCATCAATATCACCATCGCCGTTCTCAACCACTTCGTAATCAGAAAACTTCAAACCTGGGGACGTTAGCACCGCTCCACTGTTACTCTGCCGATATTTCTGGAAACGAACATTAGAGGTTTCAATATCTTTTGAATCTTCAGATATCCATACCTTGTATCCTCTAGTTCCTAGAGCGAAACCAACCAATATACCCTTTTCAGCTTTGGGGTCCAATTTCCCCCTAAGGACCTAGGTGTTCCCACATACAAGGCAGATCCAAAGGGTCTTAGATGTCTAATTGAGGGTTTAATGCCTATATAAAGTTAAATTGGCATAAGAGTTTATCCAAAGGGACATAATCTGTTCCAAGCATGTACAAAATATAATACAGCTTCAGGCCAGAAACTCTTATCTAGTCCACTTTCTGATAGCACTGTCCGAGCTCTGTCAATCACTGTTCTGTTAAGACGTTCCAAATCGCCATTTTGCTGTGGCGTATAAATGTTAGTTTTCTCGTGTTTTATACCTCTTTCTACAAAAAAAATTAAAATACTAGTGATGAATTATCCACCAATATCCGAGCTAACAGCTTTAACTTTTAAACCCAGCTGCCTTTTGGCCCTTATAATAAATTTGGCTAGAAAGTCTTTAAGTATCTGATTTATGACACATAGGAAAAATAAACATTCTTCGAGAATAATCATCTACGGACATGTAATACTTTTCTCCTCTCTTACCAATTACGTTAGTTGGTCCCCAAATATTACAATGTAATAAGTTTAAAGGCACTCTCGATCTTGTGCATTCTATGGACTGAAAAGAAACCTGCATGGGTTGCATTCAAAATTAAATGACTTTTTAAGCTTTGGTAAACCTCTCACAGCATCTAAACAGCTAGTTTTTAGGATATAATCAATATTTGCGTGACCAAATCTTTCATGCCAGGTCATTAAGTCATTTGGTTTCCCTTCAATTTTAATGGCCTTTTCAACACTAGATGCATATTTCGGGTCAATTTCTTGGTACGCATAATACAGTCCCTGCTCAAGATTAGCCTTAAAAATTAGTTTATTTCCTGCATAAACTTAAATTTGCCCATTTTCACCAATAAATTTTAACCCATTCTGGTCAAGCATGGGGCCGTACATTAAATTTTTCCATAATCTACTAGAAAAGCATTCATGACCATTAAACCAAATTTTGATATCACCCTTTCTTTTTATGGGAAATTCGACACTATTTACAGCTAGTAGCATATTTTGATTAACAACATCTACAAAATTAATAAATAAGTCCTAATTATTTGTGAAATGATTACTAGCAGCTGTATCTACAATCCAAGCATTTTTGCCAGCATTACAGCTCAAATTAACCTCAGCAAGAAAAAAAGGATAATTTACTCTTACCTTCATTTCGGTGTGCTACAAAATTTGTTGAACCATGGTACCTGCTTAGGTCATTTTGGTCCTTAAATGAATAGTTTCTACCTCTTCGAAAGGCATTATAATGGAATTTATCACTTGACACAGAAGACCCAATAGGTGAAGGCTCAGTTGGATGTAATTTTGGACTTGTTCTATATTCTCTGGATCGTCTATTAGAAGCACCGAATGATGAAGCAGTACTATAGTGCCATTCACTCCTAAAATGTCCAAACTTATCACAATAGTGGCACTTTATCTTTGACTTCTGTACACTAAACATCTCATGTTGACTCCTCTTTAGACTCAAACCATTTCGGAAATCAATTCTTGTTTCTTCTGCAACCAATTCCAACAAAACATCTTTATATTTAAAAGTTTCATCAGTCCATCGGAGGATATTTTGCACTATGGAATCAAATTTTGATGGCAGACTTCTTAATAGTTGATAACAGTGGTACATTTCCTCCATGGATTTACCCATTGCCTCTAATTGGTCGGATATTTTTTTTATTCTTGAAGAGAATATGTTCAATTTCTCATTAGGCTGGATTCTGCACTGAAAAAGGTGCAAGTGATAGGATCTGTTGTTGGGTCGGAAGTTATCCCTCAAAAATTTCCAAACTTCTGTAGGATCTGTTACGTTTTCTATAATACTGTGATACTCAGTGCTCTTATTCAGATATAGTATGGGTAAAGCTAAGTGTTCTCTTATATTAAAGTAATTCTCTCCGATTTTCTTTATTCTCATGAGAACTTTCTTTGCCTGCCACAATTTCAAAACAGTTCTTTACATGTAACAAAAAACGAACATCCGTTGACCACGTAGCATAGTTTGGAGAATCCAAAGGTTTTATCTGATAACTCAAAACATCGATTTTAAAATGACACATTAACCAAAAATTATTCTTAGCAGAAAAGTCAAAAGAGCACAAGTAGCGAAATCTTCGGCCCCTCCATCTCGGCAAAAGTCAACAATTTCTGACGGCAAAAAATAACTTTCTTCAGGTTATATCATGTACGCCCATAACTACTTGTTTGCCACAACTACGTGACAGCAGAGTTGCACAGTAAAGAAAACGAATAATGACCATAATATGCCCTCGGAAATTCTTTATTAACCAGCAACAATTCAATAATGCAATTCATAGTTCATTAAAACAACTTCTGAACATATGAAAAAATCCCAGACATAATAGATCATCAACTATACTTCTGAGTGGACAATACATGCTCTCATTAACTTAAACCCACTAACAAAAGTAAGAGAATGAGTATCAATGTATTGTAAATTAGATTGAGATATTAAGAGAGAATCAAAGTCATAACATCTCGTTTAAATATTTATGGTACTGGAAGTCACCACCTCCCTGACAATTTCCAATCACTTGATCAAACGTCACGGAAACACATGACCGCCACTCAATCAGTAACAATCGCTAATCGACCATTCAGTGATTAGTATCTAAAAGGGGGTGAGACAATTTACCTTTTTGGTTAACGATATATATATGCTCACTTTTGCAAAAAAATCAAAGCACCAAGAAGGAGTTGTCCGATAGTGAGGAAATTTCACGTGCAAAAACATCTTGATCGAACATGCAAATGGTCAAATTTTCAAGGCCAATGAACATGAATGGTGGTTGTAGTGAGAATTTTTGTTGAGCAACTCACAAAAAATAAAATCGGTCTTTGAAGCAAAAAATTTATCTTTTTTCATTTTTGCCATTGTGATCCCTTGAGAAAATAAAGAAATTATGCCATCATGACGTTTTTGAAGACCTTACATGCATTTGAATGTCTTCCAACATGGAAAGTACGTGAAGCTGGAATGTCATATTGAGCAATAGGTCATCCCTTGCAACGTACAGACACAACTGTGCAAAGGTGCTGGCAGCAGTGGTTGCTATGAGAAACTTATTGACAATATGAACGCTCTGGAAGGTCAAGATGCACAAATGCGAGGCAAGATCGGATGATTGTTCGACCAGCCCAAACTACTCCAACGGTATCATTGTTTGCTATTCAGCGTACTACAGCCTGTATACAGGGTTCAGGAATATAGATCAAAAATACAGTTTTATTATTTATTATCTTTGCATCATTTAAAGTTATTTATTAACATAAAAAAAAACTATTTCTTCAGCACAAAAGAATAAAACTGCATATATTATGTATCTTTTAAACACATTTATTATTAAGTAAGAAATAAATATTTTAATATAAACCTTGTCCTTGCACTGCTTTGCTTCATATCACAGTAGCAGGGATATAATTTGTGACTTGCAAATTGACACAATGGACTAAATTCATGTGATGTCATTATCAAGATTCCTGTGAGCTCACAAGAGCATGGCTTTTCATTTGTTTATTATATTTTGCTTTTAAACTCGTGATAGTTATAATTATTCTTTTTGTGAAATGACATACGGGGGATAGGATTTTTTTAAAAATTATTTTTTAGTTTTAAAAACAAAGTGATTTATCCCAATTTAAAACAAAACAACTCAATTACGGGAAAATTTTTGTTAGGTCTGGGTAATTTTTTTTTTGAAAATTTTTTTTCCGGGCGTGAAATATATTGAGTTATTTTTTATAACCGAAAAGTTTGGGGAATGTCCAGAAACAATCTTGTGATTTTTTGTTTTAAAATCACATATTTTATATAGTATTATTCATCATTTAAATTGTTTAAAAATATTTGTTTTGTCTACATCAAATAATTTTTAATTTAATTGTGAATAATATTTTATGGGACTATTTATTTATATATATGTATTGTATTTTTTCAATCTAATTTGAATTTGCTGTAAAAAAAAAATTGTTTTCATCAATGAAACTATTTATTAATAAAAAAAAACTTTCATATTAACTCTCAAAAGAGATAAACAATGATTTAAACAAGTAAATTTTTTCAAGTATTTCGAACCATCTATTTATAGATAAATCACGTAATTCAATAATAAAAAAAAATATATTTAAAACTGAGGATAATTAAAAGCATTTCTGAAAATTATTGCACCTTTTTCGGGATATACTTTCCCCTTTTAATATTGTAAATTTTTAAAAATTAGACTACATGTTATAGGCATTTTATATGAAGGAAAAATATTGAATGTGTTTTTAAAAAATTGTAATGATTTTTAATATAGTTCATATCGTTTAATTTTTTAATTTTTTGATCCAAATGTGGGATACCCGCTTATTTATTGTGTTATTTTCAAAAAAAATTAATTTTTTTTTTCGATGCTTTATATTGCAAGTGCATTTAAGTTTTCTTCCCGCATGATTGAATGTAACTTTTATTAATTTTAATATCGAAACAGCCCAGGATTTGCTATATCTTTATCTACATCTACATCTTTTTGTAAAATTTTGCAAAAGTCTTGGAATTTTTTTGCTAATTCATGTGATTCTCAGGTTTTGAAATCGAATTTTAATATTTGTTAAAATTAAATCTATGTTCTATTTGGGCAATAACGTATCAATATTGCAGGTTATAGAAGTAACACCTAAATCCTTCTACCGGGGTATTTTTGTAACATGCAAAGTGATGCACAATTCTATTTCAAGAGTTTTTTTTTTTTATTTTGAGACATGATATTTTTTCACATCATATTTATTTATAATTTTTAAAAAGAAAAATTCCAATTTGTTGTTCCTATTATTTCTGGTATCCACAAAGGGGAGATTATGAAAAGCCAAAATAGAATCACGTACCTTTGAAATATCAGTTTGAGGGTTTCATTTCCTTTTTTATATAAACTTTGTTTATCAATAATTTCACATGGCTAAAAGAACACCCATTATAGCCTCCTGTAAATCTTGCAGAGCAGATTCTTATTATAGAGGCTTTTGAATAATACATTTATTGCCCTATGTTGACTATCATAGTATGCGCACATTTTATTTTTTTTTCTGAAACGTGACAACCGAAATTGGTTCTTTATTTCATACTACATGGCTTAAATTAATGGGGAACATAACATTTTTAAAATCCCGATGTGTAGAGTTCAAAATTTTAAACCGTTATTATATGTCTCTTTTTTAATCAGTCAAGTCCAGATTGTTGCACAGAGACCTCAAAACAATGTTTAATAAAATTTATATATTGTAATGAAAGGTCAAGTTTTCATGTGAAAGAATGCATTTTTGTTTTTGATCATGTTTGGGGGCCCCCGTATAGCACTCCGCTGCTCTCCCCCGAAGGTCGCCCCTTTTTATGTACTTTTATACAAAACAAACTTGTAAAAAAGATAACACATTAAATTTAAGAATACCTATAAATTATGCATTAATATAAGTAATTTTTAAACCTAATAGGAAATAGTATATTTTTTTTTTATTATCTTAAGTCATTTTAAAAAATTTCAAACACTTTTTAGGGTAATTAGTAAGAAAGCAGACAGTCAAAGATGGAGAATGTTATTTTATTTAATTTTTCAAAACCCAAAGCTTTATAATATTGTAAAGTATTTATATAAAATATTGTAAAATGAAATTCATTTTCATCAAATAACTGATCAAAATTAAATAAACTATTCATTTGAACAGTAGGTAGGCAAACTTGATGTAAATATAATATATTTTATAGAAAATTGTTACTTTTTATCTCTAAATAACACTTCGATTTCCAGTGGCACTGAAAAACCGATATAATACAATATTTCCCAAGTTTAAGTTTTTTTTAAAAAAAACTTTCCCAACCTATACCGTGGCATTCTTGTGAAAAAAAAATGAAATAAAGAACAACAAAATTAATTAAAACTAAAATAATTAAGAGCTATATCTAAGGCATCAAAACTATAAATAAATATCCCAGCAACACTAACCGATAATACTAACGGCAGACCCAAAACCTAATTAGATAAATAATTTAGAATAAAACAAAAGTTATACAAAAGAGTTGTTAAAAAAATTTTCCCAACAAATATATAAACAGAATAATGCAAAATACAATGATATCATATATATTTTAATTAAGACACAAGAATGCCGCCCAAAAAACATATAGGAAAACCAACGCTATGAATACACACGGAGTATTGACACTGGGAAACCGGGTTTCCCCCAAGGGCTTGCGTCTGTGCGATATCCATTCAACGCTCAGTTGTCAAACAACTCTGCAGGCTCAAATATTCATATGAGAGAAGACTTGTTCTCATAAATACATAGAACCAGAAGTGGCTAGCTGAGTACATAATTTTCTTCAAACTATTAAATCTCTCCAGCAATAACATAAAACAATTTTAAATATATGTCGTTTTATAGTTATCTTTTAGATTTTTTTTTTTTTTAATTTCATAAATTTTGCTTTCTGCAGTTCTAAACATTTTAATTGAATAAGCTCCATTTTAAACTTATCATATTCTGTCCTTTCAAAAATTAACAAATTTATAGGATGGTGTAGAGGGCCACTGAAAATTGTACTGCATGCCATAGGTTGCAGACACTTGGTCTATTTTATGCTACAGAGGATTAAAACAAACTGATTTAAAATATAATTTGATTTTTCAAATTTTTATTTAAGCCTTTCTTAAATTCCCCCATTTGTTTTTTTAGTTTTCTGACAAATAAAAAAGTTACTAATTCTGTAATTGTATCTAGAATGATATTCTTTACTATTCAGTAATGTGAGACTATTGTTAAGATATTGATGCATGGCATAAAATGTAATTCTAAATGTATTGTTTTATTTAATTTATTGCTTGAATATTAAATTTAGTAAATTGCTTTTGTAAAATTGCATCTTAAGCATACTATAACTTCTGTTTTTTATCTGAATACTCTATAAATATAGCTTCTTTTTTTTTACTTTTGCAGAATAAATTTTTAAATATATTTGAATAATAAGTGTTGTGAAATATTTCGTTTTTGTGCAGGCATTGGGTGCTTCCAGCTCAGCAATGGTTAATTGTCCCTCATGTCAGCAAATGTCCGTGAATCTAAGTATTTGTGATCATTGTCATTCTCGAATTCCTACCTCTATGCAGCAAATTCCTTTAAATCGACAGGCAGAAGTTGGTCCTTCATATGTAGTTCAGAATGTGATGACTACCAAAATAAAACAATTTGTTATATATGAAGGTCAGAAACAAAGTATCCAAATCCAGCATGCTGTCCAGGGAATGGTGGGGGCCAATGTTTCACCACGACCAAAAGGTCGACCAAGAGGTAGACGGAAATTTGAAGAACCAGGTAAAAATAATATACCTCCTTGTTTTATAAATAATTAAACTGTATTGAAAAGCAGCTAGACTCAAAAAAAGTGTTTCTTAGAGTAGAAAGGTTAATATTAATAGTTTTAAAAGATTTATAATCAGTATAAATGGCACATTTTCATTGAGAAGTACAGTATGTGTAATTAATGAAAGCAACTTTTCTTAGCACCTTTCATGTATTTGAATTTTATTTACCAGTTTTTGTTCAATGGACTAAATTCACAGACAAGCAGTGCCAAGTTGGAATTGCGTGATATACTGGCCAACATTAATATGCAGTTGGTTAGCATGATAAAATCCTATACATACATTGTTGACATCTTGTGCTTTAAGTTTTTATCATCATCATCACCACATATTTTTTGCATCATTCTAGTCCAGCTGTTAGGTGGGAAATAATCTTAGCAACTCTTCCATGTAATTTTTGTTTTCCTCTAGTTTGTCTTATTAGACATTAGTCTACTTAGCCTCTTACAGTTGTTACATGTAGTTTAATTTTGTATATTTATTTATTTTAATCATTAATAGTTCTTAGTATTCTTAGATATATTTTTAGTTACTTTTTTAGTACTTCATTATATATTTTCAACAAGAATAGCTAGCTCACAGTACTGGATTAAAACCTCTTAAAAATCTTCTCACTGTAAAATATTCTACAATACAGCAAGAAGTTTTCTCTTCAATCCTTAAATATTTACACATATAACTTGAATGAATTCATAATGGTTTTATTTCTATTATACAGTATGATTTATCAATATTATACAGTTCTCTGAAATACAGTTGCATGTGGTAGATTTAATTCCTCCCCCACCCCCTTTGTATTATTTATTTGCTATATGTATCATTCTATAGTATATAAAATAAAAGTTAGTTGATATGAAAGTTTTTGAGATTAACAATTAAGATTTATTCTTTAATGAAAGTAAATATTATTTTTAGAACACAATGTGTGTGTGGATTGTATGTAAATGAGATGTTTTACAATAATTTGATTTATCAGTACATTGTGAAACCGTTAAAGGTATTTGAAATGAATCTATAATAAAATAACATTTGCCTTCTTTGATAGTTTGAAATTATTTTTTTTTTTTTAGAAATGGCTGTGTCTTCAAAGTTTTAAAAAATACTTTTACACTATTAAGTTAAAGAAATAAATCATATTTATGTATAACTTTTAGAAATGATTAAATTTTATTATTTCTTTATTACAAATTATTTCTTATGAGTTATTGAATTACATATAAATTGTGTAATTGTAATTTTTGAAGCTTTCTGAACTACATGTTAAACTTGTAAAAAAATTAATAAAGATATTTGTTTCTTGAAGCTGGTTTACATAGAATATATTAGTTAACTTGAAAGTTTTTTATTTAAAGAATTGTCTTTTGTGAAATAAGATTTTTTCCTAACAAGTGTTTGTGTTATGCTAATACTCTGTATATTATGTTAACATTGTTATATCAATTATAAGTTTGTAACCTGCACTCAAAAAATAGCGTTTAGCTCCGAAATTTTTTAATCAAATCTGAAATAAATCACATTTTCCTTGAGCACAGTTACAGTTACATCAAAAATAGTTAATACTATACAAAATAATGACAGGTTTTTGCACGTGGGTATTGGCATGTACTTTCTTCACCGAGCTGGCAGGCTGACTGGTTAAGATTGCGCACTATTGTCTGTCTTTATGCCATTCATTACAAGTTCATAATTTCTCATTTTTGTAGGCAACTTTGAATTTAAATTGAATTTTTTTATTTCAATTGGTATACATTATTAATCTTTCATTAGAATATAGTTATTTATTGTTCTTTGGCTTGATTAAATTTTTATTTCCAAATAGATTTTTGTCAAATGATTGTTGATATTTATTATTAAACCACAAAATGATTCCAACACATTAAAAGTAAAGGCAATAATATATATTCCATAATGTAATAATGATGCTATACCATTAAAAAAATGTATATGAAGTAAGGAAATTTTTCTTTGATTTTTAACTTTTCAAAATATTGATTTATAATTTATAATTATACAATATTAAGGGAATGTATCATTAGAAAAGGTGAAATAACTTTAAGAAATTCAATTTAATTATCCTTTGTTTTAAATGTATTTTATATTTATTGAATTACATAAATTATTAATTATTGACTTAAATCACAGACCAAAATCTGCCATTTCTTTGGAAAAGATAAAATTTTTACATTTTGTTCTTTCTTTTTTTTAACAGATCTTTCATTCTAGGTTCAAATTTATTTCCTGTATTATTTTATTTATGTAGGAGAATCCTTGAATAATAATAATTACTAAGAAATAACAGATATCTTGTATAAAGTTAATTTGACTGAGGTTTAAAATTACAAGATCCATCTCCAAAAGTCCTTGTCTTGCTTTAGTAATAATCAAATCAACTCCTTTCCAGAAGTAAACATGATGGAAGATGTTGAATGTTCTGGAGCAAGAAATGAATTTTTAGTCATCAGGTAGTTATGAATGAGTCTTCAATCTGTCAATGTGATCAAAGAGGAAAGAGCCTAGTAAAAAAAGCGATTCACCTTCTTCAACAAAGGACTAAAAGTCTCTAGAGTGATTGTGCTATTTTATGAGACTTGTTTAGACTTCTGAAATGACTATCTGGTGAAGAGTTGGACCCATCACTAGTGCCTATTACTGCTTACTACCAAAACAAATTGGCCGTGGGTAGCCTAGTGGTTAGAGCATCGGACTCCTGACTGGAAGGTCTGGGTTCCATGCCCAATGCCATCAAATACCCTCCGAGTACACACGGAGTACGTGCTTGTTAAATCAGTGGGTCCGAAAGTCTTGTGGGCTGAATCATGAGTGCTGGGGACTGGAGAATATTTCCCTCCCCTTCATTTCCATGTCTAAATTGTGGAGGTGGAGATAGGTGGTGTCGCCATCTATCGTCCCTTCTAGGAATTTCGCCGAGCTAATTCGTACTGTCACCTGTATGGTGCTCAAAGCCAATGACAGACATACTTCTAGCCCCTTGCCATGATGAATTTCGTGGGCCTCGATCTGACTATGTCAGACAGGTGGCATTAGCCACAACAACTACAACAAATTGATGCTCTGATTATGAAATAGTACAGTATGATTACCAAAACCGAAGGCTTCCATCTTTTTGTTTATAATGCATCTGCTCACTCATCTTAATGCGGGGTTGAGAAAAGAAAACAATATTGCTTTGAAATTTTACCACATCCATCCTATTCTCTCAATTTCACCTCAAGTAACCTTTTTTTTATGCGCACTTCTCAAAAAACCATTGTGGATTTGGAAATTTAGGAAAATAAATTTTAAATAAAGCTTATAAACTAACTTATACTTATCATCCTTTTCCTTGAATTGGTTTTGTCAAGTGTATTACTCAAAAGTTCATCCATTGCTGCAGAATGTTGATAATTTAAAAGTACCAAACTAAGTGAAAAAGGTATTGCGCTTTAGAGTCATGTTTCAATCTTGAACATGTTTCTGAAATTGATTTTTACACAAAATAAACTCATAACAATTCTAATGTCAGAAATGAGATATTTGAATATTTTTCATGTGTTGAATTTGAGTGCTTTATCTATTAACTTATTTAGTGTTGCATTTTGATTTTATTTTATATTTATAGTTATTAATTTTGTTGTTAGTTTGTTACACATTGTCATCTGATGAAGAAGAACCTGTTCAAGTTCCTTATCACCCTATTCTTGATGAAGCACAAGGAAATGTGTCCCAACTTTTCCCTGTAGATTCTGAAGGCAGTAAATCGGAACATTCAAGTACTTCTGAAGTTATGCATGATGTAAGCTATATATATATATATATTGTCTTTTTAATATATGTTCTATTTTGTAAAAAAATGAAAATGGTAGTTTTGTTAAATATTAGTTACTTTAATTTATATATTTTTTGCTAAATTCAATAGAGGCCTTTTTTTCCCTTTAAAAAAATTGAAATTTGTTTTTAGGGAAATATATTTAAAATTTTAACTGATAGCAATAAATTATTTATGTTTAATTGTACAGTAAAAAGACATATTCAGTCTTTATCATTATTATGAATATCCAGTAAGTTAAATGTTATTTTCTGCATTCCTATTTTGTAAAATATCATTTCAATTTTGCTTAAATAAAAAAAGTCAGTGAATTTAATTTTTAAGTTTTTTGACATATAAGAAAAAAGTATTGATCATAAAATTGTCACTGAAATTTTTTAAATAATTATTCAAAATTAGTATATAATTTTTTTGTGGTCAGTTTTTGAAAAGAGTACTGCCATTTTCAGTTTGAAAATTCATTTGAAATTTTTTTAAGATTGAATATGTTATTACTAAATACATTAGCTTTTAAAAGTTAAGCATGCAGCAGTAAAATGAGAAGAGTAAGGTTTTGATGGACATTAAAGAAACAAATGTTTTTATATTAAGGTAAACAACAATTATATGCAAAGATGAAAAGGAATTAATTTTCTAAAAATGCATTGTGTCTATTTAAGCCATTAACAAAATTATATTTAAAGCAAATAACAAGAATAAAACTTACATTAGTAAGTTATGTGAGTAGCCTGCTCTTCACACAAATTTTACATCAAATGTCCATGCTTTCAATGAGGTGATCAACCACTATAGATGTTAGTAGGGGGTATTCTTTTATAGGGCAGCTTTTCCAATTATCCACCTTTAGTTGGAAAAAGTGTCACTACCTGAATATCCTTAAATTTTCCTTTAATATTAACATTGGGAATATATACTGACACTGGCTGCTCCTTAGGAGATATATGCTTTTCACTGATATTGGATGGTGTTATGCAGCCATTGTAGAATCACCTTTGATGTACATCTTGAAAAATGTACCACTTAAATTCCATTCCACTCCATGATGCTGCTACCTCTGAAAAAGTATTCTTGACCAGATAGTGTATTCCATGTTCTCTCCAGATTTTAACTCATTTATCATTTGATTCTCTAGCAAATCTGAATTCTTTCGTGAATAGAATATTGCAGCAATCTGAGACATCTGATTGATATAACATCACTTATTTTGCTCCTTTGGATTGGATGGTTAACTGAACCCAAATGCTTGGTACTTGGACCTAAGTCCATTCAGGTGGAATTTACAGTGCAGACAGATATCTTCTCAAGTCATGCTATATCTGGGGATGTAGAGGTAGTGGTACTTCTGTGGTACCACTACCACATTTATTGTGGAGGTAGCTTGTACGTTTTGTGTGACTAATTCAGCAATATACTGATCCTCAAAGAGAGTAGTAATACTAAGATCACGTCAGGTATGTTTCCAGAAATTTGTTTGGAATTATTTTTATATTTGAAAAATTACTGAATGATCAATGTAAGGGGGGAGGGGGAAGCAACATCTTTTATTGAATGTCTACTTCAGTACATCCAAAAGAACAAAACTAGTTCTTGCTATCTTCTCTTTTTCCAACCATAAGGATATGAATATCGTCAAAAATTGCCCTACAGACCTAAAAGCATTTTGTATTGGCTTTGAAATGCTACTCTTTAAATTCATCAGAATACTGGCAACTTCAACAACTCTCTGCTTTGCATATTTTCAAATTGTAAATCATGATTGGCTGAAATGTAAAATATTTACAAACTGCTGTCCAAATTCCTAGTGATTTTTTAGCCACTTAAACTGAAATACACTTCCAAAAAATGAAAAATTACATTGCATGCTTTAATATTTGGATGATAGTGTACAATTATGTATCCTTATAAATGTAAACTGTTACAGGAGAGTCAAGAATTTGATGATCCTCAGTTCCCTGGTGTAACGGATATCAATGAAAGTGTAGAAATAGAAGAGCCAGATGAAGAAGAGGAAGAAGAGATGGAATACGAAAATGAAACAGTGGAAGAAGAAGAGGAGGAAGAATTGGATGAAAGTGTTGGGGAAGAAGAGGAAGAAATCCCATCTGAAGAACATGAACAAGAAGCAATTCGTGGACAAAGACCTACAGACTATCCTCTACGTTGTCGAAGTGTTAGAATTGGGTCTTACAAAGTTCATCCCGCAGGAGCACAACCTCATGTACCTGTTAATTTGGCTGCAGAGAGCATATCATTCCAAGCTCCATCATTAATTGAGCGTAAGTATCTTAAAAATAGAAAATTATTTGTATGGAATTTATTTCCCTAAAATCTAATGTTGCGTTGCAAATTCAAGCTGATTTTTATTTTATTTTAAATTTTAAAGAGAAAAAAAGATGGCAATTATTGGAATGTTTACTACATAAAAGCTATGAATTTGGGTTACTTTTCTTGTGAACACCCTTAAACATATTACTACATATGCAACAATTCAAAAATTTATACATATTGTATAAACAATTAAATGAGCTTTAAAAAAAGAATTTAATTGAATTTCTTAAAATTTTCACTTTTATTTGTTATTTGTTTGTCTTTTTGATAGGTTATACAAACATGGGGACATTTTCAGTAACAACTTTTTTTTTTCATCTTTAACTTTTTCTAAATACATTTGAATAAAACCCAAACAGCTATTTTTAAGTTATTTCACTTTTGTAAGTAGTATTTTATATATTGAAACATTTAGATTGATTAACGTTATGATTCTTTATTATGTGGTTTTTGTCATGGAAGAAAATTAGCCATGAGATAGTTGAAGGGTTTATTCTAGCAAGATTAGTAAAAGCAAATATATACTTCTAAATGTTATGTATGAAGTAATTCTTTAGACATATTTCATTTGTACACATGCTTTTACTTTTTCGAGACTCACCCCCTTTGAAAGAAGAGGATAAGATCTCTTGCAACCTCTTCCATAACAGTTTTAATTACATCAAATATTCTTGCATGTTTTTTATAAGTCCATTTATCTGTTAAGTGTCAGAGCATAAAAATTAATTAAAACGACAATCAAATGTAGCAAAAAATTGCATTTAAAAAATAAGTGCAAAATAAAACATCGAGAGGGTTGAGGCTGGTAATGTGTTTTAAGAATTTATTAATTTTGTATTCCAATTTCATTAATATCAGTTGCATTCAGTGATGTGTAGACTGTTCCTTTTCTTAGTTATTAAATACATTTGGTGTTCAGAATCCATACTTAGCCAAATACAATGAAGAAAAATTTCAATTACAAATTTCTATACTCTTACAAACATTCTATGGTAAAAAAGCTTTTATTGGCTTTTGAAGCCAGAACTCTTGGTATCAATTTCTGAATTTTACTTTTTGTTAATCATTAGTAGTGATCTGTTCTGAATTTTATGATCCTGCTGTATCTGCATTTGCAGTAAGATCTAAAAACTAACTTGGTATGTCCATGTTTAAAATATCCAGGAATCTTTCCGTGAAATATCAGTTTGAGGATTGTTCAAGTGTTGGCAGGAAGGAAGTAAATCATCCCGTTTTTCAAAAATTACTGATAATTTGAGAAAGTGGGTGTATTCACTTCTACCTTGATTTCGTTTAAACTGAAGTTTTCCTACATGAGCAGTAGACTTTTATTTAGCTTGTAATAAAAGTCTAATTATGAATTGATTTCATTCAATGATTTAAACAGGCCTCTTAAATAAGTGCCATTTTTTAATGTAATCATTTTTTATGCAGCTTTTTTTTATATCTTTTTTTTTTTCATGGAGAACCAATACTGAGTAAAATAAGTTTTTAAAAAAAGCAATACTGGCAAATATCTTTTTAGAGCCAATGAACTATGTGTGACAGCAAGCTATTGTAATCTTTGTTATTTTCTGTGAAAATTAATTAAATAACTTGTCATTCAAAGAATTACTTTTAGTCTTATTGACTGCTCTAATAACAATAGATTGACATATCTAGTGTTCATTCAGATTTTATTACAAGCAAATGTTGATAAATAACACTATGTTCAGTTAGTATATTTGGTTTAATTTGTTTCAAATGTGTGATAATTATTGCTGGAGAACCACCAGGAGCTCCTAACAAAATTTTATGAATATGAATTTCTTTCTCTCGGAAAAATGCATATTCTCACAGTATTACATAATGATTCTTCCTTTTTATTAGTCTTAAATTTTTTTGAAAACAATAATTTTTGACAACTTTTCTTTTGTATATTCATTTGAACATGATGAACATCATTTTGTGTAATTAATTCATCTAGTTAGTTGAATGGAAGGTTTGTAAAAGTAATCATGTATCTATGTTTCAATGTCTTTAGCCATTCCTTCTATTCCTTGCACTGAATTATTCAGAGTAATCTTTTTGATTACATCTAATGGTATCTTGTGATGACAAACAATTTTGATTTCCTCTTTGACTGCCTGCAAAATTAATTCCTTATCAACTGTGTTTGGTATTCTTGCTTTCACAATTAACAAAACATTGTTTAAAAGATACAGTGGTGGCCAAAATTGTGGACACTTTTTTAAATTTTTTAAATTTTTTCTAAGTTTTCGCTTATAAAAATTTTCGTTGCACAAAATGTGAGTATTTTATATCATTTTAAAAGATTAATGCAAATTTTTTAAAAAACGAAAATAATTCAAATATTTAAAAAGAAAAAAGTTTATGTAGCAATTGCAATTACAAAGATACTGATGATAGCAGTGAGTTATCAGAGCTTAGTGAGGTTGCATTTATTTTTAAATTAAAAACTTAAAATCGATGTTTCATTGAGTTGTTTTAAGCTATTACCATGCCAATAAACAATTATATCATAAATTGTTTTTTTTTCATGGGTATCTCATTAACAAGAGTTTTCAAAGGGGGCCAAAAGGGTTTTTGATAGGATCGAGGTCAGGACTTTTTCGGGTGGAAACTGATGTTTAGTCAAAAAGCAATGACATAAAAAAAAAAGGTATTTTAAAACACTGGTTGCAAAAAGTGGTATTTCCTTTGTTAAAATTATACATAACGGGTGGTTGTTCAGTAACTACATATGGAGCCTGAAAGTTTTGTTTAAGATGTCAGGAGACAAATTTAATTAAAAAAAAAAAGCAGGAAAAGGCAGAAAAAGGTACACAATATTTATTGATGACAAAAGAACAAAAATAATGTTTCAAAGGTAAAAGAATTTCATGGACATCAATCAGAAATCATCTCAGTGATGCTTGTGTTTCTGTCATTTCAAAAACATTTAGGAATAGTAAGAGTAGTTAGCAGATGTGAAACTAAAATTTAGAATTTCACGAAAAAAGTTGTATTTCAATTTACTGCAGCACTAAAAGGGACTATGGTAGGCAAAGGAACACATTAATTGGGCAAATGATTATTGATCACAAATTATAGAGGAACGAAAGTAAAATATCGTTATTTGGTAGTGATAGCCTAAAATATGTAAGAAGTAAGTTAGGATAATAGCTGCATCCAGGCAACTGTGAAGTACCTACATAGTTTTATCATTTACTCATGCATATTTGTAGATGGTATCAGTCGCCTTCATATCATCAATGGGGCACTGAATGTCATAAAATACATTGACATCATTCTAGAAACCAAGCTTCTGCCTTCCATCAGGGGTATGTTTCCCAACAATGCCTCATTTATTTTTCAGTAATATTCTACTCTTTGCCACACAGTAAAGTAATTGAAAGACTGGTATCGTTATAAGATCATTGAGTTGTTGTCCTATCCAGGAAACAGTCCTGACCTCGATCCTATCGAATAGGAAACTCTTGTCCGAATGAGGTACCCATGAAATAGAAAGGAACTAATTGAGGATATAATTTTTTCCTATCGTAATAATGAAGGAAAGAGCTTAAATTTTTTTCAGCTCAATGAAACATGATATGAAGCTGAATTAAAGAATAAATGCAACCTCACAAAGCTCTGATAACTCACTTATATGGTATCTTATGCATATTGGGTTTTTTTGAGCATAATTTTTTGTGTGTTGTATATGCAAATTTTGTTCTTTATTGAATCACATTAAATTCTCTTTAAAAATTTTTATATTTTGTAAATTAAAATTTTTCTATAAAACAAACATAAAAAGCGTAACAATTTTAAAAAGTGTGCACAATTTTGGCCACCACTGACTTAAATCTTTTTCTTTCCCAATTCTTGAAAATACGATAAATCTTAATTCTTTTTTACTTGAATGCATTTTATTCAAATGCCCTTACAATTAAATAGACTTCATTTAAAAGTGCTTTTTGTCAAATTAAAAACATCTATACATATAAATAAAAAAAAAGTTCTGTTTGTAATTTGAAATTAACAACTTTTTTCTAAATGCATTTAAAAAGTATATCCGTACTCATATGAAAAAATCAGTTTTAAAATTTTTGTCTGTCTGTTTGTTCCATAATCCCGAAGCCTAACCAATTTTAGGGGAAAGTTTACCGAAAAGTAATTTATAAGGGGAACAGGCTACTTTTTTTTTTAGGGGAAAATTTGGGTGGTTTCACTTTTTGGTTTTTACAAAATTTTGCGCAGGTAGGTGTTTTTAAAAAAAGGACCCCCAAGAAAGTTACGAGGCATCAAAAAAAAATAATAAAAAATTCATCTATTATATTAAAAACTTAAAATTTGCTAACATGGTTCTTTTTTTCGCTGAGATATGCAAAAAACTTTTTTTTTTTTTTAAATTTTTTCGTAAAATTAACTCATTAAAAAATTTTTTTTTCCTTCAGTTTTATTGTTTTTAAATTTTTTTTTCACCCCTGCGGGTTTCCCTAGTAAGTGATATAAAATTTTTTTGGTGGGTGTGTTCCATATTTTTGGGAAATACAAAATTTCCCTGTTGAAAGGGGCTAATTTAGATTTATAGATAATAATAGAACAATAGATTTATAGATAGTTATGAAAATAATGGTTATAATTAATTCTATCACTTTTCATTTGCAAATAGGGATTATTTGTATTTGAAAATCGTTTGTAAAGCTGAAAGATCACTTACGATAAGAAACCAAACTGTTCTGAATTATTTAGATCTCTAGAGAAATATGTTGTCAGTTTGTATTGAAGACTGAGAAAGTGAGATTTTTGTCTATTTGTCCGAGTGTGTTAGTGTAGACAAATTGAATTTTTCAAAGATTAGACATGAGAACTATTTACTGGCAACTGGGGAAGCAAAAAAGAGGAATTTGCTTTATTTATTTTACCTTGCCTTGTTTAGAGTGATTTACTTTTTAGATTACCTTGTTATGTTTAAATTTGTTATATTTTAATTGCCAAAGCACACAAAAATTGTAAGCATTTTATATTTTTATTTTGTGCATGCATGAATATGTATGCCTTTGCTTGTTTGCAGCACCATTGCACTTGTTTATAAACAAGTCATTACAAACTTCTACATTTTTTGTCAAAGCATGTTTGACTCTGCAAATGGCATTTTTGCTTACCAACTAGCAAAAACATCGCTGATAATATTTAACTCAGTCTCTACATGTACATAATGCTAATTTTTATTTTTAATGTTAATTTACGTGATAACAATAATACATTTTTTTATGTAGCTATCTTAAATTTTAATTCATGAAAAAACTGAACATTTTCAAAATTTCATTATATTAATCCCCCTTCAAAGAAAGGCTCCATTGCCCACTGAGAGGAAACATGTTGTCCTAGTTGGAGATCTACGTGGGAGGTCCCACACACACACACATAAATACCCGACCTGACCTAGAGATGGCGGTAGTTATTTGAAAAATAATCACTGTATTAGAAAGTATGCAATCTATAAAACAAGTTTTAAGAGGCCATAGTTTGAAGTCATGTTTAGTATTTGTTTGGCAGCTATCAATATTGAACATTTTCAGTGAATTTGTGAAAATGAAGAATATTGGTCATTGTTATGTGATACAATACTTTTATTTGAAAGGCCTCAGCCTAACCAATATAAAAGCTGAACTAAATTCTATTCTGGGTGAGTTTGCTCCTTCATTTACAACAGTAAAATATTGGATAACAGAGAGTGAGGCTGTACGAGCTACCAAGATGAGCATCGCAGTGGTCGACCAAATGAGGTGACGACTCCAGAAATGGTGAAAAAAGTCCAAAAAGCGGTATTGGATGATCCTCAACTGAAAGTACATAAGCTAACAGATGTATGCATTTAAAAAAGTGTGATACATTGCATATTATCTGAAAATTTGAACATGAGAAAGCTGTGTGCAAGATGGGTGCCGTGTTGCTCACACTCGAGAAAACAGTGTTGTGAAGATGTTTCAATTGAGTGTTTGGCGTAGTTTCACGGCAACAAAGCAGAATTTTTGCGCTGTTTCTTAACCATGGTTGAAACATGGGTCCATCACTTCACACCGGAGACAAAAGAACGATCAAAACAATGGAGTGAAAAGGGAGAACCAGCTCCAAAGAAGGCGAACCGTTCCATCTGCAGTCAAGGTCATGGCGTTGGTTTTTTGGGATGTGCATGGAATAATCTTCATTGACTATCTTGAAAAAGGTGAAACTATTGATGGAGAGTATTGTGTGAACTTATTGCAACATTTGAGCTAAGGAATCAAGCAGAAGCAGCCGCATTTGGCTAAGAATGTATTTCATCGAGACAATGCACCTGCTCTTAAATCCGTTATTGCAATGGCCAAAACTAATGAATTAAACTTTGGATTGGTATCTTATGCACCCCAGATTTGGCCTCATCGAATTATTCTCTATTCCCAAACTTGAAAAAATGCTTAAGTGGTCAAAGATTTTCTGACAATGAAGAAGTAATGTCGACAGTTAATGGCTATTTTTAAGGAGCATGACAGTTCTTATTATGAAAAGGGTATCAAACTTATTGAGCACTGCTGGGGAAAGTGTATAGAGCTGAAAAGAGATCATATTGAAAAATAAATATAGTATTTGTTCCAAAAAAAATTTTTTTTTTGTTGGGTCAGGTACTTTTGGGTCTAGCCTCGTATGCTCTTGCAGACTGTCTTTTTAAAAGGAGCCTTTAAATATTTTTTACCATTATTATTGCATGTTATGTGTCTTTCATTAAACTTGGTGTTCTATTTTAATTTTTACCTAAATCTTCATTTAAGTAGTAATTATTCCTGATTTTAACTACATTATAAAATCTTTGTTACACGTCTGAATATACTTATCGTTTTATGTCACTTTTTCAATGCTTGAAATTTATGCAGAAAAATATTGACACTATTCAACACTTCTTAATTATGTATTACAAGAGGAAAAAATGATTTCACATTTCAAGGTATTTTGGTATTTTTTGGTTGCTTTTCCACATTATCGCCTACATTGATATTCACAATATTATCTGTTGCAATAAACTCAATACAAACATAATTATAAAAAATTTTTAATTACAATGGGGTATATTGAACTTTATATAATAATATAAACCACAATTTATTGTATTCAGTATGAATTGCTCTGTTTGGTTTCATAGTCCATGTAATATAGCAATATTTCATTGAATACTTAATTTTTTTAACCAGAAGTGTTCTATTTATATTTCTTTGTCTTAAATGTTATTCAATTTTGTTGCTTGAATTTTAGATAATTCTTTGTCAATCTGAAATTTATATTGATATTTTTTTTACATTAATGTATTGGCAAAATAATTTTTATGCAAATGTACTAGCAAGTCTAATTTTTAGTTATTGGCTTTCTTTCAGAAAATTTTTGTGCCTGTTTTATTTTCAGTGATTCATTGATAAATTTTACTTTCATTTCTCTCTTGAATAATATTGTATTTTCGAAAATTCATGTGAAAGCAAGTTCATATATTTACATTAACTGTAGAATATTTCTATTACTCACTGTGATTATTAATAGATAAAAAACTTGTTTTACTGTCTTTAAATTCTGTAAAAATAACTTGTGGTAATGCACAAATTTTGTATTCATGTTTGTTCCCCCCTTTTTTCCCCTTCATTTATTATTTATTTATTTATTTTCTTTTAGCTGCTAAAGTTGTACTTATCTCTATTAGAAGTCATGATATTACTAAAGTTTTAGTACATTTTGGAAGATGTTTGCCTATCATGTATATATATACAACACCAAATTTTGGTGAAGCTGTAAGAAATGCATTGCACATGACTCTAGGAGATGCACGGTATTTTGATCCTACAACCAAAGGTAGTTATGATTTTGTTTTTATATCGAGTTTAAAGCGTTATCATGTGTGTATGTAATCTGAATATTTGCTCAAAGTAAAACCTAGGTATGTAATGCTGAAATTTCAGACTGTTTGCTTCTCTATCAAAATGGTACCAGGGCCAAAAAGATTTGTGGATCAAGAAAGATTACATTTCCAATAATGGTAAATGAATTAGAACTCCCTCGATGATTAATTTAGACAGAATTTGGAGGCAGAAATAGATATTTGTGTCTAGGACAGAAGTTGTAAACCTTTATAGTTCAACGTGCCATTTTTTCTAAAGAACTGTTTAATGAGTCATCAAATAATTTTGACTTGTGATTATTGAGAAGATAATAAAACGAAATACTAACAATTCAGAACTCTTTATTTACTATGAAAAAATACATTTTGCACTGAAAAATAGTAAATATTTTAATGTCGTGTAATTTAAATTGTAACATTAGTGTGACTTCTGTTATTTCACATTAGAGGGCAAATAACTCGTATTAGGATTGTAAGATGTTACTTCTAACAGAATGCGTTCTGAATTAGTCATCTTCCAAACAGTTTGTGAGTCTTTAATCTTTTTCATTTCTGAAATAATGACTCACAGGCTTAGGTAGATTTTAAATATGGTTAAAATAGCATGAGCCAGCTTCATCAAACAGTTAAATGTGTCTGAAATCAAATTCCATGTTTCCAAAATTTGGTAGCTGGCATTTTTACTTATATTGCTTGTTGATCTTTTCTGTGTTTCAATCCCAACTTTTCCTTGTTTTCAATAAACTTTTGAATCCATATTGAACTAGACTGGAAAATCAATCAGTTACATTTCAAATTCTTCAATTTCCAACCAATCAAATTGAGACAAGTTCAGTTTATCAAATGAAATCACATCAAGGTACATAATAAATTTGAACGTTTCCGATAATTCCTTGAACTGAGAAAATCTCGCTGAAAATTCTTTGATTAAAGAATCAATTATGGAAATAAATTCATCAATAATTGTGTCTTCATTTCATTTCTCAGGGGCATCTAAATCTTTGATATTTTTTTTCAAGTGTGGGAGGTACTTGTATTTTCTTGTAATAATATCTTTTCTGAAAACATACAGTTTAGCACCAAAAGCACAAATGAGATCCACCATGACAATAATTGTGCTTTGAAGCTTTATGTTCAATTCATTGAAATGTTGGCATGTGTCTGTAAAAACATCAATTCTGGAAGCCACATAACATCTAACGACTGTGGGTATCATTCAATTTTCCCTTCATTTTGCAGAAACAGTCCGATTTCTTCCTTCAACAAATCTTTGAAGTACGTTCCCATAGCTCATACATTACTAAGCTATAATACATCAAGCTGGCTTCATCCAACAAAGCACCCAACTTTCGCCTGTGATGATATGAGGTTGATTATTTTTGTTACTTACATCACTACATTATCAAGAGATTTTAAACCACTCTTAGCGCACAAGGCTTGTTGATGAATAATGTAGTGGCATTCAAGAATCAAATGTCCTATATCCGTTTGAAATAAACTAATGATTTTTTTCCCCCACCATATTTGGAGTACCATTAATTGTTTCAGAAACAATTTTTTTTCAGATCAATTTCTTTCTCAGCAAGCGAATTTTTAGCAGCTGTACAAATATCTGTACCCTTTGTAGTTGTTATACCATTGATGTTATGACAATTAATTCTTCCTTGATGACATTTCCTACGCAATATTGAGCAAATCAGCTAAATGTGCAGATTTAATTTTAACTTCAATACTCATCTCCTTTTATATCAAGACAAAGTGATATAAAAGGAGATGAGTTCATGTGTAATTTTTTTATCTGTTTCATTTTCGACCTGTTTTAAAATTCTTTCTTTTATTGTGTTTCTAGATAGAAGAAAATCTTTGATGTGCTGAATTATCTTATCTTTATTATCAAAAAGTGAGGATGTGCATGCTAACCAGACTTCCTTTAAAAACTCTCCCTCTTGATAAGGTTTACTATGCCGAGCAATGACATTTGCAGCCGATTAACTTGCTGCAACAATTTTTGCTAACATATTTAATCATAGATGTCGACTGCTTATTTCTGTCTTTTAACGCACTTGTAATATATTTTATTTGCTCTGGTTTACTTTTTTGTCAAAAGGATCTGTGATTTGTTTCAAAATGCAATTTTACAGATGATGATTTACATACCACTGTTCTGGAACATAAAACATACACCACTTTGTCGCCTTTACTAATTATGTCATATTTCACAGTCCACCAAGTTTGATATTCTCTGTTACACTTACTATTTTGCACTTTCTTTTTTTGCAGAATTACCTTTGTTAAATAACAGTTAAAAATCGTAAATATAACACAAAGAAACTTTAAAATACAGTTTCTTCAACGAAGTTGACTGTTATGTGTAGACAAGCTTTGCATTATTAGCAATCATAGTCCATGATGTTACTAAGACAAAACAATAACCAAGCAAGTATGCTCCTTGCGACTGATCACTCACGTTTGTTTATTGCACTTCATAGTGGACTTTGTTATTTTGAACTAAAGTACAATCCATTATGATCAGTGGCATGTTCAAAATATTACATCATGTGCCATTGATTCACTATTACTGGTCTAGGATGATTATTGTGCAAGAAGGTTCTGGAAGCTATAACTGGAGTATATAAAGGGTGGCACAGAGAAGCAACCAGTTTGTCAGAACTGAAAGCAGACTGGATTTTCATAGATTTAATGCAGTTTGTAACTATGAATTTATATTGCTGTCTGAACTTTTAATTCATGCTGTTTTTTTATTTAATGTACTGTTGTGTCTAATTGATTATTGGTAATTAAATCTGCTACTGGATTGTTCTGGAATAAATTAGATTTTACAACCTGACAAAATATTGTGGTTTCAGTCCTAAGTTACAGCTTTGCTGGGGAGACCTATACATTATCATCAAGATTTGAAATGTTGTTTAAAAGTACCAACATCTATGGAAAAGTTTATACTTTTACTGAATAACTCCATACATAAAGACTGGGTTGTTTCTGTCTGCCCAGGATGCACTCTTTCAAGAGAGAGTGGGCAGCAATGTTATTGAAATTTTGGACTTGGCCTCTTTGCCAAAATGGTATTGTAATTGTAAAGATCCTTTGCAGATCAAGAAAGATTTTTTTTTCCCAATAGTAACTGAATAAGAGGGAGTGATTTGAGTCTAGAATTTGACGTAGGTGAGTAATTTGAGGGCAGAAATATATGGTTTTAAAATAATCCAGAAAATTCTATGATGATTATTCTGCAAAAGGAAGTTCTAGAAGCCTCAAAGAACAATGCTGATGCAGGAAAGCAACCAGTTTAGAGTGTTAGAACAGACTGTGTTTCCATTGATTTAATGCAATATTGAGTCTACAGATTTATATTGTTGCATGACTTTTGAATTTGTGTTACTGTATATTTTATGTATGTTGTATATTTTTCATGTGTTCATTGATCTTTGTTAATTAAATCTGTTGTAATAACTGGATAGTCCCAAAATACATTATGATTTATTCCCAAAGAACGTGTTAATTTTCATGAACCTTTCTCCTACATTTGAAGAATGATCCACCTTGTAACAGTAATATATTTTTATGATTAGGAATGTTAGTAATAATTTCTTATGAGACTTATCACATGGAATAAGATATTAAATTAAGAATCCCATTACATGTAAAATAACTTAATAAAAAATATTTTTTCTTTACTTTCCAGTTTTCAGAATGTTTTATTATTTTTGTTTTAGATGATAAAACTCAAAAGCTTACATTCCTCATTGACTCCATGACGGATGAACAACGTCACTTTATACGCCAGATTTTTCCTGGTGATAAAAAGGTCAAAGAGATAGACCAAAAACAGGCGAATGAAATATTAGTGAAATCTACCCCAAACCAGGTGATATATGAAAATAGAATATTTGTTCTTGATGAAAATGTTTGGAAGTGTTTCTTAATATTTTAATCAAATATTGTCATGTTCCTCTTCAAGATGTTTATTTTTGTTAATACTATTTTTTATAAAATATATTTCAAATTGAAATAAAAACAATTTATATTTTATTTTATGTTTTAATCAAATTATGTTTTCAGTATCTATAAAAAAATATTGAGCAAATTTAAAGGAAAGAGAAATCTATCATTTAATTTAAATAAATTCAAGGTGGATGCATTGATATTGAAAATGTCAAAAAACATTAATATGAAACACTGTTTAAAAATGATAAACATATCAAATGTTTAAATTTGTTTTTTTAAAATATTCTGATATGGCTCACCACTAAGTGTTCTTTAAATCTTAAATTTTATACTGTATAAGGGAAGTATTTTTTCTGTATTCTTTGAAAAAACTTATTTCCATGCCCTTTTTTTCATCCCTATCCAACTTTTGTGTCTTGTCTTTTAAATTATTAGTCTCTCACATAAAGCCTATCATGATTTAAATACTTCAGTTATACTTTAATTACAAAGCAGCTGCATTTTATTTTGATCCATTGAAAACATTTTATTTTCCTTTAACCCTTTATGGCTCATTACCCTTTAAAATTCGAATGTCAACAGGGGAGGGGGTAGGCAGTTTATGGAAGCTTAAAGGAGTATACCGGTATATTTTTGTAAAAATTATGTGTACCATTTTGATTCTATGTATTCCATGAGTTGCAAATGCTAGAGCTCTGAATTGTGTGACTAGAGGAGCATTGCAGTAAAGCGCATAAATGAGTAGAAGTTTTTTCTGTATGAGTTAAAAAACACTGTATTATACCTGTGTAGCAGATATTGTACGACACTGGGTGCACCACAGAGAGACCTACTACTATATGCTCCCTCCTCAGAAAAATAAAATGAAATGATGAAAAGAAAGCTTTTTGGTCATATATGAATTTCTATGTACAAATGTGTTAAGTGTTTGCAGATCCTACATATAGAAGTCTTAAGGCCGTATCACACGTGTATTTTTCATGCAATTTTTTCGTCCAATTTTTGGCCGAATCTGAGGGGGAAGGGTTGCCGTAAACAAAGCGACACGCTCTGACATCAGCCGCTCTATCTCCACATTGAAAAATTACTGCCGATTTTTTGCTTGAAAATGAACATCGAAAAATTATTTCTTTCATTTAAACTAGCAATTGTTGATGGATGTAAACTAAAAATAGAGCACCATTCTATTTAAAAATATTATACTGCATATCTGAAGTGTTAGAGCAAACCGAGCCGCCATCTTGTTTATGGCGTAGGGTAGCCGAAGAACCCCATTGGCTGGAATTTCAAAGCAATTTTATTGAACAACTTTTTGAGCTCGCTAGCAAAAATTGTTCTAAAGCGTGCTATGGCAACTGAGTAAAATTGAGCGAAAAATTGCTTGAAAGCGTAATGCAGTGATACTGCCTTTATATTTAGAATTCATTTCAAGTTGGAAATTGGGGTTGCATAGAGGATTCTGGTCTAAATGAATAATCATTTTCATCTGATAAAACATCATTGTTATCAGATTGTTCAGGGCAGGGGCATATTTGATATTGTTGTTATCCACATGCTCGGATTCACTGCCTGAATAAAATTCTTGAAGCATTTACAATGCCTTGGAAATTTTTAATCTCTCCCTGCTTCATTTGGATAATAAATTAAAAAACTTAACTTTATATATATATAATTAACACTAAAAAAATAAGCTATTATATATGTCTACACTCGCATATATGCATAATATCTAGAAGTTTTACACAATTAATGGTAGCAAAAACCCATAACGAGCAAAAAGTTATGTTAGCTATAAGCCTGCTTGGAGCCTACCCCCAAAATTTTAAAGAAGCCCACGTTGGGGGTAAGCCATTTCCAAATCATTCAACTACTACTCTTCAATAAAATTGCATAGATTGACTAACATTGCTCCTATAAGTAGAAAATGATACATGAATGTTCTCTCATGCCATGACGCTAGATTGCATACTATGCAAAGTGCTAGAGGATCAGTGCTCCCCAACCTTTATATCGCTGTGGACCGGTCAATTTTTGATAATTTTACCACGGCCCACTGAGAGTGGATGTTGATTGTTTATATTTTAGATTGTGTTTTGTTACATTTAAATATACCTTCAGAATAAAATACAGTTACACCGAAAATGAATATAAGTGATTTAAAGTGGAATATAAAGGGATTTCCGTGGAAAACCGCGCAAATCTGAGAGAAATGCACCTATTAAAATAAAATGGAAATAGTTTAACATCCTTCAGGCGGCCCGGCACCATTTGATCCACGGACCGGGGGTTGAGGATCACTGCTCTAGCTGATGGAACACACAACTTTATTTGATGATTCCACTTATACTTTCTGTGTATGAAAGATTAAAAATAATATGGTATAAATAGCTAAGAGTATTCCCGACAAAATAACAGTAATTTTTTTTTTTTGTGTTGAAAAAATTTATTAAAAAAATTTTCTTGTAAATCCTGGAATTTAAATAACTGAATACAAAAAGTTTTTGAAAATCACAATGTATTGTCCTGCCATCTAGAATTGAAAAGGGAAGTTCAAAGTAAATTGTAAATGTATTTCATCTATTTATATTGAAATTGAATGGTTTGAAAAACAAGTGAAATCTGGTGCACCATGCCGTGGAATATTGAGCCACAAAGGATCTTAATGAAAAAAAGAGGGGGATAGATGCTTTTTTAATAATTTCTGCATTTTGATTCATTAATAAATCTTGCCAGTTTTTTTAAATAAAACAAATTTTGTAAATGCACATATTTGTTTATACAAATCTTATCTAAGAAAGTGTTTTGGAGTAACTAAAAGTGCAATGAAAAAATCTTAAGTTCTTAATCATAATTTTTCAAAATGGATCTGTTTTCAACACTTGAATTAAAAATCAAAAGCGTTCCTGAGTAATTTTGAGCATCAAAAAAGACTTTGCGTATAAAAAATCTTTATTCTAGTATGGAGTGTTTTGAAAGTGATAATGAATGTACATCCAAACATCCTAAAGGGTGAATATGAATTTTATGAACTTTCAGAAACTGGAATTCTGACCCCAATTTTGAAGGATTTATGCAACATTTTCTCTTTTTGGGTAAAAGTGGCATCCAAATATCTAAAAGGTTAAAAGTCATTGGCTTATAAACCAAAATGCAAGGTAGTCTTGGATATTTTTAGATATTATTATAAAAAAGTTTTTTAAAAAAAAAATGTGGTGCATAACAGATACATAAAAATTTACTTGGTAAAAATAATCCATAAAATTATATTTTTACAAATAGAATTGTTCTCCGCTATCATTATTTCATATGAAAACTGAAATTGTTATTCAAATGGACAAATAAAGTCTGTAAAAACTACATATAAACCTTCATTTTGCTGGATCATATGTTGTCTTTTCCATCTCTTTTAGTAAATATAATATAACTAATAATTACTAAGATTTCATAATTCATACAAATAATTAGTTTTAAAAAAAATTTGGCTTTAGTTCTGTTTGATCAGTCTGGATGTTGTTCATGATACAACCTCATAACTTTGAATTGTGTGATGATGACATATTTCAGTCAATATTTACCTATTTCATTTCAAAAAAGGATTTTCAAATTAATATGCTGCAGACACTATTATTCTGCATATGTTTCAAATGAAGAACAGCCTTTAAGTTATAGTTTGGCCAATTATAACTATAAAAAATATTTAATAGAATTATTTCTACTATTTAGAAGTTTATACTCATGGCATAAATAGAAGAAAAGGGGGGGGGCCAATTTTTAAACATATCTTCAGCAAAATGAAAAATATCTTTCATATGCTTTTTACTCTGGTTTTTCCATTATTGCTAGAATTTGATAATATTTCTGTTACATGTAGTACACTATTCACACAGCTGATACAATTTTTCTCTGTAGCCTTGATAATAAAGGCTTCACTACATATATTGAACAGTTTGAATTTTAATTTATTACATTAGCTGTAGAGATAGAAAAAATGTTTGTTAATTTAATTAGTAAATAGATATTTGTTTAAAGATACTTTTTGTGAATTCCAGTAAGGTAAGTTAATTTCTTATTTTCTGTGATGCATAATCTACCTTTATCGTGCTTTTATGCATTCTTAAATTTTATATTAAAATAATTGTATCATAAAATTTCAAATGAACCGGAATGAAATAATTTCTTCAAGGTATTCCGGGTACTTAGAGATTACACAGAGAAGTATATATTATAGTCTGCTTTTTTTATATATATTTTATTTACTGCTGATTCACAATGTCAAAAAATGTTCAGTATGCAAATTTATTAATGTTAAAGATTGGTATGTTTTTTTGCTGAGAAATAAACATAATGCAGCATAGAACTGCCAAAATTATATAGAAATTGCTAATTTATTTTCATGCACTATTGTATATTTAAATTCATTGGTTTATTGTTAACTTGTAGGTTTAATTTTTTTGTCATTAGAAAAATAAAGAATCAATATTTGTAAATAGATGTATGTATGTGTAGCAGGATAACAGAACATTTAACTTAAGTATTAATAAAAATTTTGATTCTATATTTTGCATTATTGTAAATTAAAAGGTAAAAACAATATTACAATTCTTAATAAATAGTGCTTAATTCATTATTTATGTTTCTAGATTTACAATTTTAATACTGTATTTTTTTTTATATTTACACACAAGAACATATATCTTTTCTTATACTAAATTTAAAATAATTAATCATTTCTTTAAAAATCACCTTATTTACTTTGGTTTAGAAATTCTAATGAGTTCTTAGAAGTATAGAGTATAAATATTCTGAAATAGTAAGGTTTTTTTCCCAATTAAGTTGTAAGCAGTACATAAGACTCTTGTTTTTGTCTTTGGATATGTTAATATTGTCACATTTCTTAATGCATTCATTATACAAGAGTAAAATAAGCCAAATCTCTCTCTCTGGATCTTTGCATCAATATGTTTACAACTTACCATCTTTTGGATAAAATCGGTTAAGAGTTATTCTAAATTGTATAAGCATTGTTATATATATAATGGTTTAACAAAAATATTTTTGACTGACCTCAATTCAGCTGGTCCTTTTTTTAAATGATCATTCAATTTGGGGTATGTAATTCATTTCACCCATTAGTATCTCCAGATTCTCTTTTTCTATATATGTATATAAACTTTACGGTTAAGTAGTGGTCGTATTGTGGTGTAAATATTGTTATTGTTTCATATGGAGAATATTTAATGCTTCTGTTCAATCAGTCACAAGACAGAAATTTTTTATTCTTTGAAACAAAAGTCATTTTAAATATAAAATTTATGAAAGCTCTTAAATTAAAAAAGTGTGTTAATATAATTTACTATATTTATATATATATTTTTTACTCTTTACTCAAATTGTTATGTAATGCTTATTTTTCCAAAAAACAAAATTTAAATCTTCCGTGCATGGTATTCAAAAAGAAAAATTGATCATTAAATTTGAATTAAAGGCTTTAAGGATTTTTTTTAGCAGTGAATTAACTTTTAAAAAGTAATTCTATGAAATTAAGAAAAAAAATTATTTTGTATTTGTGTTAAAGAAAGCATTCAAGATACAAATCTGGAGGAATTTAATATATAGTTAACTAGGATTTTATACAAATATATATATATGTGTAAGATTTGATGGAAAATTAATGCCTGTATAGCCATAGCTTATATATTGTCTTGTTTTTGCATTTCTTGTATCTAAAAGCTGTATGTATCTTCTATGTTATTCTCTATTTAATTTTTGACATGGTCTTTGTTTCTTTCCTCACACTAACGCCAATATATGATTGGTTAGACAAATCAGTCTGAGAAGAATTTTGGAAGTGATATGAGGCTTGAATGATAGCTTATACATCAGAGTGAGAATGAAAGTGATACGCTCTTTAATTTTTGAGAAAAGATTAATGGTTAGGACTGGAACTTTTCTGTCAAAAATTTGAAGCCTCATTGTTTCATCTTTATATCCATAAGGCCACATTTTGCTTCGGTTCTCAGCACTTTAACCACATTTGGTAACACGTGTATTCTCTAGGGGACATATATTGCTTTCAAGTGCAAGAATTTTGAAAATTGGATAATTTATATTGATATTACTTTTCAATCAAGTCTCTAATGTGTGTGTATATATATTATGGCAGATTTTTTTTTAAATTAAATTTGTATTTTTTGCCTTCTCTTGTTAATTTAATGGCTTTGATGATTAGTTAGAGGTAAAAGACTTTCCTTTGTTTTAAAAATAAATTTGGATTCATGTGATATTGATTTAGTACAGAAGAGGAAAAGGTGACACATAAAATTTTTGATTCTTCTTTATTGCTATCTAATGTGCTTGAAATTATAATGGTTATATTGATTTCTCAAATTTTAAATTTTTAAGAACATTTTTCTTTAAAACTCAAAATCAAATCTAAACAAAGATAAATATTACATTTTTAAAAGAAAGCTTTAAAAAATATATATAATAAATGCATATTGCACAGCAAGCTATTGCATTTTTAATATTGCTTCATTGATAAGGTGCTATTTATCAGTTTAAATTTTATCAGGAAAAAAAATCACAATTTTAGACATCCGTATAATTTTATCTGTGTTTCAGAGCACATTTGTGAAACTGCATAGCCCTGATACCATAGTTATTTCAACTGGAACTGAAAGTCCTTCTATAAAGAGTACTAATGTTTCAGCTCAAGTATGTTTCGTTCAAAGATATATTTTTATTTCAACAATTCTGTTTGTTTTGTTAGAAATATATAATTTGATAATGTTGGAATTTGTTATTTCAAATTGATTGTTTGGCAGATTTTGACTTTTTATTGAAAGGGTTGTAAAAGAAAGCACAGCAAGTAATTCAACTATGTTGAGTGAGTGGGAAAATCACACTACATCTAAAAAAAGGATTACATTAAAAATCATTTTTCTGTGTTTATAGTTTTTCATGCATATATTGCACTTGTAAAAAAAAAAGTTCACCTTATGTGGTCCACTCATGTATGTGAAAAAATTTTTTATGGAACAGTACAAGTGATATTTAGTGTCTCATGTATTAGATTTGCATTGTTTTTGTGAGCTATGAGGGAGGGAGATTTCTTTCCGGTGTTGAAAACTTGTTTTCATTATATGTAAATTTTAACATTGAAGTCTCATGCAGTTAAAAAAAATGAGTATTTATGTCCCCTTAACATCACATGTCTGATTTTCACTTAAACATCATTTGTAGGGGGAAAGTTCCAGGTATGTGTGGAATAATACAGTCAAAATTTTTCTCACAACTTATATTTTTTGAGTGGGAGAAGATTTAAAGATTGATTGAGGGATATTATAATCTCTTTTCCAAAAAAAGCAATTTAAAATGTGACAAAAAAATTGTTTGAAATATATTTTGAGAAAGTAATGCGTCAATTTACTTAAATGTATTAATACACTTCTGGCCACCGTAAATGCAACACCCTGAAGGAAGCATGCAAATAACATGAAATTTACAACATGCATTAGTGGCGGTGAGATATGCAAATGATTAGAATTGCAAGCGCCAGACACGCATCCGTGCACCTGTAGCACCACCTCAAAGCGCTATTTAAGGCTTGGAATTCGGCCGATTTCAAGTTACGGCAATTTGTGTTTTCTTGTGGTTTCAAAACCGCGATCGGATTATCTCGTAGAAAACAGCGATCAGCTTTTGATTCGTATCCGAGTTTGACGGGAAGGATAGTGGCCTACCCGAGATTATTGGATTATCTTTCAGAAAAATGGGTAGTGTTGGGCCGAAACAAACAACTGTATCGCGATAATTGCTTAACCGTGGATGCAGGAGGGACGGCGTGGTGATCGCATCCACCTCAGTCACCACTTCATGTGAGGACAGGCAAATTGTAAGCATGGCGGTGACAGGTCGGCTCAGTCACATCACAAACCATAGCACAGCACATTGAGTCTGTAGCATCATTCAGTGTCATAATGGCGTATCATTCGGCGCCGTTTACAGCAAAAGTGGATGCGTCGCAAGGAACATCCATTGCTTGGTCTACCCTTGGCGCCAGAACGCGGAAAGCGTCTCTCGCCTTCCAATGGATGCGATGAAAGAAAAAGGATGTGGGTGGCAGAATGGAATGAAGTTGTCTTTACTGGCGAGTCCGCGCATCTGTCTGCAACACCACGATGGTTGGATTAGTCTGGAACACCCGTGGAGAGAGGATGCTGAACAGCTGCGTTACATGCGCCACACTGGTCCTGCACCAGGTATTATGTTATGGAAATTATTGGAGTATCACTCTCCACACTCTCCTCTGAAAATGCGCATTGCGGTAATTTAAACAGCCGCTACATCTCAAAGGTGTTGGAGCCGTTGTCCTTCCTTGCAGCTGGAGACTTGGCCACAGCCATATTTCAACAGGATTGTTGGACTTTGTTTCGCTGCGTCGCCTAGCAAGATTTATCTGTGTTAACTGCTAATAACTGCATTATCTGGCGTCATTTACTGTCGTGTTCATTTTTCATTGGTCATGATGTCAGAAGGTTTTAGTATATGTATGTATTTTCTTTGGCATGGAGTCGGGTGATTCCTGTGATTCCAGAATGCTGAAATATATTTTAATAAACTTAAAATACAACTACTGTATTGCTTCCCTTCAGAGTCAAACCACCGCGTTACCTGCAAATTTCAGGTAACAGAAAGGTTATGGACCCAGATCTTTGACCCATTTAACGATCAGCTTTTATAACTAACCTGGCATTGACTGCATCTGCATCTGACTGCTGGTCTGCATCTGAATTCTTTGAATGCTAACGTCACAAAGGTTTTGTGGCGGGGGCCGTTTCATCATCAATTTCACTTTTTTTTGAATATGGAGGCTGCTGGTGTAGAAGTATTCAACTACTTAACAAGAGTCGAACTGGAACTTCGTGGAAGGGGAGAATATGAAACTCTTCATATGGAGCAGTTTGTTGGTCATTTATAGAAGGAACGGAACCACCCTTGGATGAGACTACTGCAACAAAGGCGTGACAAGTCCGGTATAAACAGCGACAGGATAGAGCTCTAGCAACAATATACTACGGTATTGATGAGCAATACAGGGCGATATCTGTCGCTGCAAATCCATCTAAAGCGGATTATTCTCAAGGAACTGTTTGAACCAGTTTCCAGGCAAGCTGTTATCGACTATTGGATAAGTTTTTCTCTATCAAGTTCAATCCAGACACTGCAGAAAGTATTGCTGTATTTATAGCCAGAATTCCGGAAGATGGTTGAAAGATTAAAAATGGGACATCCATTAAATGATATGCTGTGCTTTCCAAGCAATCAGGACACTTTCTCAAAATTTCAAGGTATAGTGCAAATTTTTGGCCTTACGTTGACTGATGAGGATTTAAAATTTGAGATTGAATTGTTGCAGAGAGAAAATACGGTTAAAACAATTAAAAATGATTTAAGTAAGTTAGAATTTACTGATAATTCTATTAGTGCTTATGCTACTAGTAAGAATTTAAACAGAATGTTTCTGAAAATTTTAAACCAAAACCGGGATGGAAATAAGTCTAAATTTAAAATGCAAAATTAAAAGATGGCATAGGGCCTTGTTATTTATGTAAACAAGAAGGGCACTAAGAAATTGTAAATATTTAAATTCTAATTCCTCAAAATTTAGTGCATCTAATTTAAATTATTGTTTTGAAAGAAAAAGGTAAAACAGAAATTTTTGTTACGGGAGACTAATGTAAAATGAAGTAATTGATAAAATTCAGTTGGATTATTGATACTGCTGCTACGACATTTCTGCAATAATATAAATTTGTTTTAGTGATTTAAAAGTGCTAGAAGTAAAAGCATATTAAATGATGCTTGCGTAGGTGGGTTAGAAATTCCAATAGAAGGTATAGGTACTGTTAGAATTTTATGTAAGTTATAAATGGAAGAGAGCATTCTATTACTTTAAAAGCGTTATGTTTTCACCTAAATTGAAGCGAAATCTGTTATCGGTGCCTTTTATTAGAGAAGCAAATTGTACCTTTAAATGTAATGGTATATTATGGTTTTTGCACCCAAAGGCTGAGAAGTTATTCTTTGCCAAAAGATTCAATGACTTGTATTTCTTAAAAACTAAATATTAAAATTGTATATAACAATGTAGAAAGTTCTAATGTAAAAGAGGAAATAAGCATTATTCTGGAAATATTATTGTGCTGTGTGTCGTTTTTGTCATATGAATATTGACTATTTAGTCCAAACTAGTAAAGTTTTGGCAGTAAATGGTTTACCTAAATTTAAAAAATGAGAAATTAGACTGTGAAAGTTGTAAATTAGCTAAAAGCGAAGCGTCTTTTAAACCTATTGGTAGAATAAGTACTAGACCTTTGGTTGGTACACATGGGCATTATGTGGTCCTTTTACCTGTTGTATCATGTGGTGGAGCTAAATATTTTCTGTCCATCACTGACAATTTTCCAGAATGGTGACCTGCTTTTCCTCTTAAAAAGAAAAAATCTCAAGTTTTTGAATACTTTTAAATCTTTTCCAAGCTAATGCTGAAGAGTTTTGAATTGTAAAATATTAAGTGTGCGATGTGACAATGGTATGGAATTTTGTCATTCAAAAATTTTCCAAAATATTTAAATGAACTAGGTATTAGATGTGAAAGGACAAATACTTACACACCTGAACAAAAGCAATTATTATCCGAACAATTTAATTTAACTGCTATAGATTGTGTTAAGGCTATGCTTAATACCAATTAAGGTGAAAAAGTGTTTTGGGCAGAAGCTTTAGTCTGTTTTATGTTAAAAATAGGAATTTGTCATAAATTTAAGGATAAAACCCCATGAGCTTTATTTTGGCCATAAACCAACTGTATCAAATCTTAAGGTATTTGGATGCCATGTTTATATGGGAACTCCCAAGCAGCTCAGGAATAAATTAGATTTACGTGCAAAACATGGAATAATGCTTGTTCAACTAGAGGATATCATATTTGGTTACTGGATGAAAAGAAGTTAATTGAAACTTGCAACATACTTTTGATGAATCTAAAAGAGTTTCAAACGGCATTTTAAACTTCCCCAGCCCTAATAATAGAAAAACGGAATGGATGGAATTTAAATTTAATAATCCTTTTAACATTTAGTTATGATGATCTTTGACGGAGTCGGGTAAAGCTGTAGTTGGCGATAGCTCAAGAGTAAGCGGCTCAGTTGGCATCTAATTTAAAAATTGTGCGGTTCAATTCCTTTTTATAGAGAAGCAATCTTGCGTCAAAGCGGTAAAAGGTACAGTATTTATTATCATATTAAAATAAAAGATGTTGGATTAAGGTCACATTTTAATGATGTAGAAAAAATATTGTAAAGATAATGATATACTATATGATAAAAGTTTATTTGACTTCAATTCAACACGGATCCTCATGGCTAATAGTCCTGAAACTTCAGTCAGTGAAATTTTGATCCCTAGACATTTTAAAAATGCACAAAGCTCTCCCGGTCTGATAAATGGCAGATGCAATGAAGGAAATTAAAGTAATGAAGAAAAGGGTAATATGGGAATTGGTTCCCTTACGAATTCTAAAAGTTATAGGATGGAGATGGGTTTATACACTTAAAACTGATAGTAAGAGAGCAAAATTGTAGGTACAAAGAAGCTAGATTGGTTGCACAGGGCACCAACCAACAAAGGAGAATCTTTTAGTGGCATTTAGTCCGTAGTAAATTTACACTACTCTTGTTAGATTGTTTTGTCTTATTGTATGCCCTATTAAAATGGAGCAATTGTCAGTTGGATATAAAAATGTGTAACTATTTATATGCTAATTTGAATGAGCAGCCGATATATGAAACAACCTCAAGGTTTTGAAAGCTTGAATAAAATTCTACTAAATCATGTCTGTCTTTTTTAAAAAGGCAATATCTGGATGCATCCAAGGAGTGGAAGAGAATGGTATTATGAGATTTGGGGTATACTCTTAATTTAGATTTTCATTAAACTAAATTGAGTTACAATTGTGTTTATTTATAAGGAAAATGTTCTTTTGATGGTATATATTGATGACATTGTAATGTTTGGTAAATCACAGATGATATTGATAATGTTGTATCTTTGTTTACAAAGTAAATTTGATTTAAAAAGTGTTGGGAAAAATTAAAATTGCTTGGTATTGAATTTTTGATATAAATGGACAGTATTTTATTCACCAGAAACAATACATTGATAAAATTCGTAAAGTATTTTCTAAATATAATTTTCCCCATACCATTGTCACATCGTACACTTAATATTTTACAATTCAAAACTCTTTCAGCATTAGCTTGAAAAGATTTAAAGTATTCAAAAACTTGAGATTTTTCTTTAAGAGGAAAGCAGGTCACCATTCTGGAACTTCCTATTGCAAAAGGAGCAGTTCTATCTAAATTAGACTGTCCATCAAATGCTATAGAAGTAGAAGAGATGTCTAAATTTCCTTATAGAAATCTTTTAAGGTTGCTTGTCATTTATTACCAAATAGAGACAGGCCTGATAATCAGTTATGCTGTTAACATCCTTTTCTGATTTCTGCAAAGATCTCGAGGAATAAAAGCATTGGAATATTTTACTGAAATTATTATGATATTTAAGTGACGCGAGAGATTTTGAAACTAAATTTATCTCATGTTGAGAAATTAAATTGTTTTTTCTGATTCAGATTTTGCAGCAAATAGGGATGATCGTGTTTCTATAGGAGGATTAATTGTAATGATACACATAATGTCCCTATTTCTGGCGTACATTTAAACATAAATGTGTCAGTCTTTCCACTATGGAGGCAGATATATATCTTTAACGAGGCTGCAAAAGAAATTATTTGGATTCAAAATGTAATTTGATGCTAAATTAAACTATTTCGACTACGGTTTATTTATTTAGGTAATCAAGCCCCTACCAATTTCTCCGTTCCGCCTGTTAACCATAGGATAAAAACATATTGGCCGTCCGATTTCATTTTGAAATTTAGTAGATAGTCAGTTTTTGGAAATAAAGTATATTAATAGTAAAAATATTGCTGACATTTTTGCTAAAGCCCTTACCTAAAGGGTTATAGGGGAAATTTTGTGGCCGAAATTTTTGGTATTGTATAATTTTCTTTACAGGCATGAATGTGAAATCTGCATGAGGGGCGCTTGTTGGACTTTGTTCTATTTTAGTCATACAGATTTATCTGTGTTAACTACTAACCGTATCTGGCGTCTGTTGCAAATGGGTGTTACCGTTTTACTGCATTGGTCATGGCGTCAGAGGTGGTTTAGTATAATATGCTTTCTTTATGGAATGGGTGATTCCTGTAATTCCAGAAGATGCTGAAATATATTTTAATAAACTTAAAAATACAACTACTGTGTGCTTCCCTTCAGAGAGTCAAACCACCACGTTACCTGCATATTTCAGGTAGCATAATGCTTGTGACCCTGCGTGGCACGCATTGCCAAAATTTCTTAGATCAATCACCGATTGGACTACGGCTGGCTCGCTCTCAGTCTTTGCCCGATAGAAAACGTAACGGTCCGCGGACATCAGCGTTGACCCAGATTACACCCCAGCTGCCACACCAGATCAGCAGCGTCGCGTGGAAGCCAGATCAACTTTGGCTTAGCGTCGCGTGGGAAACTACTTGGTCTGCTGTACCCAAGAACATCTAAAGTCTCTTTGAATCAATGCGGGAGGTGTGTAGCGGTGATCTCAACAATAGGCGGCTACTCTGGCTACTGATTCTGGCAGGAACCACACTTCTGAGAAGTCTATAAATTTAGTCGATTCGATACTTGGTCAACATGTTATCTACAAAATAAATTTTGTTGTGCTATCTTTTGTCTTTCTTGGTGTTGCATTTACGGTGGCCAGCAGTGTATATTCCAACCCTCACTGGATGATCAGTTAAACAGATTCAACTGCAAATTAAAAAGGAATATGTGATTAAAATTTTATTCGAAATATTTTTACAATTGCTGAATAATCACAAAGTATTCAGTTGTGTCAAATAAAATTGTAAGATAAGTATTCACTAATAAATCTTAAGAATATCAGGCAAAGAGATCATTATTTGTCTGTTTATAAAGTTATCCTTGTTGTAATATTAAGAATCCATGTGTTAAACTCTTTTTTTAAATATTCTATACAGTTTAGTTATATATTTTTCTTTTATCTTTCAAGGTAGTGAAATATATTTGTATTATTTGAATGTGCTTATCTTTTAAAAAGTTTTAATTTCATTTTTTTATGGGGGGGTTAATTTTATATGATGTAATAAAAAAATTTTTCTGCCTTTTGTACTTTTATATTTAATTTCCTTTAAGAGACATGTTGATATTGGAACTACAAAGTAAATCATGACTTCCTGTAACATGAGTTGAAATCAGTATAAAATAGCAAAGTAAAAACATGTTTTAAATGCTAAAAACAAGTTAATTTATATTACATTGTAAAAGATAAAAAGCTGCAGAATCAGAAAAATTTGCTTGTTTTAACCCTCTTGCTGCATAGTTATTTTATCAAAGTACGTTCAAATATTGCATATGACTTATTCCGTATTTCAAATCTACATTTTAGAGTTAAAATATACAAAAAAAATTTTGTAAGAGTTTTTACTTTAAAATATGAGATTAGATCATCAAAATATGAGCATAAAAACAAAAATGAAAACATAAACAAGGGCAGAACGGGTTACACAGCTAAATAGTTAGAAAAATGCATACCTGTAGAAATCGCAAGATGTGCAGCAAAAGAAGGTTAATGACATTTCAAAAATAAACAATTTGATTAAAGACGCATTTGGTGTCTAATGAATGAATAGTTGGTACTCCTGCACAGTGGGGTTGAGCATGCAGCCATTGTATATAAGTAGCAATTTTGAATTTGGTAGACAAAATATCTGTTGTGTGTTATTGACAAACTGTTACAAGGCTTGGCTGGTAAAAGGGTTTTGCCTTTAGAATAAGATAGGCAAAATGGTGAGTCATTTGAGTCTAAACAATGGAATTATTAGATGATATTGGCAAAAGTGGATGAACACTGGCAGATTTCAGAATCAGAACAGGTTGACCTATGGCCAGAGCTAATAGGAAAACAGAATGATTGTCAAATCAGCTGTTACAGCACTGTATTTATTGCTGTCAATTGACATGTAACTCACACTGATCATCAACCTCACATTGTATACTACAATAACATTATAGTTGTTCTAGAATCTTGGTACTGTGCCTGAGTGAGGACATATTGTCTTTAGAAAAGGTGCTTTGTTTCCATTTGTCATGACAGCTAATGTTGATATGTCTCAAGATATATATATGAAATAATGTAAGGATCCCCTGCTCTTGCTATTGCTTTCCTCCCAGATCCACAAGACGTTATAGCCATTTCCTTTGATAGCTGGGTCCCTCTGCTAATCAATAGTGGCATTCTTACATTGCATCATTTTGTAACATCTCAAACATTTTTCAACAATTGCCTCCTTTGCCCAGCTGGATTTCCTGGTTTCTCCCCCCTCCTTCCAATAAAGCACATTTGGAACCTGATGAAAAGGTACTTGTATTAAGTTGCCAATTTAGCCTCATGATTGAATACAGTTTGGTAAGTTATCTTGTTTTGATATTATCCAGATACAAAACTTTAAACAGTCAACCCAATCATTTTTGTAACAATTGGACAACTAACTACTTTATGGTGCTTTGATTTTTGTATCTTCAAGTGTACTTTTTTGTTTTCAGTATTGATGTTTCATTTTTCTTGAAAATTTTCAAATAAGAAAGGTATCAAATTTTATTGAATAATTGCCCTGTACTATAAAACAATATAATGCATTTTTTTTAAAAAAAAAAATCTAGTCAAGTCATTCAAATTCCTATCATTATGACTATAGAACTTACAATTCCTTATTCAAATGAAGGTTTTAATGACCTTAAAATATCAAATGTCTCAGAGTAGACACTTTATATCTCTACAGATTTTTAGCCTTCCATCATGCATTCTAACTTAAAATTGCAATGTTTCATATCCATAAGTGTGTTTTGATTTTTAAAAAAATTTCAAAGGTCCTCTTTTTCTTATCTTATAATATTCAACATAAATTATGTTAAGTGAAATGGCGAATCTTTTTATCCATGTCTTATTTCTGTATATCATTAAGGCCCATTCTAAATATAATGGCTTCATTAGGATTGTTTTTTCTTACATTGAATATCATCATACATCAATATACTTGGAATTGTTTTATAAGGTGTTGTAGAATATTTATATCTAGTACTTAAATGTGAGGACTAACTTTTCAAGCACGACAATTTTATCATCAGTAGTTATAAAAGGCTTCCATGGAGTAGTGTGTCACCAAAACTGCAAGAAATGTCCCATATATGTTTCTTCATTGAAAATGGTGTTCCTTTTTATCTGAATTTGTACATTAACTAAATATTTTACAAACTCAAAATATTTAAATTACTATTGTCCATGTACTAAGATTGTCAAATTAATTCTTGAATAAAATCTCATAATTTGTCTGGATCTTCATATATTTTCTATTCGGTGCTAATTCTAAATAAAGGAAGGGGAAGCACAATTAAGTTCAGCAAAAGATAGAAAATTCAATTTTTTTTTAAAAAAATTTATTCTATGGTAAGAGTTAAAACATAGGGAAAAATACACTTTTTTTTTATTTAAAGGATGCGAGTGGTGAGCCACCCTGCAAAATTGACCTAATATGTATACCACTGTTATTTCAAATAAGTTAATTTTTGTTTGTGAAATAGATTTCTAAGTAAATATGACATTGTTGCATTTGTTCTTTGCAAATCAATAAAAGTATTATTATGTATTAATGTTTGGAATTGAATAGTTTCATTCTACAAAGTTTTAGAGGGTTTTTTTTAAAAAAAAAATCGTAACATATTAATCAGCATTTAATTTTCAGCTATTAGTCATATATTTAAAATAATTAGTTCATATGTATCAAATATTTTTGAAAATATTATCAGAAATATGTACACTATGTTAAATAATTAAGTCCTAGTGATTTTAAAAGGTAGGGAATTAATTTCCATTGCAACAAAATTTTATCACTTCTCTAGTTCTTTAGAATTTATAATAAACTTTCTTAAGGGGGATAGTACCTTGCTGAGTTTTGAAATTGCATATTTTGGCATACTTTTTGTGGATTCCTTATAAACCAGTAAAATCTTCTCCTTTTAATATGAGTTTTTTACAGTTTGTGCAGCAAAATACAAAGTATAAAATAAAAGATTTTAAAATAGAATAATTGTATTTTTTAAATATCATAAAGTATGGATACAAAAATAATAACTAAATAGCTTTGTGTTAACCACAAGATCATTTTTAAAAGACTTAAGGTAAAAATCCTGTATTTTTAAATAAAATCAAAGCTTAAGAAGGCCTGTATTTTGTACACCTCCAATTTGAAATTTATCACAATTTAATACCTTTTAAAATTAAAAAAAATTTTTAATTACTATTTTTTATTTATCATATTACAAAATAAATTCTACTGATCACATCCCAAAAACTGAGACATACAGATATACAAGTATATTATGCATATAAAAACTAGCTCTGCAACCTATAATTTTTTTTCTTAATCATGTGGGAAATTTAGAAACTGAAAAAAAATCAACTTTAAAGATTAAATTTTAATTTTTTTGCATTAAAATGTATCCATTTCATATATTGAGGCTTCTTTTTCCATAAAATGTTGATGCGTATTTTTTTCTCATTCTCAATGTCTTATGAGACTTTTTTTGTGAGAAATGTAGACAATTTCTTCTCCATTATTCATGCCTGAAAATCAGAAATAACAGAAAAATACTTTGTTTTAAAACCCAGAAATTTCATAATATCTAGGCAATTAGCTTGTCCATCACCAAATATCACTGTTGCTTCATTTTAGACCAATATCAATTGTTTTGGGAAATCCTAATATCTTTGGTCAGTAATTCTAAGCTGTAAAATTGAGGTGTCAGTCTCATCACTTGACGAGGATTTAAAACTACGAGGTGAGTCGCCAACAGACCTCATGTTGCTCCATAGTGCAGCAAAATACTGATGAAACAAATCAAAAAATTCCAAACAGAACCTAATGAAAAATCTGTTTGCTTACATTTTTCTAAAGGTAAAGTCTTTTTTGACATTTACTTTTTTTTTTGTGAGCGTAATTATTGTTATATTTCAATGAGGTTTGCTTTAAAACGTTCTTAACAATCTATATTAATTTCTTGAAATGTTTTTGAAAATTCGATTTTCTGAACGTTCAAAGGTACTATCCCCCTTAAACTTCTTTTTCTATTATCAGGAAAAGAAACTTCAGGAATCAACCAGGCTTGTAAAGGTTAAGTAATTTAATATTTGAATATGTTTTTGAGTTTATATTTAGTATTTTCATTAAAAACTACAAAAAAAAAGTTATTTTATTTTTGAAATACATGCATAATGACCTCTTGAAGTAATATTTATAATTATACTTTTTTGTAGATTCCTGTTAGTAAGATTCAACTTCAGCAACATCAACAACCACAACCATTAAATATAATTAAGTAAGTACAAAAAAATCTTTGCAAAAATTTGTGATGTATCTTACTATTTATTAAATTTTTCTTCATTTGTTGTTTTAGGCTTTTGACATATCCTCCTCCACCTCAAACTGGGGGTATAGTTATAACAAATGAAGATTTACAATGTCTGAATGAAGGAGAATTTTTGAATGATGCTATAATAGACTTTTATTTAAAGTAAGTTTCTTAAGACTTAGTTTTAATTTATTTTAGTAAAATGACAAAAAAATTTCTTAAAATTCAATAGACTGGAGCTTACTGATTTATCTTACCTTGGAACTCCTCTGTGTTCTCCTTTGATTTATATTTTTAAAAGTAATAATGATTATATATTAGTTTTTAAAAATTATATATCAATGTCAATGGTATAAAAATATTAGTGTTCAAAATTAAAAGATTATCAAAATACATTCATGGACAAAAAAAATTAGCGTACCAAGAAGGAGTCGTTAAAATGAAGCGAAACTTTACATACGTAATGACTATTTTGATATAAGTAAATGATTAGAAAATCAAAGAAAAAGGATCATTTATTTCAGAGAAAAAGGCAAAAGAATAGAAGATTTAATACCCTGTTGAACCCCCTCTAGCGCGAATGCACGATGCAATACGATTGGGCATTGAGGCATACAAGTTCTGTATGATGTCTTGAGGCATTTCGTTCCATATTTGCTGTAACCTTGCCTCTAGTTCTTTCAAACTCGTGAGATACCCAACTCGCCGTCCCAAATGATCCAAGATATGCTCGATTTTGGAGACAAATGTGGGGATCGAGCAGGCCATGGAAGGGTAGTAACAGTGTGGAGACAGTCTTGTTGAAAAATGGCTCCTGGGAACCGTTGCATGAGTGGCAACACATGTTGCAGGATGTCATGGACATACCGTTGGGCTGTCATGGATCAATACTAGGGATGGCCGTGTATTGTAGGCAATGGCACCCCATACCATCACACCAGCTGTGAGAGCGGTGTGTCGCTGTAAAGCAAAGACAGGATTGAGGTGTTCACCACTGGGTCTCCACACACAAACACAATTGTCGTCATTGCTGAGATTGAATCTGGATTTGTTGCTAAAGACAACCTGGTTTCATTCCACTGCCTGATTTCCTCATGCGTGGCACCACTCCAAACAGAGGCATTGATGGGTGGGCGTCAAGGGCAGCACACATAATGAGCGTCATGATCCCAAATGTCCTTCAGCCAGTCACCTTCGTATGGTTCGAAAAGACACAGGGACCCCTAGTAAAAGTGCTACCTGTGCCTGGATGGCGGCCAATGAAGCAGTTGGCTATTTGCGGGCATTTCTTACGATGTGGCGGTCTTCTTGATGACTGGTCTGTCAAGGGCGTCCTGAGCCTGGTCTTTGTGTAAATGACATTTCTTGGATCTACTGGTCCCAACACCTCCTCGCAACACAATTGGAGTGGCCTAAAGGATGAGCTACTCGCCTAGCTGACCACCCAGCTTCCATCATGCCGATGGTTCTCCCCCTCTCAAACTGCGACAGATGCTCATATTGTCTTCAAAAGCGACGTAATGGCATGTCTACCTCGGCTCTTCCTTTGTAAACGATTCAGCACACTCAAACAAGCTTTGGTTACCTGTTTTATACTCCACGGAGAATGATGTTAAACACCCTCTACCAGCTTTATGTAATGCACAATCACGCTGCATTTCTAATCATTTGCATATCTCCCCTTCATACCAAGTTTTGTTACGATTCCACAATTATTTTTTGATGTGCTAATTTTTTTGTCCATGAATGTATCTTTCTGATATTTTCTTTACATTATTTTAAAAAATATTTGTATATTATGTGCTATTTTATAAAATTTAAAATATTGTTTATGCATCATTTTTTGAATTTCCTTAAAAAGTCAATCATGCATTATTTAATGCTTTGTCATTTTCAAAAATGGGCAGATATGCATATTACTTATTATATTTAAACAAAACGAAAGAAGTTTCTTTCTCTAATTCAAAGCAAAACACATAATTTTGTTTTGCATTAAAGTAAAATTTAATATTGATCCAAGAATACAAATTATAGGAAAAGTCTTTGTTAAAAACATTTATAAAATTTTTAAATAATGGTTTTGATAAGTATGATAATATTATTATTAATTTATCCTCTCATTTTATCCTCTGGTTGTTTCCCCCTAAGAGGGATTAGATATTTTACAAAATTAGTGAGAGAGAAAAATACTTTTCTGATTACTAGGTACTAAAACTGCCGGTAGGAATTTCAGTGTGTGTGATAATTTATTTTTTAAATTATATATATTTTTTATATGTATTCAGATGCATTAACATGATATTCATTGATAATATGCAAATAATTTCAACAAAAAAAAATTTATGTAAAATTTTTTTAAAAAATATACGAAAAATGAAAAAAAATATTTTGATTAATTTTCTGCAGCAAAATTCTATTGTATTATTTTTATTAATAAGTAATATAGAATCCATATTTTTGTTTTAATATTAACTTACTGTATTTGTTATCAGATATATTTTCAATGAGAAATTAACACCAACCCAACGAGATAAGACTTACATATTTAGTTCCTTCTTTTATCCTCGTTTGACGCATAGAGCAGAGAGAACCAGACCCGGAGATGACACTACAAAAACGTAAGTTTGCACTTCTTACAAATTTACTTGTATTATAATTTTAAATGCGGTAAAATATTGTGGGATATAAGGATAGTTTGCATAAATATATTTGTTAATATCGCAAATGATTATTTGTTTATTTTATATCATGTATATTGGAATATAGAATTCATTAAAGGATGGGAAAGCAGTTATAATTTTTTGAATTATACATAAGATTTTGGGTGTGAATGTTAATTTTAATCTAGCATTTTCACTGAAATTAAATATGTGTAAATTCTCACATAATTAAAATATAATTCATTAATGACATTCATTACATCAAATGTTATGAGATATTGAATTTATGAAACTCTTGTTTGTGATATTACCTGTATATGATTATCTGAGGAATCATGATCTCATCTTCCTATTAATGTTGCTTGGCATTTCTCAGTTATTGTTCCAGATCCTCAATATTTTGTGATGCCTGAAATATGAGGTTCTGTTATGTCCTACGAATGTGTATGTGTAAACTTCAACCCACTTGGAAAAAGGGCCTATTTTTTCCCCAAATCTTTTGCATAATTATTTTAGTTGTTTTGGGATAACTATTTGCTGTCTTTTAAATCTCAGTCAAATAAAATATGAGGATGAGTTGGAAAATAAGTTTCCCCTGTCGACTGTGGTCAGAGTTGTGTATGAAATTCAAAATATAGAATGAGACATTAAAGATAAGACAACTTTATTTTTCCACATAAGTACCAAGTACTTTGCATTTGTCATTCTGTTTGTAAACTTAAAAAACCCCTCCAGGAAAAACTCAAGTTTTCCCATAGGGAAAAAGGCTTTTAAACCTTTTGACTTTAGCATTGCTTTCAAAGCTCCTTCCATTAAGATACTTCTTCAAAGCCTGAAACAGATGAAAGTCACTAGGTGTGAGATCATGACTGTAATGGGTAGTATAGTCCCCCAACCTAGTTGTTATTTTTGTTTTGAGTTGCTGTTCCCAAAAGTGTATTTTTTGCATTGTTATCCAACAACACAATGTCAGATCTGAGAAGCCCAGGCCGCTTTTTCCAAATCGCCTCTTTCAATTTTGACAGGGTATCACAGTATTGTGTAGCATTGATGGTTCCAACCTTCAAAAAGTTCAGCAACAAAACTCCTTGGGTGTCCCAGAGAACTGTTAGGAGCACTTTACTTGCAGAGAGAGTTGTTTTGAACTTCTTTCGGATAGTTGATGAGAAATGTTTCCATTCCATAGATGTGACAGGGTCACTGTAGCCTTGTGGTCGGGTCGGACTTGTGGGGGCGTGTCGAGTTTGAGCAGTGCACAAAAGACCCGCTGTGTAGGGAGGTCACATTAAATCTGTCGAGAGCTCAAACGTCCTCCCGTTGGTGTGGTAGTTAGGAGAGAGGGGTGCCAGCTTAGGTGTCGTCCTCATCACTTGACCATGGTTCAAAATTATGATGTCCATCGCCCAAAGCCCATGTGTAGCTGAACAGTGCAACTTTTAAAATTGCTCACTCCTCATAGTCGCCATTTCAGGTGTGAAATGGTGGACCCCATTATCCTTTTTTAAACCCCAAACAGAAAGTCATTGCCATCTTCATAATAATGCACAAAATGTTCCAGGCTGACCACCATGTGTGTTAGGGCACCCATTGTGCTGACACTTTCTTGTATCCAAAAATGTCATTGATGATCTTATGAGCTCACTCATGTCCGATTCCAAGTTCTTCTGCTACTCTATCGATGGTGATACGCCAGTTCACTTTAATCATGTCATCCACCTTTCTCCCATTTTCATATGTATGGGCCATGCATGGCTGTCCAGGTCTCGGTATTTCCTTCACTTGCTGATGTCCATCACTGAATTGGCAACACCATTTTTTTCAACATCACATCTGGTCCATAGACTTCCACTAGTCACGTATGAATTTCTGCTCCTTATACTCCACATGCTCATTCATAGCAGATAACCCCGCTCTCACTTCCTCGTTTGACCACGAATTCAAAACACACCTTCTCTCCATACTTACCAGGATCATACTGAGAGGCTGAGATACTGTAACAGTGCCATCTACTTGATTGTAGTGGACCTCTACCCAATGGTGTATTGGTGTCTTGAGTGTTCTGCTGTGTCATCTTTTGCCCGTAGCTGTTAAATTCTTCCATATGCAAAACCCTGAGTTTTTCCTGGATGGGTTTTTGAAGCTTATCAAGCAGTATGACAAATGTATCAATGTATTTGGTACTTATGTGGAAAAATAAAGTTATATCTTATCTTTACTGTCTCATTCTATGTTTTGACTTTCATAAACAACTCTGACCACAGTCGACAGGAGACACTTATTTTCCGCCTCACCCTCTTATGTAAGGAACCAAAAAATTTTTTGTAGGTATGTATTTCTTGTTTGAGATAAGAAGTACCAGTTTCATAACTTTATAGGTTTAAGGCTGTATTCGGCTAATGTTAAAGAATAGAATTCAAATTCAGATACAAAATTCAGATTTTTTTTTCAGATATAAAAGTATTCAAACATTAATATATTCTGGCTTCACTATCCTATAGAGAATCGCTTATTTTATTATATTTCTAATTTTTATCTCAGTTGACACATTTTTTCTTTTATAAAATGTTTCTCATTTTTTCTCCTATACCATAATGCTAAATGAGCTATCCTTTACATGTTAAAAGGAAAAACTAATTATTTATGAAATATTTTGAAATTTTAAAAACACTATATTATAAACAAATGCATGAGTTACAATATCACAAATTTTTATAAAAATTGAGGCATATTTTTCTGTCTGAAAATGTGCTCCATATTAAGTTTACACTCTTGTGCATATGGCGAAAACAGCCTTAATAACAAACCAAAATTGAAATTCCCAATCTTAAAACATGTTATTTTGTTTTATTGAAAATATAAATCGTATTAAAATTATCCTATTAGGGTATTGATCGCCCCTAAAATCCTTGCATTGTTCATCTGTTACTTTATTTGGTAAGCAGTGGTATGAAATTTAAAAATGTTTTATTCGATGGAATGCAATCTTGAGTTTTTTTTTAAAATTCATGTCTGTTGTTTTGAGAATCACCTTTTCACCCATTACTTTAGTTTTTGCAAAATTTTCCCTATTGCACTTTATAATCACATAATTTATATTATCTTTTCAAACATTCCAGGAACTAATTTAAGTAGTACAAAAAGTCTCATAAGTTTGTAATCTCTTTTAATACTTATCATAATTAACATTTGTATACTTCATTTGGCTGCTGGCACTGCTCTGAAGAAGAAAAATTCCTCTCTAAACCGATACTCCTGTTGATTCTTATGTAAAATGACCTTTTGAATCTGAATATGATTCCCATTTTGCCCCACCTTATTTTTGGGGATACCCCTGCCTGCTCTTCCCAAAGAAAATTTTATCTATTTGGTACTTTTGTATCCATGAATTTGATTTGGAGGGGAGAGGGATTATTTTAACCATTTAATTATCTTCTAAGGAACTACAACAGTATAAAGTACGAAGACATGAACATTTGTAGCTACTTAGAAATGTTAAAAAATGTTCTTTTCTTAAAAAAGTTTTAAAAATCTATAAAATAGTTTTTCTTTCTTCAGACTTGTTAGTAGAGCAACAACTTTTAAGCCAGCACACAGTTTTCAATTATAATTGCTACAGATTTTTTTTTTATCAAGGGTTCATCTGATGTTTTTATGTCTCCTTTATATTCAGAGTTTGCTGCCAAAATTCTTGGTAAATCAGCCTTTAACCAAGAGGACAGCTTAAAAGTTTGTCTTTAAATAATATTGTATGAACAATCCATTTGTTTGGGCCACATGACATCTTTGGTTCTATCATCAATTCATTTGAATTAGGGCTGAACACTAGGCTTTCATCTTATGAAAAAGTAATTTGAGGGTGGATTGTATGGTTCTATAAAATATTTTTACACCCTTTTCTAAAAGGTTCTGCTACTGAAGTCGTGGTTCAAGAAGTTCAGATTTACTCTTAGGTAACTACAAATACTGAATACTCATCATCATTAATGGGCATTGATGGTCCATGCTGGGGGTCGAGGTCTTATAAATCTATTTCTGGCTGTAGAGTATAGATTTTGAAAGAGAAGATTTGTTGTGATGAACTTATATTACAATTGAAGGGATATTGGTATACCTTTGTTAGAAAACCTGAGGGTGGAAATTGTACAAAGATAAGAATCTACGAGATGACGCCATAAGGCATTGGTTTACAGGTACCTTCGAACCATTTGGCCAAGCTACTGTAATAGGTAGTGCATCACAACTTTTTGGCCCAATCCTTGTCTTGATCATCAACTTGGTATTCAAAATAAAAGTTATAAGAAGTTTTGAGAGGTGCATTTGGTTATATTTTTAAATTCTATTCACTGCAAATATAGGAAGCTATGGAGATGATTTTTGCACTCGCATGGCATAATAAAATTCAAACAGTAAGTCAATGATCATTGTTAATAACTAACACTCATGTTCTATGTTTTTAAAATCCAGAGAGAGAGAGAAAATGGTTTGTTTTACAAAATTTAAACTATGAAAACAGAGAATCATGGCCTTGAATACTACAAAGTTAACTCTTATCACAGAACAAGTACTGAGGGAAGATAATGATATATAATTATGGTGATAAGAGCATTAAACTTTAAAATGTGTCAAAGCAGGAAATTTACTGCACAAGAAACAAAGTATGGATGTTATTCAGGGAGCAACAATTCTGTTCTGTGTGTGTGAATCTTTCAAACTTTCTTAGTAGTTCTATCCCTTCACCTGCATTTAACCAGAATAGTTATGATATATTTCTATTATCTGTGGTTGGGTGAAGAAAGCTAAGAAGCTAGATTACATAGGAAATAAAAATTTCTTTAAAAAAAATAGATTTTTTTTTTTTAATTTAAGAAGGTGAATTTTCCCCACTTGCTACATTCATTAAAACTTTTTACCTTTGTAGCCCCTCAGAAGACATTTAAAGGTTAAAATGATCCTCCCCTCTACAAATCAAATTCATGGCTTTAAAATTAATTAAGAGTGATAAAAATAGAGAAAACAGTTTGGCAATGGGACAAAATAAGGATCAATTCGAATTCAGGTCATTTTACATAAGAATTTGCAGGAATAATATTTGATCCAACTTTCTTGCTGAGCAGTGTAATTAAATGTGTTGTAGGTATATTTCGCTCTCTTATAAAGCTTCCAAAACTTGCACTATAAAAAAAATATTTAAAAAAAATTGGCAGTTATAGAGACTGCCGATAAAAGTGAAAACTTAGTAGAACTTTTAGTATCAAAATTTGAAATTTCATAATGTTTGAATTAAAATTATCAACATCAATCTGGCTTTCACATCTATTGATACTCCAAGCAACAATTATATGCATGTTTATATGGTATTTTATTATTCAAATATATTACGGGCTGTGTACAAGATCATGACAAAATATAAATACAATTCAATTGAAATAACAATTAATATACAATCATATTATTTATGGATAGTATTTGTATTTACTTAAATTTCAATGTACTTGATTTTTAACATTATTTTAATTGTTTGCATCATTGTCATCATTAATTTCAACAATACTTAGACTTTTTGTACTTTCAATTATTTCATTTTGTTCTAAAAAGATACAATAGGCTTATGGTAACTAAAGTAAGAAAAGGAAATGTTTGATTCAAATTTATCTAAGTATCACGTAAAAACCGCAACGATCGTTGTTTTATATTTTGTAGTACTGAGTTTTTGACCATTGCACATATTTAAATTGTTTCATTTAGAAAATCAATTAGTGATAGATTTTTATCATCAGCAAAGTTAATATTGAAGTCTCCACGTAAAATCATCAGTACATTATCATATTTTTCGCCAAATCTTTTTTCGAGTATTTCAGAACCTTATTTTGTATAAATCATCAAATTTCGAATAAAATTTTTTGTATCTGTCTCATAGATTTTCCAGGCAAAATATAAACGGCAACCATTAATATGTATTGCCCATTCTCGGAATTGCAACGAGCAACGCATATTTCGCCTATATCAGAAACATTAACCCCAATGCTTCTAGTGAATTTAGTATGTATGTCCATATGTGAAGTAATTTTTAATTTTAAAATCCACGATAAAAATATGATTGAACAACTAGAAATCTGTTTTACCACGGTAGTAAGAAAACGTCTAAGCCACTGTGAATTACTAATCCGGATTGCGTGATGCATTGTAGAGGTCAAATATTAGAAAATAAATAATACAAAATTTTCAAACACCAGAATAAATACGAAGATTTAAAATAATTTTAAGTAATATAAAATTTTCAAACGCCAAAATAAATATGAGTATTTAAAATAATTTTCTGTTATTTATTTTTTCTTAAAAATATTAGTATATTTATTTAGTACTCACTATTTTACTGCACAATTACTCTTCAATTAAACGATTCAAATAATAATCAAACAAAAACACTATTTCAACAATGCACAGTATATACACATTGAACTTTTCACTAAATCCATTCAATTTCACATAAGATATACACAGCACTATATACGTCAGCCGTATAGCTACAGATGTACTGCTATAAGCATGTCGCTGACGCGAATGCTCGAGATTTCACCCATCCAAAAAGTTTCTAAGGCGCACAGCACACTGCGCTAGTCAATTTTCCCCTACCAAAAAGTGCCCAATGGGGCTAAAGAAGTTTTCACTTCAAAAACTTTAAGGCGGTCGTGGACTTGAAGTTAGCTTTTAAATTGATTGTTAACGTCTACATGTGTAATTATTTTTTATAAATATAATACAAAGATTGAGTTATAATTTCATTGTATATTCTGTAGAAAGATCTTTATTATGAATTCATTACTTTGTTGTGTGATGCTTATGATTTTAGTTTACCTTAGTAGATATGAGTTGTTATAAATTCAGTATGTGAAAAAAAGTACTTTTCTCAGTGAAATATTTTTTTTTAATTACTCTTCCCATTATTGTACAAATATTTGTATATCATGCTTTGTTTTACAAAACGCTGTGCTGTTCATCCTTTATTTTAAAAATTCACTTCATCCTTTTTTTTTAAAAGTTATGTGATATGTTATTTTATCTAAAGTGATTTCTTTTTTCCATATAAAAATTTTTAATCATTACATAAATAAGAAAAGGGATGAAAATGAAGAAAAAATATTTTGAAGTAAATAATGCTCATGTTTTGCAGTTCTTATATTATAAATGTATACTTTCCAAATAAATTTTTTAAGCTTGTTCGGTGTTGAACAAATAAATTTTGAGCCGCCCATAGCAACAAGTGAATATTTGTCGCGAGTGGGCGCTAGTGTCCGAACATGGTCCGTCAGAGCCTGAGATGACCAGGACTGGAAAAAAGGAATTTTAGTGTAGGCAACAAGCACAAATGAAACGATCCTTTTAGATAGCGGAAAGACAATTGGTATTGTCACTTGGTGAGAGGTCAGTCTTCAATTTTTTTATTTTGTGTTTTGAGAATAATTATTTTGTGGTTTATAAGTGGTTGAAATAACTTTAATTTGAGATTGAGATAGTTATTTTGTGATTTATAGGTGTCCAATTTGTGGTTGAGTTAACACTAATTTGTGGTTTAGATAATTATTTTGTGATTTATATTTGTTTCATTTGTGATAGAGATAACTTTGATTGTGTTTTGAGATAATTAATTGTGATTCATAAGTGTTTAATTTGTGGTTGAGTTAACTTTAATTTGTGTTTGAGATAATTGTTGAGTGATTTTATGGTTCATTTTTGTTGCTAACTTTAATTTGTGGTTGGGATAATTAAATTGTGATTTATTTGTTTTATTGGTGATTGAGATAACCTTACTTTGTGAAAATGAGTATAGGAAAATTTAAAAAGGATGAATTGCGGTCTATTGCAGAAGAGTTGAAGTTAGTTGTCCCAGACAATGCTAAAGTTCTAGATTTAAGAGAATTAATACAGGAAAGTGAGATTTATAAAAATGATAAAGAAACGTATCAGGCTATTGTTGATTGTGTATTGGAGGAGATAAATGATAGAAGAAATGAAAACGATAATAGACTAGAAATTGAAAAAATTAAACTGTCACAGTTAGAGAAAGAGTTGGAAATAGAAAAATTACTTAATCAATCGGGCAGAAAAAGTACCTTTGCAAAATGAAAATCAATTAATTACAACCGTGTAACATTGAAAACTTGATTAATAGCATTAAAACACTAACAATCCCGGTACCCCAAAGAGCAGAGTCCTTTAATTTATTTTTTCTATCAATAGAAAAGGCCTTCAAAACTAAAAATGTTAGTGAGAAATTAAAACCTGAAATTCTTTTGAATATTCTAGGAGAGAAGGCAAATAACTTAATGATTTATCTTCGAGAAGAAGAGTTAAGTGACTATAATAAATTGAAGACAATTGTGTTAAAAGAATTTCAACCGACCCCCTATGAATGTTTAAATCAATTTAAAAAGGCTCATAAATTACCTAGCGAGAGTTATGTTCAATTAAACTTCTAGATTAGTGCGAATTTTAATTACTATTGCCAATTAGGAGGTCAATGATTTCAAATCAGTTTGTGAATTAATTATATCAGATAAGATAATAGAGACATTAGGACCGAGAATTAAATGCATATTGGCGTTAAGCAGGGCGAAATGTGGTTTTAACCGCTAACAGCTAGCTCATGAGTGTGATATTTTTATATTCGCAAGGAAAATTTAGAGAACAGAATTTATTTCCTAAGTTTAAACGTAATGAGGTCTATGATCATTGTGGAGCAAAAAATATTTCAAGCGTAAATCTGTCTTCTATTAAAAATGTGAAATGTTTTTGTTGCAAATCGAAAGAATTCCATCCGCTGTATTCGTGCCCAAAATTTAAATCTCTCAGCGTCAGAGAAAGAGTGGATTTGATAAAGCTAATCATTTGTGTTTCAAGTGCTTTCACCTAACTGAGGTTAAAAGCTGCAGTGCAGAGGACTCGCTTTTGTCGAAACCACATAACCGTCTTATTCACTTTTCCAAACCAGAAAATAGATCCCCTGTAGTTCCCGAAATAGTTGAGAATTCCATTCTCAACCCCTCACAGGTGTGTTCGGGGGACTGGAAAGGTCAAATTGCGTCGTTTTTCCCCAAACTGGGAGTGAAGAAAACAAGTCATTCGAAGCAACGCGTTTCTTAAGAAATAAAACAAAAAACGTGTTACTGAGTAGTGTTCAGTGTTTCCTTAGAGATAGATTTGGCATCTTACATGAGGTAAGAGCACTTTTGGATGTAGGGAGTCAATCAAATTTTATTACAAAATTTGTGCTGTTAGATTACAATTAAAAAATGAGAAAATTAATTTGTTGGTATCGTGTTTAAATGAGTCAACAATGAGAATAAATGAGAGTATTACGACCTCCATATGTAATGATGATTTAAGTTTCAAAAAAGAGCTAAATTTATTAGTTGTAAAAAAGATAACTGATTTAACTCCGTCTCAAATAATAAATGTTTCATTAAATAAACCAAGCAAAATTAAACTAGCTGGTTATAAATTTAATATTCCTAGTAAAATTGATGTGTTGTTAGAGCGGAAATATTTTTCTAATTACTGAGACCAGGCCAAATATATTGTGGAGATTCTCGACTACTTTTACAAAATACTGTGTTTGGATATGTAGTTAGCGGAAGTGTAGGAGATGAGGTGAGGAATAGTAAGATTCACTGTGGATTAATTAGAGATAGTGATTTAAATACAACATTAAAGTCGTAGGGAGTTAAAATCGATTGGTGTCAAAAATGAGAATTGTAATAGTGAGGAGGACGTTAGCTTAGAAATGTTTAAGCAGAGAGTACATTTTAAAAATGATAGATATGAGGTAGAACTCCCGTGGAAAAGAGATAGTGATGAGTTGAGTGATAATTTTAATTTAGAGAAAAGACGACTCGGAAGTCCTATGAGAAAAATGCAAAGTGATAAGGTGTTGTATTCTGAGTATTGTAAGGTTTTCAGGAATTATTTAGATGAGGGAATAATTGAGAAGGTAAAAAATCCTTTTATCTCAACGAATGACCCAGTGCTCTATTTTCCTCACCAAGTGATAATAAAAACTAATCTCTCACAACGAAAGAGCAAATAGTGTTTGACGCTAGTGCATGCGAAAGAAAGGTGTTTAAAGACGAAATGGGATCGGAAAAGTCAGATGAAGACATGGAGTTACCTCAAACAACCGAGAAAGTTCTTCCTCTTGAAAGCGAACGAGCCAAAATGCTTAGTGTGGGTCCAGATGCTGTAGCACAACCTGTCACTGTTACGGAAGAAAAGGGTTTACCTAGAGTACTGCTAATTTCTGCCAACGAGATGTATGAAGAAACATCAGTCGATGTGATAAAGGAGACAGCTAAAGAAGATACTAATCCAGTGGTACTTAGTAAAGAGCCAGTGAACTTAGATGATGATGAAATTGAAGAAGTAAAACAGAAAGTGTGTTTTAGCCCGAATTTAAAAGCATCAAGCAACGTTATATTTGTGCAACATCATTGGTGTAAATATTAGTAGTTCAGCGAGTAGAAAAACCTACTCGGAAACTGCCTTTTATCCAACGACCAACAGTGCGAAAAAAGGTTAGATTTAAGTCTAGAATGAGTGGCATAGACTCTCCAAAACTTCAAAATAGTGTTTTTAAACGGCTAGCCAAACCGAAGGTGCCTATTCATGGTGATTTGTGGTATGAGAGAAAAGCCGTGACCCCCGCGTTGTGGGACGGAAGAGATGAAGAGAAAATTTGCAAGAGGGAGACCCCTTCCCTTAGGTGGACGCCAGCTGGTGAAACGTTAAGAGGTGAAATCGGATCCGTTCTCAAAAATGACCGGAGCTCTTAAGAGTACATGGAGAAAACTAAAGGAGAGAAACAGCGCCGAATGCCCCTTCTTTGCACCACCAGTTGATACAGGAGCGGAAATGGACGTTTGACTCCCCAAGCGAACACTCTTGAGGAGTCCAGGAGATAAAGTGATTAATCCTTGTGCATTGGACTTGGACAATACATAGAATGTATCCTTATTATTATATGTTTTTATTAACGTTGTGTATGCATATATGTGTTGACCTTAACATTCATTTAAGTGGAGTTTTTCATAATTTGCTAAGAAACTGTCTATTATGGAATTTATATACGTATTTAGTGTTTATATATGTACTCTTAGAATTAATTCAGTAAAGCTATTGTGAAGTTTGATATTTTATAGTAAAGTAATTTTGGTTTCTTCACTTGTGTACTACATTAATGTAAAGAGTGAGGAAAAGTTAAGTATCTTTCTAAACTACTACTTAATTAGATTTGGAGAATTTTCCCATGTGCATTTCTTTGTATGTAAACAATATTTTCCTTATTATTCAACATTTTTAAGATAACCCTTAGTGATACTTTTTATGTGAATGTGCTGATTTGTATTTACTTATGTGTTTTTTGTTAATATAGTGTTTTTAAGGCAAAACCCGTTACTTGTTCACAAATTAATGGGTCAATTGCCTGCCGAGAGAATTTCTCAGAGTTTTCCTTTAAGCACAGTGGAAATAGATTTTTGTGGAATCTCTAGATTAAGTATCCTAATTTAAGAAAATGAGTCTTAAATAAAGTCTATGTGTGCATTTTCGTGTGCATGGTGACAAAGGCGTGTCACCTAGTAATAGTTGGATTTATCTAGTAAAGCTTTCATTTGCAGCTTTAAAGCGATATTTTAGTAGACGAGAAAGATCAAAGCATGTATTTTCAGACAACACAACCAATGCTGTTGGCACATAATTGGGTTAAAAGAGCATAGAAATTATTAATAATTACAAGAGTAATTTGTGTAATTTTTGTGTGAAGAATGTGTTGAGTGGGATATTTGACACTTTAACCCTGATCATTTCCTAGTTGAGTGAAACTGGAGTGTCTGATAACAGGTTAAGTAAAGTGGCAAAACAAACAAAATTGTGCAACAGATTTGGAAACGTTGGTCAAATAATTATTTGAGTACACTTCAGAATAGAAATAAATGGTATTTTGAAAAGAATAATGTAGAAATACATGATATGGTAATTCTGAAAGAAAATAATTTACCTGTTTGTAATTGGCCTCTTGGTAGAATTCTTGAAGTGTATCATGGTAAAGATAATAAAATTAGAGTAGTGTTAGTGAAAACTAAAAATGGAATTTTTAAACGTCCAATAACTAAACTTTGTATTTTATCTTTTCCAAGTGAATAATGTATGTGAAAATTTCAGAATTGTGTATTTTTTCTTCAATTCAATTTTGTGTGTTTGAGTACTTTACCTTTCGTTTATTGAACAATATTACTTTTATTGAGTATTAGTGTTTTCTGTGTTGTGTATTAGTTTTTTCTGTATTGTGTATTATTGGCTTGTATTGTGTGTGTAACATTGGTTTTGTGTATTATTGTGTTATTTGAAAATTGTTGAATGTGTCATTCAACCCGAGGTGATGTTGATTGTTGAACAAATAATTTTGAGCTCCATAGCAACAAGTGAATATTTGTGCGAGGCGCTAGTGTGTGTAGTGCAGTGTATGTGAAAAGCGTCCGAGGAAGTAAGAGCGTATGGAGAACGCTCTAATAAAATTCCTTTTTATCTTAGTCCTAGCCATTTAATGTGTGGTGTAATCTATTTTATATTTAATTTAAAATATGTGTAGTGAATCAGCGCAATGCACGCGCGGAAACAGAACAAAGCTTATTCCCGTTTACACTTGAATTTTAAATCATATATAGTTTGATTTATCAAAATGGAAATCAACTGATGTATTTTGTTTTTTAATATTAATTTTTTTAATAAAAAATCACTTTTTGTGTGGTTGTAGTTTATTCCCCTTTTTTAAAAAATATTGTATAAATTAACATGATGCAATTAAAGTTGACTGAACTATCTGTGCATCATTTATCCGTGAATAGTGCTTTGTGCATGTAGTGCATTAATTTCAAATTGCAATGTTTGTATTCTTCAGATATTTACTCATATGTTCTAAATAACTAATAATTTTAATTCCCATAGTGTAGCTGGGAGGCGTCATAACCAAGTTAAAACCTGGACTAGACATGTGGATATTTTTTCAAAAGATTTTATCATTATTCCTGTGAACCAAAATGTTCATTGGTTTTTGGCTATTATTTGTTATCCAGGCCAAGTGCCAGAATCACCTAATGTTCCATCTAAATCAGAAGTTAAAAACAGTAAATCAAGTGACAATGTAACTTCTACTGTTGAACAAGAAAGTGGAAGTAAAGTAATTATTAAAGAGCTAAGCAGTAATGGAGATGGTATGTATATTGAATTGTGAATTCTCACCTTATCCTTTTAATTTCACACAAAATTTCTAGTAGAAAGTAGTAATGTTGAAATTTTTTTCTCTGTGTGACATTTTAACAAGGTGTGTGTTTAAAATTTGGAAATTAAAGTCACTATTAAATTAAATTTAATAACCAAGCTTTTTTTACTGAGATATTCTGTAATTTTTGAAATTGCAAAAGTTGTTATAATTTTTATTTAGATATCCTCTTTAAATTTATAAATAAAACTTTGTTTGTGAATGTGAAAATTCATAAGTTTTGTTATTATTAAAACTTTTAATTTTTAAATAACTGTTAATAAATTGTTTTATTATGAAAAATGTCAAAAAGTAAAGATTTTTTTTTAAAGAAAATTTATGGGCAAGGGTAGACCTTTTCAATTTTATTACTTTATTGCATTTCTTTTAAGATATATACATAAAATTTTCTTAGGATAATAATCTGAAATATGTTTTGAAATAATGGACCATTTTAGAAAAATATATTTTAGGTGACAGTTCAAATGCAGATGATAATTCAATGAACAGTAGTGGAAATTCACCATATTTGGTTGAAGAACCTCCTGATTCAGATGAACCTCCTGAGACACCTGATAGCAGTACTCATCCTGATGGAAAACAAAGAGCAGAAATGTATGTGAATTATATATATAAATATATATATGTGTGTGTGTGTAATAATTCCCCCTAACATCCTTTTAATTAACTCTTTTTAATAATATTCAAATAATCTTCTAATTATTTGGTTCGAAACTAACACCTTGATCTTAATCGTAATCGACTAATATTATTACATCATAAAAATCCCTTTCCCACCCATTGTAACCAATCAGAGCTCTTATTACAAAAATATCATGTGGTCTTCCGTCGGGTATAAAAACCGATATCTCTGGAAATCCTCTCTCTCTTCGCTCGTTTCTCTGTAGCCAGCTGCTTTGTGTTGTGTGTTGTGGTTTCTTTGTGTTGTGCCGTCCATCTTTATATGTGTTGCAAGATATTCAATAAATAACTGCTCCTTTGTATTGTGCTGTTATCTGTAAAATTATTTCCTCCTTTTTGGAATGCTATAAAATGACCTTGACAGTGTTTGCAAAGGAATCACCTATTTCAGAAAAGATGTAGGAATTGGAAAGGGAACAGCAAAAGTCATAGCTGTGTAATATTGCTTGTGTTTCTGTTGAGTAGGTCCTGCTTTTTTAATACTTTTGCTTCCGTTTTCGTTTACCATGTATAATAGAAGTGTCTTCATGTTACAGAAAAAGAAAAACCAAAACATTGACGATTAAAATTTTTGCATAAATTTGGTAGAATGCCTAATTGGGAAATTCTATGTTATTTCACTACAACCTTGCAATTAACAGAAATTACATTAACTCTTCTTAGGACTTACTGGTCCAACCATGCTTCAGGACATATCAAAAAGGACAGCTAAAGTCAAACATCTCTTTTATTATACTGACACTTTATGCTTTAAACTTTTTTTTTTTTGCCAATGAAAAATGATGGCACTGGAAAAAGAATCTCTTCCTTTCAGCAGGTAAGGGGTTAAAAGGTATTGATGGGTAACATTAGAGTTTAGTTACGTTACATTTCTTTTCTTTTTTCTTAACTTAAGTATTAATTGATTTTTATTCTGCATATTTTGTCTTCAAGATACATTTTCTTATCAGATATGTGTACAACAACATTAACATGATTTTAAGTTTTTCTGTTAATTAAAAAAAAAATTCAAATAAATTGTCCACTAAGTAGATTAGGTTTTGAAAATCATTTTTATGGAACATTTTTTTTAACTTTGTGTAATAAGTATATTTTGTAATATAAATTGCTGTAGTAACTTATATGTTTTGATATTATTTTTAGGCCCTGTATATGCATATTTGATTCTTTGAGTGCAACAAATCGATGGAGAATACCACAAACTTTGAGAGAGTAAGAGTTCTGAATATTTAAGAATAATTCTCCTTTAATGATTCATTTGTCTCATTGCCCTCCATACTTGCCTTAAAACTAAGAGCTTTAAAGCAAAATTTTACTAGCCTACTTTTGACTTCTTTGTTGGAATGGTGGAATCTTTCACTGTGTCTGAAAAATATTTTATTTTTCTTCCAAAAAATCGACAATGAATTTGAATAGAGTCTGTGTATTAATACATTATGTAATTTTTTCTATCAGATTCAATTAAACTTAGAATGTGGATGTTGTCAGATTTTGAACTATGCAGTTTACAGGTTATATAGTTTATTGTTAGTGTATCAAAATATTAAAGTAGCTGTTTTAAAATCCTTTGAAAACTGGAAGTTTTATAATGCTGTGTATTAAGATACATTTAATATGTAATTTACACGTAGTATGTTCCAAAAATTCGGGGACTGTGACCATTGCTGATGACAAAATCAAGTATCTAAACTTAAACCACTTGAAATGGATTCTCCCAAACCTCCTCTACCTGGCCTGGTTAATTTAGTTATGTCATATGACCAAACCGCAAACTGGGAGTTTTATAAAAAATGCTGTGTGTTAATATGTAATTCATACGTAGTACGTTCACTGTGGTCGTTGCTGATGGCAAAAGCAAGTATCTAAAGTTAAACCACTTGAAATGAATTCTCCCAACCCTCTATCTGGCCTGGTTGGCTTAGTCCATGTCATATGACTGAACCACACACGCAGCTGTTATCTTCTGAAACTAGTTAGCTTTGTTCTGTGATCTAAGAAAGATGGCTTTTCTTGTGAATAGCGTTGAACACTTAATTCTGTCAACCGCTTAGGTAAAACATTAATGGAGACTTTGGAAATGCTAAGTAAGGTAAATGGTGGTAATGGTAAATCTACCATGGAGAGTTCCTAGGTTTATGAATGGCATCACTATTTTAAAAGGGGCCGAGAATCTATCAAATACAATGAAAGCGTTGGACGACTTTCGACTTCACAAACATGAAAAATGTTGCGTTCTTATCTGAATGTGTTCTAAATGATTGTCATCAAACACTTAAACAAATCACTGGGGCTACACACACTTCTCAAAGACGTTGTTTGAGAGAATCCATTCGTCATAAATGACCTCAGCTCTGGCAGAGTGATGACTGATATCTTCTGCATGGCAACACATCAATCCCTATTGGTAAAAGAGTTCCTCACCAGAACTTGCACTAACATGCTTCCACATCCCTTCAATTCACCAGACTTGGCCCTGTGTGATATTTGCCTGTTCCCATTAATGAAAGAACATTTACTGGAACGTCCTTTTGTGTCATCAGATGATGTGAAACTAGCATTGTATGAGGCCTTATAGGAGGTTGCAAAAAATGGCTTCCAGCTGTGCTTCCCAAAGTTTTACGAATGCTGGCAGAAGTGTATCGTTGTTCAAGGGGACTACTTTTGAAGGTGGATGTGCTTTGGTGCTGTGAACTATTAAGGGTTAGGTTTTCTACACACGAACTTTTGGATCATACTACGTATTGCATTTGTGTGTTCTGTACAGAAAGGTGGTAGATCTATTTGAAAAAATTATTTGCAATTTGTGTTGTGCCTGAAAAAACTTTCACAACCCGATTCTTAAAATAAAAAGCTTTTAATTAAAAGGTAGCAGGTTTGAAGCTTATTCTTCCAAAGTAGCAAGGCATTTGTTGCATTTGCCTTGAATCATCAGTCTGATTTGCGTGTTTCAAAACTGAGGTAGGTTCCTCTAACATAGACAATGTTTCAGAATTATGTTCATAATAAAGGCCTTTATGTGGTTTCTAATCTGTTATTAAAAAATTCATCAATTTTGTATTACATTTAAAACGCATGGAACTCGTGTTTTGTTATTGGTATATGATTTAGAACTATAGGCTGTTGAGGAAAAAATTTTTAGCATGTATCAATTTATTCAAAAGCATAAATATTTTTATTTTGTATTTAAGAATATTATGAAATAAATAAGGTGAAATGAGTTCCTTCACAAAAAGAAAAGAGATATCTTTCGCTGTGGGCTGCTTCCATACAGTCGTATATATCTTGCGTGATGTGTGGGAGGACACAAATCACCTGCCACTGGTTTGTGACTAAAGGCATGAATGAACGGTCATGGTGATATTATCCCGCAGAGATAGAGCCTGGATATTATTCCAACATGTATTGCAGCACACACAGCCATGTATTTGCCTATGCAATCATCAGCAACAGTAACATTTGAAGTGGACCTTGGAATATCACATTAAATCATAGAAGGATGGAAGAATATCATCTGGTCCAATAAATAACTTTTTCTGGTCAATCACATTAGCAAGTGTGAATATGTCAAATTTCCAATAGAAACTCTAGTGCCCAAGTGCTCAGTTGGTTGGGTACAAGGTGATGCCAATGATATTATGGTGTAGGTCAGGAGTGTCCAACACTTGGGCCGCATGTGGCTCGCCAATGCATAAGTTGCAACCCGCTGACTCTTTTTAAAAAATTTTTAAAAAAGTTTTTAAAGTTTTTCTTTTTAAAATTTTTTCGGGGAAATAATATTACAATGTATTTGCCTTACCGTTCTTGTTTTAAAAAAATCCTTTTTGATAATAAAAATTTCCTTTAGATTAAAAATAGATTTATATTTTATTAAACAGTTACATTTGATTTCTAAATTTAATTGCATTATGCATATCCTTTACTAGGGATTGTATATGATTTCTGTGTGTGAGACTTTGCCCCTTTTTCTGTTTGGATCCCCAAAAAAGCAAGGGGCAGCAGATATTTTTTTTAAATTTTAAAAAAAATATATTCAGGATGGTTAAGAAAAAAGGACAATGTATATACTTAATGTTGTGAAGACAGCACTATCAAATTTCAACAATAAGTGCAAAAATCAATTAAAAGGAACATAAATTTAAAAAAATGACAACTGTAATATTTTAAAATTATTTGATCATTGTATTTTTATTTATGTAAACATTTTTATATTATCTATATCGTATAAAGAAAAATAATGAAAACAATAATAATTTATTCTGTTTTAAATTTTCACCCAATAAATGTTTTTTTTGTTTCCAAATCTGATATAAAGGTACATATTTTTATGTGTGGCCCACAAGGTCATTTGGGTTGGACACCCCTAGTGTAGGTAATATTTTCATGAGGTACATTAGGAACCATCATCTCCATAGAAATCTTCCCTATGTCTATGCACTATGTAAACATTGCATACCAGTTGCTCACCTTCATGGCAGCAATATTCCTAGTTTGCGATGATGCATATCATTAAGATGGTGTACAATATCATAAGAATCAAATCGTCAGGAAGTGGTTCAAAGAACATTCTGGTGGATTTCAATTCATGTCTTTGCCTCCAAATTTACCTAACGTGAATCCCACCAAACATTTATAGCTCCTGAAAAACTGAATTCATGCTGCCATGCCCAAAGTCTGGAATTGTCAAACCATTTGGGGAGGGGTCGTACCAGATACCTCAGACTATTTATGAGCACTTTGTCAAGTCGGTGCCTCACTTTTTTTTGAGGTTTACAATTGACCTACTTCATACTAAATAGGTGTTTTAATGTTATGTTTCTTCAGTGTAAATGTTTTGAATTCATTATATTTTTTTCATCTTATATAAAGTGCCAAATCAGAAATGTCCTTAAACTTTCAATATCTTTTATTTTTTATCCTGTCTAATTTATTTATTATATTGCATATTCATTTGAAATCACATTAAAATCACTCATATCATTTTATGTGAAGAAAAGTTAAGTAAGAAAGTGTTAAATTCTCTATGTTAAGAAAATTATTGTTTTATAGAGTAGCTTTACTGAATAATTTTGATTTATATCTATTTTTCTTTTGTATATTTTTCTAAAGTATTTTTTACTTTGACTTATGTTAAGGTTGCCTCACTAAGTAATCTACTGTTCTTTTTCATGTTATGAAAATGTTAGCTATGTAGTTTTACAGAAACAGTAAAGATGAAGTAACAAAGAATAGTATTGGGGTAAAAGTGTTTTTCAAAACTTCCAAAAGTTTCTTTATGAGTAGTCTATCTGTAACTCTTTCCTTGTTAAACAGTTTAATGTAACATTTAATTTAAACGTTTCAATAGTAATGCATACCCTGAATTTTACTCTTCATAAATTAAATATTAAACTTTTTATAGTTATCTAGAAATGGAATGGAAAATGAAAAAGGGGACCAGGAAATCATTTAATAAAGAGACTATGCAAGGATTCTTTATGAAATGCCCTCAGCAAACTAATTATAGTGATTGTGGAATGTATCTGTTACAGTTTGTGGAAAGTTTTTTTGAGGTTTGTATTTGTCTGGACGTATTTATTTTTATTAATGTAAATATCTTTTTAGCTAATAAAACCTCTGCCCTTTTGCTCATACTTTCTAGCAACTCAAAATACTCAATCCTACTTTTCAAAAAATTCTATAAGCTAAATTTTAAAACTTAATTATGTACTAATGGTGAATGTTTTTACTGAATATTTGAAAAGCTTTTAAAAAGTTATTAGTTTATAATGATTCATTTTAATTTTATATATGTACTCTTAATAAAAACATCTCTAGAGTAAGGGCTTGTTTTTTTCTAATGATGTAATAATATTTTAAGTATTGGCTTTATTGTTAAATGTTCTGAAACATCAATCAGAATTTGAATTAAAAAATTAAGAATAATTCATTGAAAGGTAAAAATTCTTGGTAATAATAGTTGAATTCCAAATATTATCATTTATTGATAACTGTGTGTTGAATGGTAAAAATATTAACTTAGAGTTATACAGTTTAAATGATTTTAAAAAAGTATTTATCTGAGATCAGTACTTTATAATTAAAAGACATTTTGATATAATCCAGTGGTGATTTATTCTGTGGGAGATAGTAATGACTGTGAGCTATTCAATCTGTATAATTCAGATCAATCCATGGTTGTGGAGTTGGTAATCACACGTTGTAATGAACGGAGTGTATCAGGTTGTAGTCTTGAGTCCTAATTATTCCACCTGAGATGAGTGTGGAAAAATAGGGGCCTGTGACATACACATTTAACTTATTCTCAAATTTTTCTCTTAGTAAGGTGTGACAGTTAGAAAAGGGAAGTGCACCTTAAGTGTCATTTTACTGTGCTTCTAAATTACTCCTTATCTGTTACTAATAGCCCTAGGACTTAGAGAAATGTAAATACAAATTGGCTAATCAGGTTGTGTGTGTGTGGCGTGCGTGCGTGCTTGAAATTGATAAAAAGTAATTAAAGGGTGAATTTTAAAAATAGAGGGATTCTTTGTGTTATGTTCACAAAATGGACATAAATTTGTGGAACATCAACCAGTTCTGTAACTTGTGCAATAACACTGAATATCATTTTCTTGCTTTTAGTCTCCTTTTTTCATTTGAATAATTTCCTTCAATTGATTCATATGTACCTCCATAGCAACAAATAAGTTTTTGTATATGATTTTTTATTACTCAAAGTGAATTTGTTTCTAGTTTGCACTTTTTCTTCAATTTGTACTTTCTTTGTAAACTTATTCTTCTGTGTTGCCTTGTAAGACAGTATAAAACCATACTATAAATAAGATTTTTAACTTGAATTTTATCTTTTAAAAAAATAAACTGATAGTTTCACGATATAGATGTTTTGATAAGAAAAATGCTATAAAGAGTAAAGCAATTAATGTGTTACATAGATGATACTTTTAAAAATTGTCACATATGTTACAAACAAGGTTTTGGCTCAGATTTTCTTTAAGTACAAAAATAAAGCTACCTAAAAATTGGTTTCTGAATGTCTACGATAATTTTTTTTCGGCATCTAAAATATTAGTTGCTTTATTGTTGTATTCTTCATATCAATTATTGTTAGAAATTCATCAGAGTGTATGTTCCAAGAAAACTCTCTCTTTAAAAAAAATCTGCCTGTTGAGAATATCATGAATTCATGAACACAAGTTTTATGATTACAAGTTTTTATTTTATTGTTTACAAGTTATTTAGTTATATTCTCTTTAAAAACCTGCCTTTATAAATTTAGCTTCTTGGTGTGAGTGATTTTTTTTCTATATCAAAATATCTTTAATTATAAAATTCAAAATGTTGCTCACAGGTTATTTTATGCTGTTTAATTTTTAAAAAATTGGCAGATATATATTTAGTATAAAGTGGTTATAGTGAATAAAAAGTTGTGAAAGATAAAAAATGAGAATCTTACATGTATTTTAATCCAATTGGTTTAGATGCAGTTTTCAGACAAGATTCAATATAAGGAAATCTATTTGTAGTCCACAATTAATTTTTTAGATTTCTATATATCCATGCAAATTTTACAAATGAATCAATTGTCATTTGTTAATTACATTTTTTTGTTTCCCCTTTAGACTCTGAAGATTTATTAACCCTAGATTTATGGACTGGGCCAATTTGACTCGTTAAAAATTTAATTGCTATATATATATATAAAACTTTAATATTATTTTTTTAAAACATGTTGGTTTTTAGTGAAGTAATGAAATATATGTAAATGATTCTCTCTCTCTCTCTCTCTCTTCCTCACAGAGCCCTTTATTTTACATTATCGAATGTGGTACACCTATTTTTATGGTTGTGAGCCAATTTGACTCATAGAATGACTTAGCAGTTAATCACATAACACATGACATTTATTGCTCATATTTGGCCTGGGCCACAATCAAGTTGTACATGATTTGTTTCTCTTCTCATTTTGCATTCCTTACATACAATATTTATGTGCAAGAGCCACCGTCACTTTTTTTCGCTACTCTGCTGCATTATTACCCACTTCTGTTATCATTTTGATTTATACATCAGGTATGAGTAGTGCATTTGTAGTGAAATAATATATAATTTATAATTTTGTGAAATTAATTTTTTTATGAGAAAAATTTACTCTACAAACGTGATTTTGTAGTTTATTCGTAAAAGTTATTACAATTAATATTTATTTTATCTGGTTATCTTGAGTTGCTACTATGGGAAAAAATCAGAAAAATTTTCTTTTATTGCAAAAAGACCAATCAAATAATGAATAGGATGCAATTGATATATACCAATGTGATAACAAAATTGAATCAGAGGAGGATGTCAATAAAATTGAATTTTCAAGCAGTGGCGATGAAGATCTTCGTTATATAGCTCTTAGTAAACAAAGAACCAGGGTTATATTATTTCTGATTTTAAAACCAAAAGTGATTTAAATACTATTGATGCATCTTCTGATAAAGAAATTTCAGCCGAAAAAGCTGCTGGGACTTAATGGGAAATATTGAGCGAAGGTAGAAATGTAGGTAGGTTACCGGTTTATACTATATTCAAAGATGTCTGGTCCAACTGCCTATGCTGAAAGGTATAATATGCTTGGTTCGGTAAATAGCCCTTTCAATTTGATAATTGGTAATGTCATTGGGATAAAAGCGTAGGGTGCTTTGTACCACATTTTTACACTAACTCGGCATTTCAGAATAGAACTAGTAAGAAATTATAACAATATAGAGCACCCCAATGACATTAATTTTCTCGTTAATCATTTTATTCGTATATTAAGAATTATTTTTTAAATTTTTAGTTCGATTCACTATAAAAACGTGTTTTTTAGTTTGTTTTTTAAACTGTAATTTATTAGTTGGTAATAGTCTCTGCAATTTTTCTATGCTTTGATTTTAATGAAATACATCACTTGGAAGAAAAGTAACGAAATAGGGTTCATACTTATTACTCTAAAGTTATTGTTCTTCTAATACTTGAATTTAGCTTTTTAAAAATATTTTTCTTTCATTTTAGAATCCTATGCCATATTTTGGAAATCCTATGCCTGATTTAACAAATTGGTTTTCTGAAGTAAAAATAACCAAAAAACGACAACAACTAAAAGACCTCATCATCAGTATACACCGAAAACAAGTGGCAGCTGCCAATGCAAATGCTCGAAAATTCAACCAGCCTGATAGTGTTCAATCATCTCCTTCTACAGTACAACAAACTGATAATAGGTGATGAACTACTCAATGCACATAGTATCACCATCAACTATTTTCAGATATTCATATTGTATCATGACTGTTTCACTGTTTCAATTATTTTCAGGATGTGGGAGGAGTTTTTTATTGTTCTTAAATCTGTTGGTATTCCTGTATATAATTGAATCACTCAGTATTTGTAATTATTTTTGTATTGTTTTTCCCAAACAGATCGATTTCTCATACATAACTTATTTCAATCTTCTGTTTGTATAAAAAAAAGTGGATGTGCAAAAAAAAAACTTTCATTTTATGCTATATTAGTTCATTTCACAACCTTTAATTATATTTTTCTTATTGTACTGAAGGAAGTATGCGTTTTCTTTTTTTGTTTTGTTTTAATTACTATTATTGATCAGTGGGAGCACTGAACTGCTGTCATTACCCATTAAAGTTGTTTTTTACTGATTGTTGATTTAATTTCTTTGTTTTAATGTGATAAAGTCAATATATGTTTAAAAGTAAATTTTATAGCAATAGTGAAAAGTCATTAAAGGACTAAAGGAAAAATATATTAGGCACAGTGAATCGCCAAAATGTACTTCATTGCCAAAAGTCTTCATAATTACAAGTGCTTGGTGATTGTAATCATTTTAAAATATTTCACAAAGAGTAGTAATGAAGCATTATTTTTGTGATATAATCAAATATATAAGAGAATAAATGCTTTTCTGCATTGTTATTCAAATTATTTCGTTTTATATTAGACATTTAGGCTTATTGTTTACTTTCCTTTTAAAAGAATTTGTTTTACCTTTTTGAATCACAAGGCACAAATGCATGTGTACCCTTATGGTTGGAGGATTTTTACAATTCAACCTAAATGTATAAAAATTCCAAAATTTTGAAGCCATTGTTTAATGATACTTTGTAGGGTATATAAACAACTTACGTGTTATATATTTTTTATTTATATATGATATTTACACGTATTATTTCTCTTGTTTAAATACATTTTTGCTTATCATTTAATGATTTACAACATTATATGTTTGAAAACTGAATATGTTACTTAAAATTCTTTTTTTTTTAATATAAAAATTTTGTAAACAGGGATCTACATACAGTCATAATTACAATCCATGCACTCATATTAAATCACTTGCTATTTTGGAGGATTTTTGCCAACATATAAGTAAAGAAAGCTTATAGATAACCATGAAGAAATATTTTCTTTTGATGTACTCTGCCTACAGATAACTGAAATGGCATCATCATTAGATTTGTAATGAACAGAACAATTAGAATATATTATTTGTCACTATTACTACACTCAGAGTCTGTTTCAGAATCAATATCTGAAATATTTAGCATCATTTCTGCTATTTCAGGTTAAAATATTTTTGATGCTTCAACATTGTAGTGATAAAAACAGAAAAAATTTCATCTACAAGATCTAATTATCCATTAAACAATATTGCAAGCCGAAATATTCATTTCTCTACCGCAAAAATAAAGCTATCCTTCTTTAAACAAAAAACTACATGCTCTTTTAAAGAGCATTATAAATGAGTAATAGTTCTCTCATTTGGAGTAGAAGGTCAAATCTACATTTATTTCAAATCCTATTGGAAGTACAATGCCATCTATTGCCAAAAAAATTTAGCTCTTCAAATGTTCCCAGCTACTGTCACGTATGTGCGACAGCTGGGGGTGAACAAAAAATTGCTCTGGCACGCATATATGACGTGTATCGTGCTGGCACAAATACGCAACAAGAAGGGGTTAAGTATCAGAAAATTGTGCTTAAAATAATTTTCTTGAGATGTGAAATAATACAACAAACCCATGGTGCCCTAGGAGTCCTGCAAAAATTAATTATTTTGTTAAAAGAGTTCTAGATGTCTTCTTTTACTGTAAAAATTTAGAAAGAGAGGGGGAGGACCTTTAAGATGGTTAACTAACAGATTAGGGAACAAATAAGATTTTTATTGTACAATTAATATGTTTATTGGGGGATTCAAATTATTTTTTTCTTGTCTTATTATAGAATTGGATAATTATTGTTTAATAATAACTTTGTAAAAGTCTTAAAATAGAAAAAAAATGATTATTCATCTAGTTAAATAATAATTTGAAACTACTGAGAAGAAATACTCTTAAATGTGTCGATTATATACATAACCCATTGGTTGAACTATATGTGAGACTTATTTTGTAAATTGGTTCGAATTTATTTCTGTACTGTGAACAAACTCTACACCAGCAATACTCAACCTGCGAGCCGCATGTGGCCCACCAAGCCTTTTTAAGTGGCTCGGTCATGGCCTATTGCTCTGAGAAATTTACTTATTTAAGAACATTGTATTAAAAATTTGATGGGAAATTCTTTGTCAAGAAATCAAATACATCAATTTTGCTGTCAGTAACGTACAGGCACGAATTGATATTCTTCTATTTGGAACAGTTACAGTTAGTAATAACAGACAACAGTGGAGTAGCGATAGTTTTATGGGTGGAACTATTTTTTAACTATCTTTCATATCTTGCAAGCAGAAAATATATCATTTCAAGATGATTGGGAGGTTGACTATTTTGTAGGAAAAACAAACATGGATCAGTAATTGTTTGAATTGTCACGAAAGTGCTGTATTTAAAAAATACCAATAAACAGCAATCATTCAATGACACTTTTCCTCAAAGATCTCTTTCAAGAGGAATTAAATAGGCTTTCTTGAATAATCTTTGCAACAGCAACAAAGTGTTTTGTCAATGATAATATCACAGTGGTAACAAAGACCATATCCTATGAAGTTTGTTATATTACACGTAATCATATGAAACCGTTTACTAATGCAAAAATTGTGAAAGAGTGTTTCTTAAATGTTTCTGATTTAGTGTTAGTGACAAAAATAATATTTATAAAATGCAAAACAGGAGTAATAATATTTTGATCAATTTTTCACATTTTAAATTTTTCATGTTGTCTTGGTCTTAAACCATTTCTCCCCTCCCCTCCTCCATTTATCCTCATGTTGCAGCCCATATGAGAAAACTAACATATATATGCAGCCCAGCAGAAAAAAGGTTGAGAGTACCCCCTGCTCTACACCCTTTTGGATTTGCAAAATTATTCAAGCAAACAAACTGGAATTATCGTGGGAGAATTTCTTTGTAGGCCACATGCCCTAACTGATATTTTATTTATTACAATGCAATCCTCAACACAAAGCATTTCAAATTCCATTAAAGATTTTTTAAAAATCCACCCTTACTGAAAGAACTAATGTTTGAAATACAACGGATGAGTTTTTGAAGTACCACTCCTGTTGTAGATCAAAAATGTGTTTAAAATTACCCAAAATATTTTACTTTCAAAACGGAAAATGTTTATCTGAAGTAATGAATAATATTCTATGCATGTAATTTTTTTAAAGATCCAAGATCTGTTGGTTGAACATTTTGCTTTTAACTATTTTACTAATATTTGAATCTAATAAAAAGAGACCATTATTTGGTGGTCCATTTTGGTCAATATTATATGACTATATATATATTAGGTTGGGGGGAAAGAAATCCATTTTTTTTGCATGAAATTCAAGACTATTTAACATGTTTTGGATTGTCCAATTTGGGTCAAATATGTACCGTTTTCTTGTATAATTTGTTGCCATTTTAAAGGTAACTTCATAATGCCTCTATCATAGAAGTCTTGGTCCTTATTGGTGAATATTCTAGCAACCGATTTTCCCAATCTTTTGATCTCAATTTCTTATCACTCAGTTAAGTTTTGCAATGCGAGAAAAAGGTAGTAATCGCTTGGAGCCAAGTAAAGACTATATGGTGGATGCATTAAAACTTCCCAACCAAGCTTCCAGAGTTTCTGGCGAGTCACCACAGACATGTGTGGCCTGGCGTTGTCCTGGTGGAACACAAAACCTCTTCTGTTGGCCATTTCTGGTCAATCGCTAGCTTCAAACGGTCCATTTGTTGACAGTAGGGATCTGAATTTAATGTTTGGCCATACGGAAGCAACTCATAATAAAGTATTTCTTTTCAATCCCACCAAATACACAGTAGAACCTTCCTGGCCGTTAGTCCTGGTTTGGCCACCGTTTGAGCTGCTTCACCGCGCTTTGACCACAATCGTTTTCATACAGTATTGTCATATGTGACCCATTTCTAATCCCCAGTCACCATCCGTTTAAGAAATGGGTCGATTTCATTCCGTTTGGGCAAGGCTTCGCAGATGGAAATTCGATCTATCATGTTTTTTGGTGTTGATTGGCGTGGCACCTAAACATCGAGCATTTTGAATCCAACTTTGCGCAAATGGTTTAAAACTGTTTTATTGTCGATCTTTAGCTCCTGGGCAATGCTACGACTACTAACAAGTCTATGATTTTATCGACATTTTCGACAATGGGTCCGCCTGCGCGAGGGGCGCCTTTACCATCAAAAATACCTGAACGGAATCGACGAAACCGAAATTGCACGTAACTAGCCGTTACAGTATGGGCACCATAAACAACATTCACAATTTCAGCCACCTGGCTTGCATTTTCGCCTTTATCAATGTAAAATGTACCAAATTTTCTCTTTGTTGGCTTCCATTTTTAACACCCTGTAACGTACAACTGAATGGGCCAAAGAAAAAACAGCAAAAGATTTTTTTTTAGTGTGAAATGTCACCTTGGCAGCGAGTATAAATTTGAAATTATTTGATAGATACTTCACGAGATATTGACACTACAGCCATCTACCGAAAAAATAATGTATTTCTTTTTTCCCAGCCTAATATATATATTGTTGTGAACTCATAACTGGCATTGTCAAGTTTACAAGTTCAAGTCCTGATACTACTAAAGGCCTACCATATTAGGTTGGTGTATGTTTAATCCATTGAGGCACAATATATCCTCATGCTGGTGTGGTCTGGAAATTTGGAGAGTGATTCCTTTCTCTTAAAAGGTCTTTGTCTTTCCATCTTCTGCTGACTTAGAGGAGGTAATGGCTCTGATAGAGGAGACCAGCTACAAGGGGCATAAAATCCCGTTTTTAAATTTCATAGCAAAACCCTCATTTATATTTTGTTTGTGCAATGCAGTGGCTGAACAAATTTATTTACATACTGAAATGTTCGGTTTTACATTAGTATTGAATGGCACCAAAAAAAAAATTATTGCAGTATCAAAGAATTTTTCTCTGCGCTGAGAGGTTTACCACTTCCCAATTTAATTCATAAAATCTACTGGGGAGCGTAAAACATATACATGCTCCTTACATATCCCAAGTATGCAAATCATGATAAAAAGCATGCAGTAAATTTACACCTGAGACTCTTGTATCAAAAGGGCAAACCCAAACATCAATAGCATGAAACTTACCAACAATAAGATACCTCTTCTACTACTTGTACTAAGAAATAAATGGTAAAGTATACTTTGAATCATCACATAATACCTAGGAGTGTCATGCAGGGACCAATATTCTAAATATGATTATCCATTAGACCAGGGGTTCTTAAACGGTTTTGGTATGGCGACCCCGTTTTTGGAACAAAAGTTTTATCCACCCCATAAGCATTGCGCAAAGTTTATGCACACTGGCTTACTTCTATATGTGTTTTATTTGTAGAATATTATTGCTTTACAGTAATAAACACCTGAAATAAATTTTCAATCTGAATATAACAATATATAAATTAACGAAATAAAAAACATTATATAATATAATTATATGGTAAATAATACATAAACTATAATCTGTTTAAGTGTAGTCATTTTGAGTTCTCTTCCGAGATCAACTTTTAGTAACGGCATATGCAAGTATCAATGTGGGAAGGATGGGCCTGATTATTAGTAATTATATTACTAAATCTTGGAATAACAGCTGACACTGCCGGACAAAGTACTTCCTCAATATTCTTTAAATTTAATCAATACAAATAAATTGTTTATTGGCTTTCTCTGATATGAATCTAAAACAATTCAATTAGAATCATTAACGATGCATAAGTTACTATTTATGAAAAAAGATATATCAAAAATCCTAAAATTTTTGCTGACCCCAACTGCAAATCACACAACCCCTAGTTTAAGAAGCACTGCCTTAGACAAAGGAGTTTCGTAAACTATGTAGTCCAAAGGCCTTATCACACGTACATGTATATGGAGCAATTTTCTTTCAGCTACCCATTATAGCAATTTTTACTCAGTTGCCATAGCTACGGCTTTGAACTTGCTAGTGAGCTGAAAAAATTGCTCCAAATTTCAGCCAATAGGGTTCTTCGTCTCCTACGTGAAAACAAGATGACGTCTTCATCAAACGCAGCATCAGAAATGTATGTATAAAATTGAACGAAATGATGGAGAACGGTTTGATTGAGAGAGAGACGAAGTTGAAAAAATTCTATACCTTTGGAATCCTAAAAACCCCCATATCGCAAAAAGATTTTTAAAAATTTAGCGGTGAGTAATTTTTCAATGTGGAGATAGAGCGTGGCTAACGCACGTCAGAGCATGTTGTTGTTTTTTTTACGGCAACCCTACCCCCTCAGCTACATCAAAAAAATGGGCGAAACAGTTGCTCGAAAAATGGGTGTGTGATAAGGCCTCAAGCCTCTCCCCAGATCTTATCCTTACCCTTAGGCATTTTACAACATTCTTGAGACTTAATTTGTAGCTCAATGATCTCATAGGCACTGTGTTATAATAAATGTCGGTAAAAATATCATTAGTTATTTCATAAATGCACATTAATAGAGATGAACATTTTTATTGGGATATAAGAAATAGTCAAAAAATAACTTCAAAAGCTGCAAATCGTAATAAAAACTCATACAAACATTTTTTAATCAAATATTAATCCAAATAGATCTTGTTATAATGTTTCTGTATACAATTTTTATTTAATGAGATGGGTATAGTTATATATCTTGAAAGCAGAACCCCCTAATTTCAGGCTCTATTTTGCAAAGTTTTATTCTGAGGCCCACTTCGGCATGTATTTTTCAATTCCTACTATTAGCTCACAATCTCGATAAATTTATTTGTTTATCTTGGTGGAATTTTCAATCGTTAATAAAATGCATTTTAAAGCGCTCAATTGAGCTGCAATTTTATATACATGATTATTTTGGATGACAATACAATAATTTAATTGTAATTAATAAAAATTAATTGATTAAAACTAATTATTCAAAGAATTAAAAATACAGCCACGTTGGCATCATTTTTGGCGACTTTTGTCTAAACTTGAAAAGGATTTTTCTCACGTTTTACAGCATTCAATTGAACTGAAATTTTATTTACACGATTGTTTTGGATGACAATATGATAATTAATAAAAATTAATTACCACTTAATTTTGTGATTCTGTCATATGTATATATATATTTATATAAATTGTAACTATTAAATAAAAAGTAGCTAAAATAAAAATTTTATTTGTTAATCTAAGTAGGAATTGACTTAATTTTTTTTTATATTACTTGTTTTCTATGCTTTGATCTCATTTATAACAGTATGGAAAAATCCTGTTCACATAAATATGTTGTGCCGAACGGGGGAATCAAATGTTTGGGCAGGGGCGGCTCTAGGGCCGGACCTATGTCCGCGGCGGCATTTAGACTGAATTATAAAAATACTTTTTATCTTTGTTACGGGAAAATTAATATGAAAATATTTTCTAAAGTATTATTATTTATACTTCGGAAATCTAGCTATTTTAGATTATTAATATATGTATAAATTAAGTGTGTAATAAAAACACACACAAAATCACATAAATGAATTACGATTTTAAATCAAAGGATTACACTCAGTTAAAAAAAAAAGGAAACTACGTTATTTTAACGTCAATGAAATTATTTGTATATAGTTAAGAGCATATGAATTGTAAAATATTATTTTTGGATTAAATTGAAATATTGACGCGAAATTTTTTTTCAAGAGAGCTTCCATTTCCAGAACGAGACATAGCACATCTTTCATTACGGTTTGCAGACTTTAAAAAAAAATGTGCCTGATTTGTCTTGTTAATTGTAAATTTTAGAATGTCTGAGGGAAGGCGTAAAAAACTATCTTATGCCCAATACAAAAGAAAGAGACTCGAAAAACAAGCCCATATTAAAAAACAAATTGGATGTTTACTAAACTAATTATAAGGCAATATAGAAAAAAGGAAGGCAGTGTATAGAATTAAAATCTTATTTAGACTTTCATGATTAGGATGCTACAGATGAAATAAACAGAACTTATAGGGGATCTTTTCTTGTGGGAACTCCTCCAGAGAAATCCAAAGATCCCGATAATTTAACGGTGGTTTTTTTGTTCAGATCCAAGAACCTGGCCAGTTATTCAATCAGACGTCGATAGATGTTGTTTGGTAAAAGAAGGACTCCCTTAGCCATTGACAGTATGATTTTCCTTATGATGACACAGGTCGAAGATGTAGCTCGAATATTATACTAGAATTTTAAAAAAACATCGAAAAGGTTATTGCGTAAATGGTTAGTCTACTCCATTACAAACAATTGTGTATATTGTTTTTGCAATAAATTTTTTGGCTAGATCATTAGCTCCCTTTCCACCAATGCCAATTTAAGCTCATTTCGGGCCTTGGGCACAGAAGATCTACATGTCTCCTTGGCACTGGGGGATCGAAATTTATAACCAGAAAATCTAGTTAAGTCCAGCTTATCTGGGCGCCCGTCCCAAGCACCCAGTGGATAAACTGGCACTGCTTTTCACAGAAGGTTTTAAAAGTTGAAAGCAACTCGTTTAAACTAAAAGAATGCGAAACATCAAAAAACCATAGTCAAAGCCAAAATTCTTGGGTTAAATTAAGTCAGCGATTACAATGCTCTAAAACAATTGATATTGACTCGCATAGTACAGGTGGAGACTAATTATTAGTGTGCTTCTACGCATTGTAGCAACATTAAAAATGTTTGCTCGAAATTGTTTAGCTCTTCGAGTCATTGTGACAAAGTTTACGATTCCAATAATGGTAATTTTTTACAAATAGTTTGATTCAATAATGGAGGAGCATGTTCGAAAAGTCCTCAAAAAGGAAGAAGCTAAAGCACACTATCTAGAGAAAAATATTTAGAACGAGACAATTTCTCTTTTACATGAGAATATTAAATATTATTTGATAATTTTAGATTGCACCCCTGCTGCTAGCAAGATCGAACAAATGACACTTTTAGTAAGATATGTATTGAGAAATCTAATCCTAATGAAGTTATTGTTAAAACTGATGAGAGTTTTTGAAGTTTCTTCCAGTTGAAAGATTGACTGGAAGAGAACTTTCAAATTTAATTGTTAAGAAACCTAAAAAAAATTAGGGCTAAATTTGTTATATATGCGGGGACAGGCCGACGATAACGGAGCCAATATGAAAAACGTGAAATTAGGGGTAAAATCTTAAATTTGGACGTAAAATCAGTAAACAATCTACGTCCCATGTAGTAGTCACTCTTTATATTGGTCATTAATGACATGGCAAAAGCATCCTTAGAAGCCTGTAGCTCCTTAGAAGCTTTTATAATATAGTACAAAAAATTTATTTATTTTTTCATAAATTTTTTGTTGGGCCATATTATTTAAATATATAAAGGGCATAACTTTGAAGCGACTAAGTACAACTCGCTGGGAAAGCCGAATAGAGGTATCAGTTGGGAGGTATTTATGATAAAACTAAAATTAGCAACTCTACAAGAGATGTGAGGCGTCTGGATTATTGTATAAATTCTATTAAACAATTCAAGTTCCTATGCTTCATAATTAGTTGGTATAAAATCTTAAATAGCATAAATGTGATAAGTAAGCTATTTCAGACAAAAGATTAAGATCTACCATCTGCTATGGGACTCTCAAGAAATTGTCAAGATTTTTTTAAGGATTTTCGATCGATTGTGGCTTTTGATGCAATGCTGTGTGATGCAAAGGAATCCGCCAAGTTTGGGATACCCCTGCTAATTTTTGGGTGCCCAAACCACGTCATAGGGTTCGGGGGGAAAAAATGTTAATTTTGATTATGAAGCATTAGATGACCCGGTTGAAAAACCCTTAAATTTAAAAAATTCAAGATAGATTTTTTATTTTTTACAATGAACCAAACAACCCAACCCCTTTAAAACTGAAAAAATTTAATCAATGGATTACTGTAATTTTTTCCCCAATTTTTTAAATATATATAAATTTAAAGAGATAAAATTTAAAAAATTTAATTAATTAGAAAAAAAAAAAATTATAAATGCTGATGACCGATGGAGAATCAGTGGATTAAACACGTTTGATCTAGAAAGATGAATAATTGGCTTCAGTTTTTAAAAAAGGAAAAAGCCCAGTTGAAGTTTCAAAATTTATTTTAGTTTTAGAATTTGCTCCAAATTTTTTTGTTGCATTAAGAATCTTACTTTTTCTGCCAATACGTTTAGCAAGTGAAAAGTGGAGATAAATAAAAAAATTCTTACGATCCATAACTCTTAAAAAAATAAGGGGTTTTACTATTTTTAACTATCAAAAACATGGAAATACCCAAAAAAATAGTTTTAAAAGGGAAATTTGATCAGAAAGATTTCAAATTTAAAAAAGTCAAAAAACAAGCTCTTGAAATTTTTTTGTCATTTGTTTTTTTTTTTAATAAATATTTATATTGTGGGGGCCAATTATGCTGCCTTTTTTTTTAAAAATATTTTTTTATAGGTGTTTTATTTATGAACAATATTTATCTTTTTTTTTTTTATTTTTAAAAAAGGGGCGGCTTTTTTTTCATTTTTGCCCGGGGCGGCAAAATTCTGGCCACCCTGGTTTGAGTACTTTTTTTTTAAAGGGCCCAAACGGCCTTTTTTAAAAAACTCCCTTTTTATCCAACAGATGGCGTTATTTAAACCCGGATGGCGTAAAAGGGATAATGTTTGAAAAAGGGTTTAACCCGTCGTTACTATAGCAACGGGGTTGGAAATGATTGACAGATATAGTCGGTTTAAACGCATGGGCAGTTCGGAAAAATTAAAAACTATTAAAAACCATAATCAAATGGTGGGGGGGAAAAAAGGGGGGGTTTTTTGGTTGCAGTGTTGGTTGAAGGGGGGGAAAAAGGGGAAAAAAAAAGAAAGTTTTGAAAGTGCTGTCTTTTAAATTGCCGCAAATGGGTGCCCAGTTTTTTTTGAAATCCGTGCAAATATTTTGGGATATCCACAAGTGAAAAAAAGGGCCGTTTACTTTTTTCGGGTATCATAAACTTTGCCCATAGGGTTAAAAAAAAAGATGGAATATTTGTCTTAGCGTATTTTTTAAATTTTTTTTTTATAGGTATGAATAAATTTTTTTCCCGCTCATATTTTAGATACAAATTGTATTTGAAATTGCTATGTAAGAATACTCATCGGGAAATAATCTTTTTCAATTTGAGTCTTTCACAAGAAAATGTTACTTTTCAAAAAAAAAATAACCTAAAACAATTTTTTCACAAATAGTTTGTATAATTCTTTTTTTTAAAAACACATCTATTTTTTTTTTACAAATTAATGTTTACCAAAACCCTGTTGACAAAAATTTCCCCAAATTACAGTGGGTCGCAAAACCCCGAAAAAAAAAAGCTTATTTGGAAAATTTCAGAAATGATTTATCTTTCAATATATTTTAAAAAACCATTAAAAAAAATTTTTGAATTCACATAACCTATACATTATTATAAAATTAATTGTTCACACACCCTTTTTGTAAGTTAATATCTATTTATTTTACATATTTTACCTATCAAAAAAGAATTTTTAGAAAAGCGGGGGGGAAAAAAAAAAATTTTGTTAAAAAAACCAAAAAAAGTGTATTTTTTTCCAACTAAAAAAAAATTATTTTTTGTATTATGATTAACAAAAATTTTTAAAATAACTTTTTTCAATTTTGCCCTACAAGTAATTTTAAACATGCATTTTTTTATGGCCAGTAATTTTAAGAGAAATGCTTTCCTTAATTTAACTACTGGTTAAGTCTATTAATTTTGTTTTGAGTTGTTTGGGTTTTAAAAAAAAAAAAAATGTTTTCCCCATTTCTCACATCTTTGCAGTGCACAAATCCCCTCATCAGGCGTATTTTTTTCACACAATTCAATTTAAAATTTCGTTTAAAAAATGATTTTATTTTCCTCATTACATCAAAAATGCCATTATATTATTTTCCCATCAATTTAAATTTTCCCAAAAATTAAGTTTCCCTTTTTTATTACATTTCCTTAAACTGGTATGGAATTAAAAACCCTTTTTCCCTTTTTAATTTTAAATAAATTTTTCCTATAGATAATCCAAGAAAAAGCATAAATTTATTGTTAAATTTGGGAAAAACCGGGAAAAATATGAACTTTTTTTAAAATAAAAACCCTTAAATTTTTTAAAAAAAATAGCTAGTGTTCTCAGTTTCAAATTTAAAAAAAATTTTTTGGGGGAAAACAATATATATATGTACCAAAAAATTTTCAAAATTTTTCCGGGAAAAAAAATTTTATTGAATAGAAAACCCTTTCATATTTTCCCAAAATGAAAAATTTTGAAAAAAACACATATAAAATTTGTAAAGGCATAAAAAAAAGAAACTAATAATGTTTGTAAATCTCTTTTTAAATGCTTTTTTTTCCAATTAAAAGAAGGGTAGTAAAATAGCTTGAAATTTTTCTTTTAACCCAAAAATCATTTTAACCTATAATTTTCATATAGGAGCAATTTTGGCTGAATTTTAAGGTTTTTAATAAAAATCATTTTATTGTTGTTACTAAAATAAAAACCATGAATAAAAAACTTGAATTTTTATTTTTACATATGCAGCATAGAATAAGTCTAATTGTCATACATCACTTTGACACTATTGGATTTTAATTTTTTTGGTTAGCTGTTTTTAGATTAAAGGGTTTTTAATTTTTTGAAAGTATGTAACTATCTTTTTATGGAAAATTTTTTTAAAAAAAAAGGAATTAAATTAATTATTTAAAAAAGTTTCTTTTTTTAAAATTGGTCTTTTAAAAAAAAATAACGTAGTATATGATTACATACGTTCAAAAAAAAAGTATAAATAAATTTGAATTAATGAAATTATATACTGATGTATAAAATAACACTTTTTTTAAAAAGCGGTTTTCAGCCTTTATTGGTATATGTATTTTATGTTACTAATAATTTTTTTAAATTTTGGCGTTCATTGAAATATTTAATTAACGTATCTTTTATAAATCATTACAAAAAATTTGGGTTTTTAAAAAAAAATATGAAGAAGCCAACTAGCTGATTTTTTGGGGATGAAAAAAAAGAAGAAAAAAAAAAAATTTTTTTGGGAGGGTAGAAATTGCTTTCCCCAGCTAAAGGAAACATATTAACAGCTAGAATGCACAAGTTTTTCTTGCATAATGTAAAATGAGCAATTTTTTCCCTCTTTTAACAGTGGGAAAGGGGAAACCGGGGTCCCAGTCGTAAAACCACAGAAGCTTCTATTGTGGGGGACCAAAAGGAGACACCAGGGTCCCTTTCAGTTTATGTCGTTTTTAAAAAGGAACTTTATACACAGTTTTGTCGTATTTTCATGAAAAACTAGAAATAATAGCATTAATTTATAAAATAAATAGGGAAAGTGGGAAAAAAAATTATAACAATTTATGGTCTCCAATTTACCTTTTTACAGAAAAAAAAGGGGTTTTTATATCAAACCTTTTTTATGTTCTCGGGTGAGTGTTTTTAAAAAAGGCAAATTTTTTAGAAATTATTCAAATTTTAAAGAATTTGTTTCACCCCTCACATTTTCTTAAACAGGATCCACAAAAAATTTGCCTATTTTCTCTTTTTCTACATTAAATTTAAGCTGTTATTTGGGTTAAAAAAACACACAAACACATTTTAAAAATTAAATAATTTTGTTGCTTATAATTTTTTTTTAGACCAAAATAGTTTTTTAAACCCCAATTATATTTTATATAGAAGCTAATATTTTTGTTATCTAATGACATTAACATCGAATTTTTTGTTGTTACTAAAATTTAAAGATGGGACTTTTTCCTTTTAATTTTCATTTACATGTTTAAAAATAGAATATGTCAGGGGTATTGTTATGCGACACTTTTTTTGATGTAAATTCCGGGAATTTGAGGAATACGTAATTATTCGAATCTTGGCGTACACATGAACGATGAAAAGTGGGGGAAAAGGGGAATATTAACGTCGCACTTTACAGCTCCCCGAGGGATTTTTGGGGACGGACCACGTAATTTTGGAAAACCCTGGTCAAAACGAACCTGAGCTGGCACCCCTCTCTCCCCAATTACCTCACCCCCCAACGGGGGCGTTTGGGCTCTCGAAAATATAACGTGCATCGCTGTCAAAAAACGGTGGGTTAACTCAGTGTCGTCCCGTCACTTGATTTGGCCCCTAATTGGGATTGGTTGCCAAAAAATCCCCGGGTTAACGAATAAGTACGACGTTAATATTCCCTCCCAACCCTTTTTTAAAAAATTGTATTTTTATGTTATTTTTTAATTGTGCAAAATTTTTATTAATTGTGCGGTTATTGAAAAAAAATATTTAATTAACATAGTAATCTTATATGAATCAATTCAAATGATTGGAATCAAAAATAGGAAGTGAAAACCAAAAAATGATTGTTTTGGGGGTAACAATAAATAAAAAAAAAAGTTCTTTGCTCCCCCTAAAATAATTTTTCTAACAGGGTTTATTGGGAAAAGTATGAGTTAAAAAACCTTTTTTTGGGAAAAAACCGATTATTCTCACAAAATATCTCTTTATCAGGCCGCTTTTGCTTAGGCGAGCTAGGCACATGCCTAGGGTGCAAGAGATTTTGGGGGGTAAAAAAATTGGGGGGTGAAAAAAGAAAAATTAAAAAAATTTTGAAAAGTACAACACCTAGTATTTTTTTAACAAGGCAATTATTCTTTTCATTTTTTTAAAACCCAAGGGTTTTCAAACCCTTTATTTCGCTATCGGTCAAATTATTATTTTTAAACCGCTTGGCTTTTTTTCCCCAAATCATATTTTTTTTTCATGTATACTATTATTAAAGGGGTTCTCAAAACTCGAAATAAAATTTTTTCGCAGTGACCCCTCAAATTAGGGCGCCCCCGGGGGTGTGATAACCCTACTTTGGGGGGGAAAAAAAAATCGAAAATAAAGATTTTAAATAATTATCAATTTAATAAAATAATTTTACAATTTAAAAAAATTATAAAGTGTGTGTGTGTGTGTGTGAAATAAATTTTTATATAAAAAAAAAAAGAAATAAAATTCACACCGATGTAATACACACTACTTATAAAAATATCAAAAAATGCACAAAGTATTTAATAATTAATTTATCGATATTCAATTTAAAAAAAGTTTAGTAATTCAGTGACTTCCCCCCGGGGATGTCTTAAAACTTAATGTTTTATCTTGGGTAATTTGTACGGTTTTATAGTTGAAGTCGTATTGTATTGTGGTTTTATCATCAAAAGTACATTTGTAATTTTCATTCAATGCATTGTACGAAGGGGTTTCGATGAAAAAATTTTGACTGAAAATTGGGTCCAAAAAATTGAAAGTTTGAGAAACACTGCTTTTTTCGGGAAAACTACAACACTCTTTTTTGACCGTGGTAGCCGGAAATGGTATAAAAGGGGACCGGGTCGTGGCTTTTTATTGTCACGAGTTCGAGCCCAGTACCATAAAAAACCCGCCGTGTAGGGCAAAACGATGGACGCTAAATCTTTGGGGCTGAAACGTCCTCCGTTAAATGTGGTGGGGGGCGTTAGGAGGGGGTGCCAGCTCAGGTGTCGTCCCCGTCCCGGGCCATGGTTCAAAAAATTTCGAGGTTTGGATCAATAGTCCCCTTGTTGCTTTATCCCGCGTCCTTCGCTAACCCAAAAACCCATGCCCCTTTTACGGCCACCGATTAATGGGAAAACCTTTTCCCCCAATACCAAGAAGATAAAAATTAAAATGTAAATGAGATATACTTTTAAAAAAGGGTAAAACTTTGATGATAAGATATGGGGCGGCAAAATTTAGAGATAGCTTAGTGTGGGGAAACTTTCAGGGTCAAAAGTTAACAGTCCGATAGCTTTAAAAGGGAAAAGAAGTCCAATATAAAGGAATTTTGGGAAACGTCGTTTTATAAAAGGGAATTTTATAGATATCTCAATAGGTGAAGGAAGGAGATCTGCAAAAAAGGGAAATTTTTTGATATAGGTATTTAAGGGAACCCGGTTTTTTATTATAATTTAAAATAAAGGATCTAGTTGCGTGATCTGACTTAAATACAAAAGGGTTTCCGGGTTAACTCTCCCCTTTAATTAAAAATTTTTTCAAATTAAAAATTAAGTAATATAAAGGGTTTTCTTAAAAAAGTTGTATTAAGAACTACTATGTCTCATCCTTTTGGTAATCCCCCCCTCTAGCTTTTCGCGGAACCGGGGAAAGACATAATTTATCACGGGGTTGGGTATGTCACAATGGCGCCCCGAACTTAAATTTAATTTTTGGGTTAGATAATGTAGGTGGAAAACCGTTCTACCCCGAAATGTACTTTTCAGGGGCAGAGAACATTGCAGAGTTTATCAATCTATTGAGAATAACATACAGTTACTTGAAATCCCAAGTAATCTGTCATGTGCCCACTAAAAGTCATCTCAGGGGAAGGGCTCAAGATTGGTATTCGATATTTGGATCGTTGTTAGGGGCAAAATACAGCCACGGATTTCGCGCAGCTCAAGGCTGAATTAGCGAAAGCTTTTCCCGCGGTCAAATAAGAAAGAATTGCAAACGCAATTCTAAGCGTCCCAGCAGGGAAGAAAATCGGGATCCATTGTTTTTTTGGAAAATTATTAAAATAGAAAGAAGTTTAAAAGGGGAATGTCCCAAGCAGAGTTAGTGGATCATATTTTATTTCGACCAAACCCAAAGTTTCCAAGTTTTGGGGAGGTGCGAAACCCAAAACACGATACAACTTTTAAGCCCCGGCTAAATTGAAGAGAGATATTCTGCAAATTGGGGCCCCGGGGGGAAACGAAAATTTATAAAAGACGAGGTAAAAAATGCGCATAGATGCCAAATTTTTGATGCTAAGGGGGGGGAAACTGGAGGAATTCTAAGTAAGACGAAAACCAAAATTTAACAGTGGGAAATGATTTTCCCAAATACCGAAAAAAGGGAATGGAGGGTTGGGGTAGGTTTCAGAATAATGATCAGAGATTAAAAAAAGGGTTACCTTTTTGAAATGAAAATGATAATTTTAATAGAGGAGACCGAAAAAAAAGGGGGGGTTCGAGGAAAAATTTCAGTCGAGGCGATAGGATGAAAAAGGGACTTTTAAATATTTTTAAAGGGTTGTTAAAGATCAACCCCAAGAGGTGTCGACAAGAGAGAAAATTTAGACTTTCTCCGATAGGTTTTCCCCGTGGAACTTCCACCCCGTTCCTATTTTATTAAATAACACATTTTTTGAAACCCTATGGGGAAATTGGGAGCAGATAAATATTTATATGGGAAGAAGTATATAGAAAATTTTTTTTCTATAAGCAAATAAAAATCACGAGCCCAGGTAAAAACAGACGGGGTGCGAAATGCCAAAACATGGGGATTGTAAATTAAATTGCATCAGACAATTGAAAGAAATTGGTCTTTTTAGTGCTGAAAGATTTGGGAATCCCCGGGATTCTAGGTATCGATTTCAAAATGCGTAAAGAATCGTATTGTTTTTGGATCAGAAATCGTTGAAAACGTAAAATTCCCCGGTTGAAGATAATAAGGTAAAAAAAGGGGAAATTAAAAGTTAAGGGGCCAAAAAATGAAGTTAAAAAATGGGGGCAAAAGTTTTACCAAAAAAGCATGTAAAAAGTAAAAGGGAGAAAAAAATTAATTGTGCCATAATCAGGTTTTAAATTACTTCCGGGGGAAAAATTTAAAACCAGGGGAAAAAATGACCCAGAATTGGTTAATATTCAAAGGGGTTAAAAAAACCCGGGAAAAAACCTGGAATGCAACAAAATTGGAAAATTTGGGCCCCAAACGTTTTTTAATTGAAGGATTTTTTATTTTATGCGAAACAAAACCGCTTAGGTGAAAGGGTGTAAAATTTTCCCAAAAAAATCTTTAAGGAATGAAATAATGAGAAATTTTTAAAGCCAAGCGGGACACTTGGGCAGTTTTAAAAACGTATCTTTAAAGGGGACGTTTGTTATTTCCCCGACATGAAAAATTCAGGATCAATATGTCTTTTACATCCCATATGTCCCGTTAATAATTTAAAAAAACGCGTTACCAGGGTTTGGTTAAATCCAATTAAAACAAATTATCCGAATGAGATATACGTTAGATTTGTTAGGCCCGTATCCTATATCGAAAAATAAGACGAAACCGCTATATTTTAGTATTAACCGACCTTTTTGAAAAGGGGTTGAAATTATCCCTTTTAAAAAAGGCCCCTCATCTCGTATAAATAGGGATTTTTTTTTGATAACTTTATATCGCGTTAGGGAGCCCAAAAAAAATTAAATGGATAATGGTCCCCAATTTATACCCAAAATTTTTTTGGAGCATTTAAATGAAAGATTGGGCATGGGCATGGAAGACTGTTGATATCGACCAAAAAGCAAACGGACGGTAAAAGGTTAATCGAGATATAGTAAATGATTGAAAAATTATGTTAATGATCAACACGAAAATTAACAATTTTACGTGATTTTTTACGTTTATTCCGTACGGCGGTGAATGAAACAACGGAAAACACCGGCTAAAACTTTTTTTTAGGTCGAAAATTTTTTACACCATTTAAAAAACCAGTTATGATCTGGGAAAGTTAAAAAAATTCAAAATTCAAAATATTAAAAAAAGTTTTAAGGAAGCTAGACTAAGACGAAAAAAATTAAACAGGAAAGGTGGGAAAAAATATTATAATAGACGGAAAAGACATAAAAATAAAGGTAAATGTTTGGGGTCTTATTAAAACAAAACCCTGTGTTCAGCAGCCAACAAAGTATGTGCAAAAAACAAAAATTTGAGGGACCCTATGGGAGTCTTAGAATTTAAAAAATTTAATAATATTGTAATATGGAAACGGGGAAAAAGATTAACAGTTAACGTGGATCAAATAAGAATATATCGTCATAGGAAATGTGACGGGGGAATTAGGAACAGGTATCCCAAAAGTATAAGATCAAGTCGGGAAAACTGTACTTGGGAAAAGTACATCAAAGATTAAATGAGTACAATAGGGGAAAAAAAAAAATCTGTGGTGAAAGGGAAAGGGGAAAAGGGGTTTGGGTTTAATCAATCAAATCAATATAAAAATACAGAGAGGACCCATAAAACAAATAAATGTAAAGTTTCCTTTGTTCATTTGGGAATGAAAAAAAAGCGGAAAAGGAATAATAGGGTTTTAAAAAAGATCAGGTAAAAAGGGGCAAGTGGACCACAAAGAAAGTGGCAGAAAAAGGGGAACCAATAATATTAAAAAAAGAACTTTTCATCCAGTACTATTTCTAGAGATAGAAAGAAAAGAGAAGAGAATAAACCAAGTTCCATATGAAAAAAAATAAATTAAAGGGCCCAAACAGGGAGAACAAAAAAAGAACCCCGACCACCCAAAGGGGAGACAACAAAAAGTCAAGGAAGGACGACAAGGAGATTACAAGCCCTACAAAAAAGAAAAACAAAAAATTTTGTCCCAAACCGAAAAAAAGAAGAGTGGTAGCCCCTCATCGTTGATGTTATGGTTGGAGAACACATAAAAAAAACCCGGTTTTTGTATTTTTTTTTTTTTATGATCTTCCAAAAAGGGGTCAAGGGAAATCTGCAGCAAAAAAGTCTCGGGGGGGCCCCTTGTTATAACCCAAATCCCAATGAGTGTTTTTTTAAATTTTTGGGAATTTTTAAAAATTTTTTTGGAGAAAACATTTGTAATCGCAAAATTTGGGTTTGTTTTCGATGAAAGGATTTGTGAGATGCAAAAATTTCCCTTTTGGTTATTTGTTATAATAGTTTAAAAAAAATGTTTGTAATTGTAAAAATATGTGTATATATTATGTTGTTGTTTTTTACGTTTTTTGGGAAAACTTTCCCAAAACCCGGCTTAGTGGGGCAAACACAAACGATGCCCCGGCTGGGAGTTTTTTGGGAACCAGATGGGGGAGGGAGAAAAAAATTTATTGTGATATACAAATAATATAAAAGAATAAGGAAATTGATTGATATTATGGAAATAGAGTTGTTTTTTTTTCGGGGAGATTTCCCCTTGAAAATTATAAATTCAAAAAAAAAGGGGAGGGGAAAACCGCCCATATGCAGTGTTGTAAAAACAAAGTTTGGGCCCCGACCCAAAAAAATTTTTTAAAAAAATTTAAGTATAGTTTTTTTAAGGATTGAATTTTAAAAAGGGAGAGTGGGCAAAATTAAAAAATAATTATTAATGTTGGCCTAGTTTTTGGGAGTAAAATTTTTGTAAAGAGTTTAAATTTAAAATTTTAATATTAAATTTAATTTAAGATGAGTAATAAAAAAATTTAAAATCAAGATAAATATTGGGAAATTTAAAAATTTTTAAAAGAATTTAAGGAAAAAAAACAAAACCCCAGAAAGCGAAGAAATTTAGAAATAGAGATTTGAACGAATTTTTAAGTGGGCATTGAGAACCCTTTTAAAACGTTTTTTTTTTTTGGATCGCCCTCCGGGCCTTCTGCTAACATAACCCTATGTTCTTGACGTCCACGATTAAAGGCAAAACCTTTTTCCCAAACCCCAAAACCCAAAAAGATAAAAAGAATGTAACATGTAAAAGAGAAATTTTAAAAAAGGGTAGAAGTTTTATGATAAAGATATAGGGGGCAAGTTTTAAAAGATAGCTTAGGGGGAATCTTTTAGATCAAGAGTTAAAGTCCGATAGCTTTTAAAAGGGAAAAAAGTCCAATATAAAGAAGTTGAATCGTCGTATATTTAAAATGAATTTATAGATATCTCCTTTTTTAAAGGGGAAGGGATCTGCAAAAAAGGAATTTTTTGGGTATAGGGATTTAGAGGAATCGGTTTATTTATTATAATTAAGATTTAAAAAGGGCCAGTTGCGTGATTTTAATTAAATACAAATTTAATTTTGGGGGAACCCCACTTTAAAAAATTGTCAAAAGGGAAATTTAAATAATATAAGGGTTTTTTTAATAAAAATTGATTAAGAACTACCTTTTCTCATCCTTTTTATAATAACCCCCAGCTTTTGGAAACCGGGGAAAGAATAGTCATCAAGGATTTATGTCCAAAATTGCTTTTTTTAGAGCAAAAAGTTAAACATCAAATGACACAATTCCGGTTTTTCACCCACTAAGAAAGGGATAAAAATTTTTCAGGAGCCCCTAAACAATGGAGTTCCACGATACATGCCCAGGGGGGTTTTAAGAGTCACAATAAATAAATCGAAAAAAAAAAGGGATGCAAAAAGGGTTTACGTTTTTCTTTTTTGAAGTTTTCAACCCCCAAAGAAAATTTAAAAACTCATTCCTGGGCAATTTAAAAAAACTGGGAAAATTTGTTTCCAAATATTAACCCTTTTTTTGGTAAATTTTTTTTAAATTTTTTTAAATAAAAAAAAATATTAAAAAGTGTTTTATAATTTATTCCAATAGGAAAATTTTTTTTTATTAAATTCCACGGGGATAAAGTATACCGTTAGCTGTCTTTTTAAATTTAAAAAGTTTTTCCCAAAGGAAAGTGCACCTTTACATTTGTTAAAACACCTACAATAAGGGAGAGGTAAGATTTTCGATCTTTCCCAAAGGGTCTGATGATTTAAAAGACTTATCAAAAAGCAAGAAAAACCCTAAAATTCCCTTTTTTTGCAAATTCCCCAAAAAACTAAATTTCTAAACATTTTAATCCCATTTAAAACAAAAGTGTACAAGTGAAAAATTTTTTCTTTAAAATTTGGGGAAAAACAAAGTATAAGGGGAAAAAAAAGTTTTAGAAAATTTAAAGCGATTACAGTTAATTTTAAAGGGCTTTAACCCCTGTTTGTGAAAAAAACAAGTACATATTTCCCAGTTACTAAACATAAAAAATGGGGGGGGTGAAACCTGGGCCGGATAAAATTTTTAATTAATAAAAATTTTAAAAAGGAGATTAAATTTTTAATAATTGATGCAATACTTTTTTTTTTTGCCTTTACAAAAAAATGGTGTGTGGAATAGGTTTTGACAAAAATACTTCTAAATTCTAGGGCTTCCAAAAGACCTTCTAGTTCTAGGGGTGGTGGCCCACCCGTGGACCCAAAATTTTTAACGGGGAAAAAAGAAAACTTTTAAAAAAAAAGAAATTGAATGCTAATAATAAATAATTTTTTTACAATTTTATTGAAGTGGGTTGTCTCAGACAAAAAATCTCAAAATTTTTTTAAAAAATGTTTTTGTGAATAACGTTTTTGCCAGAAAAATAATATAAATATTTTTCATACAGCTAGTTGATGGCAACCCCCATTTAAAACCCCAATTTTGTTAAAATTACAAAAAATTAATCCTAATATACTTGACTTGGAAAAAAAAAAGAAAAAAAAAAAAAGTAATTCAAAACCACATTAATAAATACTAATTGTTTTAAAAATTATTTAAAATTTAAATTTTTTAAGCTATATATATACTGTTTTTTTTTTGAAAAAAAATTAACTGAATTGAACCTGTAAAAGTTTAAAAAACCCAAATTTGACTTCATCTTATTTTTAAATTTTTTTTTAAAAAAATTTTTATTTTTCGCAAAATTCCCTAAAAAGCCCCATAATAATTTTTTTTTTCCTTTTTTTATTTGTTTTGGAAATGTTGGAAAAGGCAATGTAATTTTTTCCCAAAATTTTGGTACTTCCCCCAAAAAAATTGGCCACCAAAGAGTAGAAAAGTTTGTAGACCACTGTTCCCCAGAGTCAAACCCCCCTATTCCCGTGCTATTAAAAAGGTCCCCTCCTCCCAAATGTCCTGTTCAAACGATTCCCCTTTCTGGTCACTTTTAAGGCCCAAAAACTAACAAAGGGGGGATCCTGTCACTTGACCGGGCCCTTTTTCCCAAAAGATGTTGAAGGGGGGGTTGTTTTACGAAAAACCTTAGGGTTACTTTTTTTTAACCCCCACCCCCCCTTTTTTATGAAAAAAACAGAATTAGTGTTTCCCGGGAAATGATTAAAGTCATTATTCGTGTAAAAAAATTTTTTTCATAAAATATAGTAATTTTTAATGTGTATTTAAGCAGTTTATGTGGTAATTTTTTAAAAATAACGTTTTAAAAAATTTTTTACGTAGATTGCATAAAATGGCGCCATCTGCAGATTTTGTAATAAAGCTTCCCAAAAATAAAGGGGACAGAAATTTTGGGAAACAAGGAAAATTTCATTTTTGTAATTTTAAAAAATTTTTTGACTATTTTTTGACATTTTCATTTCAAGGGGGATTTTATGAGTAATTTACGTTTTCAGCAAAAGTTTTGCCCGAATAATATTTTAGGGAAAAAAACCCCAACCAACAGGATTTGGCAGTCCCCCCTTTAAATGGGGGGAGTTAGATCTAGGAAGAACCAAAGTTTTTAACCTTTTAATTTTTTTTGAATTTAGCCCCAAAGGGCAAAATTGCATAATAATTCCACAAGAATAAACTTGTTCAATTCGATAAAAAGTTAATACCCCCGCTTTTGGATTAGAGGTCCATTCAACGTGTTCTATCCCAATTTGTTGCCAGGGAAAGAGGAGGGGGTCCCCCTTTTTTTGGGGTAGGGGAAATCCCCTAAATTTCAACGCCACTTTTACTGGAAAAACCAATTTCCCAACACTGCTTTTTTGGTCGTCAAATGTTTTAGAAAACTAATGTATTGTATAAATATTTCTTTTTTTATAAAAATTTTTAAATGTTGGTTTTGCAATTTTGTGCATGTATTTTTTTTGTAATCGCTTCCGTTTTATCTTGCAACTGTAAATATATGTGCAGCTGTACCTTGTAAGATCAAATTCAGTTCATTCAAAAAATAAAAATGTCAGTCAAATAAGCAACTTTAGCTTTCCTGGAAAAATTTCTAAACATTCGTTCAGCTTAAATTGACTATCCATTTAAATAATCATACTTCATCATGAATCTCAAAAAGACGTGTGTGTACTGATGGCTCCACTGACCCCCATTACGGGCTAGTGCTACGGCATATTACAATTTTTTTTCAACTTAAAAGAAGCTTTCGGGGGGTCGAAATAATTTTTATGTGGAAATATCTGCTATGCTTCTTGCTACCGAGGCTTTAGAATCTCATTTTCGAGAAAAATTGTGATTTTTGTTGATTTAAAGGCTGACATTCAGGCTTTAGTAAATAGAAAACACTCTTTCTGTTCCAAATAAATTCTCAGTAAAAAATTTATTGATCACCTTATCGAAAATGGGAGGAAGATTGTTCTCCAGTGGATCATAAGTCATGTCAGGATCCTTGGCAGGGAAGCCTTGATAAATCAGCCATAAGGTTGACACGGCACCGTTCCCCCATACCCTTGAAAAATCCTAGTATATCCAGGTATATCGTGATGATGATACTGGAAACTTACTGATAATTCTCTTACTTGATAAAAAGAGAATTTCTCCTAATCTACCCAGAAAGACAGGCGTTGGCTCTTATCGAATGTTGTCAGGCAACGATTATCTTCAGCAGCACTTAGTAGAATCGGTTAGATAATTTCTGCTTCTGTCCTTTGTATTAAGATGGCTTCATGAATGGACATCACCTATAACCAGTAGCGCACACAGGAATTTTTCAAGGGGGGTCCGAGGTCGAAAGTTCACCATTCTTGTGTCATGCTCCTTTTGATTTTGTCGATTTTCGGGAACAAAACACAGTAAAAAACTAATTATTGAATAAATAATTGACATTAGTTAATAAAATAAATCATTAATAACAAATACTTAATTAAATATTTCGTACTATATACTTAAAATTGTAATCAATCGGAAAAAAAAATCAAGGGCTTTGAGGGGGGTCCGGACCCCAGGACCCTCCCTTGTGTGCGCCACTGTTATATAGTTATAGGCTATATGTTCTAAATTAAAGAATATTTACTTTGGGAATACGTCACACCTTTTTGGTCTTTCACATCTATATTGGACAATGGATGGTCGAGTGACCCAGGTTGGGCGTAGGATAAAAAAAAATTCGATGTCAACAAATTATCATTTTAGAAACATTGGTACTGTCAGTCAACTGTAGTGAGTAATATAAACTTTTGATTCCACTTGAAATTAATTAATCTTTTATATTATCAATACATGACGTGTCTTCAGTTCTATTCTTGGTGATGGTAGCATAGTGGTCCTGATTGCGAACATGTGGCTATTGCTGTTGAGTCCTAGTGCCTAGAAGACCTACCGTGTAGAGAGACTGATGCACATTAAATCTGTGCTACAGTTCTCATGTTGGCGTGGTGTGAAAGTTTGGAGATGGTGGCGCTATTTTAGGCGTTGTCTTCGTCACTTGACCGTGGTTTAAAATTACAAATTCTGTCACCAATAGCCTCTTTTGTCGAGGATTTTTACTTCATGAAAAGAACCTGTCTGTCAAATTTCAAATCTGTGTGTATAAAAGTTCAACAACGAGAATAAATTTGTATCCAACTCTCCTCTTGAGTTCAATTTTCGCAAAAACCCTTTTTGTAGCGGATCTTTACTCTATGAAAGAAATCTACTTATACCAATATTTTCAAGACTGTATGTCTAATAGTTTAAAAATATTTTTTAAAAAAAATTCTATCTATAACACCCCTTAATCCCCCCGTAATGCCACTTGGGGTTCGATTTTCACTAAACCCATTTTGTAGTGGATATCTACTTTATGAAAGGAATCCGCTTACCGAATTTCAAGACTGTATATCTAATAGTGTAAAAATGGAAATAATTATCTGTAACGCCACTTGGTGATCGATTTACACTAAAACCATTTTGTAGTGGATATCTACTCAATGAAAGGAATCCGCTTACCGAATTTCAAGACTGTATGTCTAATAGTGTAAAAATGGAAATAATTATCTGTAACGCCACTTGGCGATCGATTTACACTAAAAACTATTTTGTAGTGGATATCTACTCAATGAAAGGAATCCGCTTACCGAATTTCAAGACTGTATGTTTAATAGTGTAAAAATGGAAATAATTATCTGTAACGCCACTTGGCGATCGATTTACACTAAAAACCATTTTGTAGTGGATATCTACTCAATGAAAGGAATCCGCTTACCGAATTTCAAGACTGTATGTCTAATAGTGTAAAAACGGAAATAATTATCTGTAACGCCACTTGGCGATCGATTTACACTAAAAACCATTTTGTAGTGGATATCTACTCACAATGAAAGGAATCCGCTTACCGAATTTCAAAACTGTATGTCTAATAGTCTAAAAATGGAAATAATTATCTGTAACGCCACTTGGCGATCGATTTACACTAAAAACCATTTTGTAGTGGATATCTACTCAATGAAAGGAATCTGCTTACCGAATTTCAAGACTATGTCTAATAGTGTAAAAATGGAAATAATTATCTGTAACGCCACTTGGCGATCGATTTACACTAAAAACCATTTTGTAGTGGATATCTACTCAATGAAAGGAATCCGCTTACCGAATTTCAAAACTGTATGTATAATAGTGTAAAAATGGGAATAATTCTCTGTAACGCCACTTGGCGATCAATTTACACTAAAAACCATTTTGTAGTGGATATCTACTCAATGAAAGGAATCCGCTTACCGAATTTCAAAACTGTATGTCTAATAGTGTAAAATTGGAAATAATTATCTGTAACGCCACTTGACGATCGATTTACACTAAAAACCATTTTGTAGTGGATATCTATTCAATGAAAGGAATCCGCTTACCGAATTTCAAGACTGTATGTCTAATAGTGTAAAAATGGAAACAATTATCTGTAAGGCCCTTAATCCCCCACAGCACCACTTGGGGGTCGATTTTCATAAAAACCATTTTATAGCGAGTCTCTGCCTCATGAAAGGAATCTGCTTACTTAATTTCAAGACGGTATGTTTAATAGTTTAAAAATGGAAGTAATTATCTATAACGCCACTTAGTCCCCCACTATGCCCGGGGGGTCGATTTTCGCAAAGTCTGTTCTTAGCTAATCTCTACTACATAAAAGGAACATGCCTACCAAATTTCAAGTCTGCAGGTTTAATAGCTCTGGAAATAACTGATGAGTGGGTGAGAGAGTAGTTTTTCTTCTTTATACATGCGAACTTCTATATAACGAACCTCTACATTGCGAATTTTCTTATATAGCGAATTTCCTGGATCCTTGAACATTTTACGGTTTTCTTCGTAAAATAACTTCTCTATATCGAAGTGCATTTTCTATATAATAAACTTTTTCTTTTGTGATTCACACAATTTTTTTCCCCTTTCTATTTCTGAAGTATTTCTGAACATTTCAAATTATTCTCTCTTTAACACATTTTATGGTGGCCCCTTTCATAGTATAGAGATCCGCTAGAAAATGAGTTTTGTGAAAATCGAACCCCAAGTGGCGTTGCGGAGAATTAAGGGGCGTTATAGGTAATTATCTCCTTTTTTAAACTATTAGACGTAAAATCTTGAAACTGAGTAAGGAGATTCCATACATTGAGTAGAGATCCGCTATAAGATGGGTTTTTTGAAAATCGCTTCCTAAGTGGCGTTGCGGGGGCTTAAGGGGCGTTATTGATAATTATTTCCATTTTTAAACTAGTAGACGTACAATCTTGAAATTTGATGAGCTGATTCCTTTCATGGAGTAGAGATCCACTACAAAATAGGTTCGGGGAAAATTGACCCCCAAGGGGCACTGAGGCGTAATAGATAAATATTTCCGTTTTTCAACTATTAAACCCACCTGTGCTTGAAAATTAGAAGGTATGTTCTGTGATGAAGCCGGTCTCTTCCCCCTAATTGTTAAGATTGATGCCGACAGACGTTGGGAAAATTCCCAGCAATTAGACATTTCTCTAATTGCTGGGAAAGAATTTCGTAACTGGGTGGTCAAATATTTGGATCCTTTTTCCCAGGCTGTCCGGACCGTCAAAAAGAGATGCCGTAACGTTGTGCTTTCGTTTTCCTACGATTCAGTGATGACAGCGCGTCTGAAAACTTACAATGTGCACCGAGCCAGCGGTGCTCATTGGGCAAGAGATCAAATGGGCTGAGACCGACAAGGATGGCAGAAGAACAAGAGATCCCAGAAGGATGATTGGGCGAGAGATGGTTAGAGAGATATATATAAGGAGAGCGGGAAAGGGAGACTGGATTTTGACTCACACTTTTTGATGACAACATTCAGTGGGTCTCGGTCGTTCGTTACCTGGGATTACACATGGATAATCGTCTAACATACAAGAAACACATCGATTATCTTGCTGACAAATTCTGGGGTAGAATTGCGCTAGCTATCTCCCTTATTGGAAGAAGCTCTCCTCTCTCCCTTGAAAATAAAGTTATACTTTACAAGCAAGTTTTGCGCCCAGTGATCACGTACGGCTCACCAATTTGAGGAGCCGCGGCACCGACCCACACTAAACGTATTCAAGCAATTCAAAACAAAATTCTACGCATTATCACTAACACACCTTGGTACGTTAGAAATAGTGTCATTCACCACGACCTACAAATGGAGCCGATAGATAATTACATCACTAGAAGTTCTAGAAATATTTTTACTTCTATTCAGAACCCCGACAACCCAATTATTAAAGCACAAACACTGTTCACGTATCCACATACTAAGCTTAATTTTGCTTACAAGACATCTAAGTGGAATTTGCCCTTAAAGCCGCCGTAAACACAACAAAATTACTTAATTTCTACATCCTACAACATTCAAATGCCTTTATCTCTTCATCTTAACTTGGTTCAGTGTTTAAAGCTGTTTCCGCGGTAGAATTCGCTCTTTTGCGTTTCGCATTCTCGTTTTGGCATTTTGCCAAGATTCCTTCTTGCGCTCTGCCATTCTTCGCTGCCTCGTGACGTCACTTTTGGTTTCGTCTCGGCCGGTTGTGTCTCTCCCCTCCACTCCCACCGCGGTGGGGGTAGTCTGATATTGGTTTTCTTTTCACCCTTCTTCCGTGAATTTGGGTATAAGCGTTCATTCGCTGGGACCCGCCTCATCTAATTTTCGTTTCGTCGTCTGGATTTTGAGCTCTCCTCTATTCTTAGAAAATAAAGTGATTCTTTACAAGCAAGTCTTGCGCCCAGTGATCACGTACGGCTGCCCTGTCTGGGGAGCCGCCGCCCCGACCCGACCCACACGAAACGTATATAAATTATCCAGAACAAAATACTACGAATCATTACTAACGCACCTTGGTACGTTAGAAAAGAGTCATACACCACGACTTACACATGGAGCCGATAGAAAATTACATCACTAGAACTTCTAGGAATATTTTTTCTTCCATCCAAAATCACGACAATCCATTAATTAGAGCACAAAGACTCTTCACGTATCCTCATGCTAAATTAAATTTTGCATATAAAACTTCAAAATGGAATCTGCCTTTAAAACCGCCATAACACGACAATAATTACTAATTCCTACATAAACAACATTCAAATGCCTTTTGTCTATTTTCAAAACTAGGATCAGTGTAATAGCTGCTCCCACGTCGACCCCCCACTGCCGCTGCGTTCGCAGCATTTCGCGTTTTTCTTTTTTTTCCGTCATGTCAATTCGAACTGCTTGCAGTTCGGTTTGGGTCGTTTCGGCCTCCCTTCCTGCGCTCTTCCACTCTTGCCCCCCGTTGAGTCACTTCGGTCTCGTTTCGGGCAGCTGTTTCGTTCCTCCAGCCCCCCTGCGGGGGGTGCGCTCTTCTGATATTGGTTTTTCTTTTTCACCCTCTCTCTGGGATTCTGGGTATAAGTGGTCTATTCCGCTGGCACCCGCATCATCTAATTTTCGTTTCGTTACTGGATTTTGAGGGAGCCGTTTGACGTCCCTTCAACGAGAGGAAAAATGATAGTGAGTCCACGAAGTACGGCGGATTCCAAACTGGGGAGATCCGGGAACGGTTTGAGTCCCGATCAACGATAGGAAAGCGATACTGAATCCGCGAATTAAGGCGGATTCTGAACCGGAGAAACTTTATGTGAGGGAACCGATTTGGAGGCCTCTCCCGCTAAAGACTTGTAAGACAGCTATACCTTAGTCCGCGAAGTAAGGCGGATTTTGGAACGGTGGAAATTGCGAAGGATCTCGGTGGATTTGGAGCCAGTGAACTCACCCAGACTCGGTGTAGAATTACCGAGAGTGAACCCTTTTTACGTATCATATGCTTAGGACTTTCCTCTAGAGCAGTGCTCCGCAACCTTTTTATAGCTGCGGACCGGTCACCGTTTGATAATTTTATCGTGGCCTGCTAAGGGTGGGACACGTTGATTGTTTATATTTTAGATTGTTTGGATTTAACAATTTTAATTTAGTTACATTTAAATATACCTTCAGAATAAAATATAGTTACACCAAGAATGAATAAAAGTGATTTAACGTGGAATATAAAGTGATTTCCGTGGAAAGTTGCGCAAATCCGAGAGAAATGCACCACTTTAAATAACATGGCAATAGTTTAATGTTCTTTAGGTGGCCCGGCACCATTTGATCCACGGCCCGGTACCGGTCCGCGGACCGGGGGATGCGGATCACTGCTCTAGAGTGTCAATTTAGGACATTATTTTATGCGAGAGATATGAGACATTGCAGCGAAAGAGACTCGAAATCTGTGGACACTTTTGCTAATTAATTGATAGAATATTCTTTTTTTTCTTTTTTTTTTTTTGATGATGATGATTTTTTTACTGAAAAATAAATAGTTTATCCCAGTGCTGTGTAAAGTCATTACAGTTCCTTTCATGAAATAGAGTTCCTCTAACAAAGAGTTTTGTGAAAACCGACCCCCAAAAGGAGTGGGGTTGCGAGGGGTTAAGATGAGTTATAGAAAAATTCCTGTTTTTGAATTTAACCCACTTACTTGAAATTTGTTGAGCACGTTTCCTTAGTTGAATAGAGTTACGCTAAGAATGGATTTTACGGAAAACAACTGCAGGTCGAAAAGGGGAAGTTATTGGGGCGTATTTATAGACAAAATTCCACTTTTCGAACTACTAGGACTATAATAATAAAATTTGGTTCGCATGTTTCTTTTGTTGAATTGAAATCCGCTAAGAATGCTCTGAACGGGAGTTACAGGGCGTATTGATGATAAAAATTTAGTTTTTGCTCTATTAGATTCAGACTTGAAATTTAGCATTCATGTTTATTTTATGGAAGTTGCTTTGGCGGAAATCCACTTGATTATTGGATTAGGTGAGCGCAAAAAATCTTTCTACTTCTATTTTAGATATTAATAGAAATTGTATATAATTTCTGTCCTTTTATATCAAGAGGCGAGAGTTACAGCTATAAATATATTTTTCAATACAATCGAATCCTTAATGCTAGATATCAATAATTTATATATATATATGTAAACAGTATATATTTATACCACATCGTGAAATACCCAGTGAAGCGGGTGGGTAAAGGGCTAGTGAGGCATATATCTTTTAAAATTTCCAATAGATCTTAGATTTTTTTATGTTCTTAATAAAGATAACTTAATTATTCTGTAGAACTATAAAAAATAACTTTTTAGTTCAAAAGTTTGTTTCTTCCTACTTAATTTATATAAATAATACATAATTTTTAAGAACTTCTAATATATACTTATGTTTAGGTACCATTTTTTAAAAAAGTATGTTTTTTTATGCAAAATATTTTTACACATATATAAAACAATGCACAAAATACATTGAACCTATTTTTTAAGTAAAATTTTAGTATGGTTTTTGTAAAAAAATTATGAAACTTTGAAATTTGGAAATTTTTTATTTTTCTGCTTTTTTTTATGCATGAAACCATTTTTAAAAAATTAGGCACTATTTTAAAAGAAGAAAAATAAGTTCACTATATGCATAAGCATCTTGTACAGAAGTATAAAAAATCTGGAATCATATAGTGCAATAGTTTTTTTAAAGAATGTACCTAAATGCAACAAAAATATGCTTTTGAGAAAAAGTGAAAAAACTAAAAAAAGCAATGTTTTCACATATTATACACTTGATTTGTATTTGCTTGCCTATTTTTCTATTCCTAATAATAATGCTTAATCATTTTCTAGAGTTACAAAAATAATTTTAAATTCATATGTTGTTTTTTTTCTCCTTTGTTTTAGTTAACATGAACATAATTTTCGAAATCTTGTAATACTTTCATGTAGGTACCATTTCTTACAAAAATATATCTTGAATATACAAAAAATGTTACACACACATATATAAAGCAACATATCAAACATAATGAACCAGTTTTTTAATGAATTAATTGCATAATTTCTTTGAAATAATCATAAAACCTTAAAATTTTGAAAATCTCAATATTCTTTTTGCTCATATAAATCTATTTTTTAAAAAATTGGACATTATATGTATACCAAAACATATTTTGTTTACTATATGCACTATATGCACATGTATCCTGTATAGAAATATAAAAAAAATCAAAAGTTTATATAAATCAATCACAGGAGAAACTACACTGCTGGCCACCGTAAATGCAACACCCTGAAGGAAGCATGCAAATAACATGGAATTTACAACATGCATTAGCGGCGGTGAGATATGTAAATGATTAGAATTACAGCGCAGACACACATCACGCGCGCCTGTGGCGCCACCTCAAAGCGCTATTTAAGGCTTGGAGATTTCGACGATTTCAAGTTCGGCAATTGTGTTTTTCTTGTGTTTTTCAAAAACGATCAGTTATGTCTCGTAGAAAACAGCGATCAGCTTTTGATCAAGTATCCGAGTTCGACAGAGGAAGGATAGTGGCCTACCGAGATTGTGGATTATCTTTCAGGGAAATCGGTAGTCGTGTTGGACGAAACCAAACAACTGTAATGCGGATATGTGACCGTTAGATGCAGGAGGGTACGACGGACCAACGTGGTCGATCGCATCTACCTCAGTGCACCACTTCACGAGAGGACAGGCAAATTGTGCGCATGGCAGTGACGGATCGCTCAGCCACATCACGATTCATAGCACAGCACACTGAGTCTGTAACGCATCATTTAGTGTCTGCGCGTACCATTCGACGCCGTTTACAGCAGAGTGGTCTGTCCGCAAGACGTCCATTGCTTGGTCTACCCTTGACGCAGAACCGCAGACGTCTCCACCACCAATGGTACGATGAAAGAAGGATGTGGGTGGCAGAATGGACGGAAGTTGTCTTTACTGACGAGTCACGCATCTGTCTGCAACACCACGATGGTCAAATTTGAATCTAGAGACACCGTGGAGAGAGGATGCTGAACAGCTGCATTATGCACCGCCTCACTGGTCCTGCACCGGGTATTATGATATGGGACGGTATTGGATATCACTCTCGCACTCCTCTAGTACGCATTGCCGGTACTTTAAACAGCCAACGCTACATCTCCGAGGTGTTGGAGCCAGTTGTCCTTCCTTACCTTCAGGGCTTGGGCACAGCCATATTTCAACAGGATAATGTGTGACCACACGTGGCACGCATTGTCCAAAGGTTTTTCATCAATCACTGTATTGAATTGCTTTCCTGGCCGGCTCGCTCTCCGGATCTTTCACCGATAGAAAGCATGTGGTCCATGGTTGCTCAACGATTGACCCAGATTACACTCCAAGCTGCCACACCAGATCTACTTTGGCAACGTGTGGAAGCTGCTTGTTCTGCTGTACCCCAAGAACACATCCAAAGTCTCTTTGAATCAATGCCGAGGCGTGTGGCAGCGGTGATCTCTAACAATAGCGGCTACTCTGGCTACCGATTCTGGCAGGAACCACACTTCACAGAAGTCTATAAATTTAATCATTTGATACTTGATCAACATATTGTCTACAAAATAAATTTCGTTGTGCTATCTCTTGTCTTTCTTGGTGTTGCATTTACAGTGGCCAGCAGTGTACATATTTAATATGCGTCAAAAGGGGCGTGGTCATTTGTTTACATTTTTATTTTTCATATTTTAGAACTATTTTATCAACAAACATATAAGTATTATACATTTTTGGATTCAGAAAAGTAAGCCCTATTTCTTAGAACTAAAATTGAAAAATCGATTCTTTCAAAGAATATGATGTCATGGTTCTCTTAAAAAAATCACCTATGGCTCATACTGCTGCTGAACAATTCAAGAGATCCGAGGACATTCAATACTGGAGAAATTGTGTAGCTATCCTTCGTAAAGAAATTATCTCTGCTGAAAGAAACTGCTTCAATGATTTCATTTCCAAAATTGATTATGAGAAGGATGGCAAAGTTTATAACTATGTAAACAAATGACTGAATAAGAAGGTACCATCTACCAGAAAACCGCTGAAATTTGGTAGTCGAGTTTTAACTGACGACAGAGATATTTCCAATACCTTCAATTCCCTTTATTCTCCTAGACAGCACTTGAGGAAATACCTGAAGACTCAACAGAAGCCTATAAGACAGGAACTTCGTCTACCCGCCTCTTTCTTTAATCGTGGGCATGAGAATTTTTACTAAAAGTTTAATATGGTGAAACTTATAGATTGATTGAATATTAACGTCGCACTGAGGACTTTTGGCGACGGACCACGTAATTTTGAACCATAGTCAAGTGACGTAGACGACACCTGTGAGCTGGCACCCCCCCTCTCCTAACTACCACACCAACGGGAGGACGTTTCAGCTCTCGACAGATTTAACATGCATCGCTGTCCTACAAGGCGGGTCTTTAATGGTACTGGGCTCGCGAACTCGTGACAAGGCAAGCCACGATCCGATACCTATATCACTCGGCTACCGCGGCCACGTGAAATTTATAGAGGCTATTAGTAGACGTGTTAAAAGTGGCAAGAGCCCTAGCTCCGGATAATTTCTACTCCGATTTTCTGAAGCACTTTGGCAGAAATGTACATTCTGTGTCAGGGGTGTCCAACCCAAATGACCTTGCGGGCCACTTCGGAAAAACATTATAATCCCGCGGGTGCACATAAAAATATGTACATTTATATCAGATTTGGAAACAAAAAAACATTTATTGGAGTGAAAATTTAAAACAAAATGAATTATTATTATTGTTTTCATTATTTTTCATACCTACAGACATAGATAATATAATAATATTTATATAATATAATAATAAAATGATCAAATAATGTTTAAAATATTACAGTTGCCATTTTCTTGAAAATTACGGAGTTCCTTTTGAATTGATCTTTCGTTACTCATCGTTGAAATTTGATTGTGTTGTCATTCTCTCTCAAACGATTAAGTATACATTGCCTTTTATCTTAACCGTCCTGAATAATTTCTTTTTTTAACTTTAAAAAACATCTCTGATTGCCTTTTGCATTTTGGACACTCCAAACAGAAAAGGAGGAGGAGAAATGAAAGTCGCACACACAGAGAATCATGTACCATCCATAGTAAAAGATATGCATAATGCAATTCGGAATTTATAAAAAAAGTAATTTATTATAGTAAAATCTAACGTAACTGTTTGATAAAATATAAATCTATTTTAATCTAAAGGACGTTTCTATTATCAAAAAGGATTTATTTTAAAACAAGAACAATTAACAGGCAAATAGACCATAAATTTATAAATATATCTAAATTTCCTCTTAAATAAAGTTCAAAATGAAAAAACTTTAAAAACCTGATATTTAAAAATTTTTAAAAAAGAGTCGGTGGACCGCCACTTACGTACTGGCGGGTCACATGCAGCCCACGGGCCGCGAGTTGGACACCCCTGTTCTGTGTTATTGGTACTCTACAGCTACAGTCGGAACACTTGGTCTCCCAGCCATTAGAAAAATGGCAATCATTGTTCCTCTATACTTAAAAGTAGTGAACCCTCGGGTAATTTAAATAGATATTGACTCATTTCCTTCACTAGCGTTTTATCTAAGGCCATAGAAAGAATTATTACATCTCGTCTTCCTTGAATCTAATAATCTTATATCCTCAACTCAGGCTGGATTTAGAAAATGGAGATGTACACAAAGCAACAAGTTACTTTGCAGAGTCACTCCGTAAAGAACGCTCTCGACCAGAGATGCTCTGTTCTGGCTGTGTTTGTGGACTTTAAGACTGCTTTTGATAAAGTTTGTCGACTCAGATGTATCCAGAAATTACAAAACCTTTGTGCGTGTAATAATACGCTCTCTTGGAGCAGAAATTTTGTTTCACAACGCTTATGCTCCATTCGTTTGGGGTATCCTGTGTCCAACTTTAAGTATCCGACTACCCTAAAATCACGATTTTTTTTAAAAATTGACAATTTTTTATTATTATTTTATTTTATAGGCTATTTTATTCGCTTTATAAAAATACCAAGTTTTTTATTTTCCATTCACTAGAACAGAAACTACAAGTGTTTTAGTAAAAGCAGATGTCATTACTTTACATAAGATATCAAACTTTAAAACGCGTTGTACTCGAAATGTGTTATTTTCGAAGAGCTCAAACGAGGACAGCGATTGCTCAAAAAGTTTTGAAAATAATTAGATGAAATTTTTGTATATGTTCTGTATAATAGTAGAAGTGTCTTAACCTTCAGGTTTATCAATCACTGTTTTATTACAAAATTTACAGTTCTTTATGTAAATATAATCGCTGTTTTTTGTAAGCAATTTCATATAATAACTAAAATAAAGTGCTCTAGTTTTCGTAAAAATTAAAATATCTCTTATCCTGAAGGTCATTTCAAAAAGGAATAACAAAATAATAAATCAAAATTGAAAAATGGAGAATTTGTTCATATACTCTTTGTACAGAGCGGGCCCCGTTTATGTAATTTTTTGTTAATTTTTACCCATTTTTTCCCATTTTAGTAGTAATAATTTATTTTTCTCTTCTTAATTTTAGCCTTTTTCTCTTAAAATGTACCAAATAAATCTAAAAACCACAAAAAAATCTCCATACCTCCATTTTTTTCAAAAGAAGTTGTCGCAAGTAGCCGGATACCTTAAACAAAGTGAAACTGTGGGTTGCTGCAGAAAGCAGTCTCATTATATTTAATATTATTGATGACTTATCGGATATCCTGACTTCTGATGGACTGGCTAATGCTGCTGTTTTTGCGGACGACTTTGCTGTTTGGTGTTGTACACTTAAAGGAGAACAAGCTAAGCTAAGCTAAGCAAGCTCCAAGATAAATACTATCCTGAATAAGTCTCTCTAGAGGCTGGAGGGCTGGTGTTAGAAGAATAATCTATATATATAAAGGAGAAAAGTGACTCACTCACTCATCACGATATCTCCGGAACTATTAGAATTAAAGACTTGAAATTTGGCAGGCGTGTTCCTTTTATGGGACAGATATCTGCTAAGAAAAGGTTTTACAAAAATTAATTCTCAAGGAGGATTGTGAGAGGTTAGTGGCGTTATACATAAATATTCAGATTTTTAACACGCTTTCATATATTTCACTTGTAAGTAATGGAATCTTTGAACTCGATTTTTACCCACTTTAAAAGGTCAGATTAATTCGAAATTTTGTACACTTATCAAGGACCGATGACAATACAATAATTTCATAATTTTAGTTCATTGTCCTGATCAGGATCCCCATAAATAAGGATTTTAAAGATTTCGAGATTTGGCGACTAATTCATTGTATTTTGGTGTGTTGTGTTGAGTGGCCAAGTAAAATTGTAGTGATTTTACAAAAATAAACTTTATTTCTCTACATAACAAATAATTAAGTTTGAGTATATATATTCCCTTCGTCAGAGTGGAATTCTGGGAAGAAGAAGAAATGCCAGAAGACATTTCTTCTGACCAATGAAAATCAATAGTAGGTTTTAATAGCCAATAAGACGTAAGGATCAAGAATCCGTTACTATGAGTAAGAGTGATCCGTTATTATGAGTAAGGATGATCCATTATTATGAATAACGATCATCCGGTATTACGAAAGTACACTACAGTATCGTTTCCAGATTTGGCGAATAATTGCATAAACCATTTTCAAATTTGGCGACTAATTCCAGATTTAGCGACTAAAAGATTAAGGTGCAACCCTAAAACCACGAATAGGCTTGTGGTTAATACAAATAAAACAAAAAAAAGTGTTCTTTATGTGAAAAAGGGTAGGGTGGGTGTGTAGTTTTTCTAAAAATAGAAATAGAAAAAAAAAAGACGCGCATGTGAATAAAAATAATTTATGTTCTAACTGCTAATTATATTTTTTTATTTTGATAAAACAATATGTTTAAAAGTGATGATACGAATTAACATTATAGCAATACATTTAAAAGGTGATATAATACAATTGACTTTTAATATTTCTTCTTAACACATTTTTATTAGTTAAACCTGTATCTATAGAGACGGAATCTTTGAAATATAATGATATGGGACTCATCCGAGGGCACGTAAACGGAGAGAATAAATACCCTTCACACCCATTAATTAATATCCATGAAAGAGCAAGACTAATTCCAGCAGCCACATATAATTCCGGCTGCAAATATCAAACTCAAGAATAAATTCAACAAAAAATGAATGATAGTTTTAAAAACTAAAAAAAAACAGGCTTTTATTGTAGATTGAACTAAAAAAATAAAAAGTAAATTATAGTTTAAAAAAACTAAAAAACACGCTTTTATAGAGAGAGAACAGCAGAGAAAGAGAGCGATTAATGATGATCGCTGGTCATCGTTGGGCGCTGGGACGCGATGCGTCCCTCCGTCCCATACTTGGTGTATTGGGCTCTGGGATGTTGTGAGGCCTTGATTGACTGGGTAAGCTCCCATTGGTGTCTGGACGTGGAAGGTAGGCGGGGCGAACTTGAGGGTATGGAGAGGTAGAGAGGGCAATAAATCATGGAACTGAGAATTCGGTTGCAGTGATCAAACACTCTTTCTCGTTGCACTGGTGTCTGAGCGCGATTACGACGACGACGCTGGACATCATTGGGAACTGGAGCGCAGAGCGCTCCTCCGTCCCATACTGGTGTATTGAGGCGCGAAAGTTGTGGAGCCTTGACTGAGTTCATCAGATTTTATGTTTATATACCAACAGTGCACAAGCACGTGTTTATTACGTAATAATAGTTCTGATTGGCTAGAATGCGCGGGCTAGGGATTTAGGTTTAACCGATTACGATTAAGATTACAATGTTTTACTTTAAATCTAAGAATTAAAGATTATTTATAGATAATTAAAAAGAGTTAATTAAAAGTATGTGTTAGAGGGAATTATTACATATATATATATACAATTAAAATAAATATGTATATACATATGACAGAATCACAATATTAAGTGGCAAAATAGAAAGGGATTTTCCTTACAATTTTCCATTTTCCTTTCTATATATAGTGTTGGACAATTGATTTTGTTTGTTATTATTTATTCATTATATAAATTTAATTATTCCAATAAAATAGTATAGTAAAAAGACATCACACTGTCAGAAATTAGGCCATTGTAGGTGGGATTCGAAACCGCGACCTCTGGATTAAAAGTCCAACGCGCTATCCATTGCGTTACTGGGACACAGGGATCGATTTCCCTTTTTATATATGGTGTTGGACTTTTTTTTGTTTATTACTATTTATTCATTAATTAAATAGAATTAATGGATCAATATTTGAAAACAACTGTATTAACGTCAAGTGTCATCCTCTACAAGTTTAAAAAATGTATTTGAAATTGAGTGGATGAATAAAAAGTACTTTATTAACGATTGAAAATTTTAACAAGCTATATATATATGTATAAATCAATATATATAGGGAGAGTGTAAACTAATAGTAGGAATTCAATAAAACACTCAATCGAAGCATAAGGCATCGACAAAGTATGTAAGCTTACAGTAATTTCCCAACTGAATTGAATTGAACTGAGAAAAGGAGATGGCAGCCGTATAGATTGCGATTCTAAACATGCATAAGTAGATTCCAATTTTTCACAAAACATCGGAACAGTGTCTTCGTTTCACAGGTTGGAATTTTTCATATTAGAACGATTTTTTTTGTGTGATAAATATTTTTTAATAAAAAGACTCTAAACATAAAAATTTAGTATGCTTTATGAATTTTTCATTATGGAGCATGCGCAGCAATTCAGTTTTTACTGTGTCGGTACCATATGAGATACAAACAGATCTAAGTATGCTGTTGTTAAGGGGAAACAATTAATTCTCTTTTCATTGTCTCGTGTTTTACAGTTTACCTAATTTTATTTCCTTTCTTTTTATTCTTGTGGATAAATTAAATCTTCATTCCTACATATTCTTCAACGTTAGTATTTTTGTTCAAGATCTTTTATTCATTTAGGTGAACTCAGTTGCAGTTTAATATTTCTGAAAGGATTATTTATTTCAGTTTAGAAGTGGTTAATGAGATTAAAAATGATAAATACTGTCTACAAATGAAAATTTGTCTTTTTTTTATATCTTTGTATTTCTATATCAATGTATGTATGTATCAATGCATAATGATGTTTTGCAACATTTTCTATAACATTTTGCTATCTTTATTTATTTAAGACTTTTTTTTAATGGACATGAAGTATTTCTTTATTCATTAGTGTACAACCTTTGGATATCAATTAAAGTGTTCCCATATGTTAATTTGTCTAATTGTAATTGCACTTTTTCTCGCTTTTGATGCTGAAGTTAAAACCTTTTACAAAGTGTGTGAATTATTGTGAAAGAATACCTAAATTTTTTTCAAGATGTAATAAAGTGGGATATCGGTGTATTAAAATGCAAAATGTTATGTATATTATTTTGAAAGAATTCTAGGTACTAATTTGGTACTTGTATTAATGTCACTGCAGCCAAATTTGTGCTTTGTGAATCATACCATTTTCAACCAAACTATGACTGATTGGGTTTCTTCAAATAAAACATGTAATAATCTTTTTGTTTTGATGTCATGCCATGATTCACGTCGCACAAATTTTGATGGGGGAACGCCAATACATAAGTACCAATATTTTTATTGATTTCTTACTAACCTAGGAAACTTGAAAAAAGTAAAGTAATAAGAGTTCATTAAAAATAATATCAGTTATTGAACCAAAGGCATTAGTAAAGCAGTCTGCTTAATGTACCCATTTAATGTAAAAAATATATAACAGAGCCTTAATAGAAGAACCAAATGGGTTAAAGTGTAGTATAGGGGAGCCACTTGGTGCAGTCCTTTTTTTTTTTTGGTGACAAAAAGGGGCCGCCAAGGTACTTTTTCGGAATTATTTATAATTTATTTTAGAATGAATTCGATATCTCACCATGACATTTAGATAAAAATTGCCAATCCAAAGTGGTCCCTCCCTATACTACACTTGAACCTATAAAATTAATCGTACATAGTTTAGCTAATATAAGATATTTACTAAATATGAAATGGTTCAAGTGTAGTAAATATCTTATATTAGCTAAACTATGTACGATTAATTTTATATATAGTTTATTTTGTTGAGGGTATAATATGTATGTACCAATCAAGCTTGTTGAAATTTTCCTTGGATTTCCAGTTGGCAAGATATTGATTATAAAATAAGACATTCTTCCTAGTTAAATTTTAGCCAGCATTTGGTAGATAAATGGAAGATTATTAGATTAAATTGCTTAAAGTATATTTTTATCCTGATAGAACTGGATGAACTTGAGTTCTGCTAAATATTAAATTTGGAACTAATTTGATAATGGGGGTAATGGTTCCAAGTGATGCTTGGTGTGATCCTTATCACACCAAGCAGCGCTTCTTGTTGCTGGAATGAAATCCAATATGGCGGCCTAGTGGTAATTTAATGATACACAATAATTTAAAAGAATTGTTTTGAAATACATTGAAATGTATTTCAAATAAAGGATATAGGAAGAGATTGAGAATAGCCTAGATCAATCAATAAATAATGAATAATAATATTATGTAATAAAAAGTAACGTACTAATAATAGTATTATAAGCAGCATATAATGATCTTATAATATTATTTTATCGTAATGATATATAATATTCATATAGTATGATTTTATAACGGTTATTAGAAATAATAATCATATAATATTATTAAATAGTAATTATTAAAAAGAATATTTGTCGAATTGTAAAAAAATAAAAATAATGCATAAGAGAATTCGTAATACATAACTATAAATAAACAACATAATAGCTATAAATAAACAACAGAAATAGTTATAAGTAAATAAGATAATTATAAATAAATAATAATATTAATTATAAATAACAAAATATGTGTAGTAATATTTATAAATAAATGCTAAAAGAAACAATTATAAATAATGAATATTATATGATTATTACACATAGTAATATTTGCATTTTTTTTCATTATGAATAAAATAATTACACAATGTATGTTAAAATTAATTTAGAATATCAATTACAAAGTAGTGAAAGCTTGCAATATGAAACTTGCACTGCAAGTTACTTCAACGAATTTCATCGAACAAAGAACGTAAAAAAAACATTTTTAAAACGAAAATAAACGATTTATAGTGATAATTAAAAGCACAACACCTATTCTTTTAAGGAAAAAATATTCCAGTACTCACTCATTTTAGAAATATCCATATTCGAAAATAGCCCAGAATTATACAGAAGATGAAAACAATAGAAAAATTACACTGAAAATGGTTAAATTTTTTAAGAAATCGTCTGAAATTAAAGGGTTACAGCGGGAAAAAAAGAATAAAAGTTATTTCTAATATACGCTATCCCCATGGCAACGACATCGACAGACGATAAAAATATTAAGGTAACCATATTGTAATATCGCCCATCTTGGTGAACATAAACAACAGCTTGGCGTTACTACCCCCCCCCCGATATCAAATTAGTACCTTAAATTTTGTTATTTATTCCATCTGTATCTAAATTTTTTGGATAATGGGATTTGGAAAGAATATTACAGGCCTTATGTTAAAAAAATCCCCTGGAGTTTCTCTAATTTTTAAATCAGCTGATACATGTTTCTTTTCTCTCATGTCCTCAACTTTTTTCACTGTTTAAGCCTACATTCTGCATCCTTTTTGCTCTTTAAAATTAAATATGGTAGTAATTTGATATTGTTGCACTTTTAAATTGTAGTGGTAAATTTTCATCAATTCCAGCAATAACTTTAATATAGGTATCTTAGTTTGTATTATTTGATATTTTTTGTGTAGTTACTGTAGTGTTTATTGGTTTATTTTTATTGTAATCATCCTATTAATTTGATGTTTTTAAAAAAATTAACAATTTCTCTGTTTTTGTTGCAATATTTGTATTCTGTTTATCTACTTCTTTCCATAGAATAATAGGTATCTAAAAAATTATTGATGAGTACCAGGGTCTTCTATAAAAAAAAAAGTATGGAGCTACCCTTTTGAGTATGGACCAAAAGGTTTACAGACCTCATAGTTTTGAACCTTAGTCTGATGACAAAGACAACATATGAGCTGGCACCCCCTCATTCTAAATTACCTAACCACACCAATATGAGGATCTTGAGCCTCGACATATTGCTGTGGGGAGCACCACAGTGGATCTACCTTGTCATCAGGACTCAGACTTGGCAATGTTGGTTTCGAGTTTGCGACTATGATTACTCATTAATCAAAAGTACTCAAAGTCGGTAGAAACATATTATTGGGAATTTACTGTTAATTAAAAATTTTCTTTTAGTAATATTTAATAGGGAAGTTTTTCTCCTCTGAAATATTACTCTTTAAATCCAATATTGCTCTTTTTGAGACATATTCTTTTTATGTGTTCCCTAGTCATTAATTTATTTATAAGTTATATATCTATGCTGATATATATATATATATATAATATTGACTAAGCTATTGGTATCTACATAACAAATGAATATCCATTTTGTTTGTTATTCATCAATATATTACTTTTTTGGTTATAGATCAATGTTTGGTATGCTTAGTTTGGATTCAGATGAAAGTAGTAGTATGTCATCAATTATATCTAGACCTCACTTGAGCAAGAGCCAACGATTGCCTAGAACTTATAAAGAAGTAGAAAAAATTTTAAAAGATGCAAAAGCATGTAGGGGAACTGTCAGAAATCTTATGAATAATTCTAGGCTGCGTGGATCAGTAAGTAACATTTTAAGCTACATAAATGGTAATTATGAATATCCAGATGATTATATATTATGTTGCAAAAGTGTTAAACTTTATTATTTACTATTATATATTCTTAAGGCTTATTTTAAATTCTCAGTATATATTGTAAGGAATTGGTATGGCTTATATTCTACGTACAGTCGGCTCTCAATAATTCGAAGTTGGAGGGACCAATGAAAAACTTCGAATTATCAAGAGTTTGAATTATCAAGAGGGCAGGAAAAAACTCAAAATACGCGAAGAGAAGATTTTTTTCTAACACATTTAAATTTAAAACTATGTAATAAAGCAACAATTGTACATAATTTTTTTTAAAGTACATTTTATACAGTATAAAAATAAAACAGAAGTTGAAAGTCCTATATTAAAAGAATACATTTGTCTTGAAAACAACGATTAAAAGAATATACATTCTATATATAATTAATCCTTGTTGTCGAAAAAATCTGTTATCTTTTTTTGTTTTAAGGCATTTAATCTAACTTTGTCAATAGATTTTTCTAGAACAAATGAAGCCTGTAAAATGTCTGCATCAACATGATTTTGAAGGAAAAAGTTGCGTAGTTTGTTTAGTGACTCTTTTGCTTCTGACAGAGTTACCGGAGTCAACTCTTTTGATTCGTCTTCATCACTTTCTGTATTACTGTGGTCCAAAGCCACAATTTCAGCGTCAGATAGATCTCTCCATACAGCAATGTCCATGTCAACCAACACGTAGTCGTCAAACGTCAAATTTTGTTCTGGAAGAGCTTCCCAAAGGGATGGTTCAGCATTAAATTCAGTGAGTGTATTGTCCACATCAACCAGATTCAGCGAGGGGAAGCCTGACTTTTTAAAACAGCTGTGAATTGTCAAAGGAGTAACAGCTCTCCAAGCCTTGTCAATCATGGTCAAAGTTATTAAAACAGAAATAGTTACATTCTGCTGATTTCAAGGTTATCCAAAACACTTTTAACGACTTCACCCCGAAAAAAAGTTTTAAAATTATGTATGATGCCCTGGTCGAGTGGCTGAAGTTTTGAGATTGAGTTTGGAGGGAAAAATTGAAGTTTCCTATTTGATGAAGGTGGTGCGTTATTGTGCACAGAGTACAGTTGTCTAAAAATAAGAGAATATGTTGTTTTTCTCTTTTCATATCCGAGTTCAGTGAGACCAACCATTCATTAAAGAGTTCAGTGATCATCCATGCCTTTTTGTTTGAGCGGTATTTTGTAGGGAACGAGCTTATGCCCTTGAAACACCCAAGGTTTTGCAGATTTTCCTATGACGAGAGGAGCAATCTTTTCTGAGCCGTCCATGTTTACAGCCAGTAAAATAGTTAACCTCTCCTTGCTATGTTTTCCTCCATGGCATTTTTCTTTTTTGAATGTAAATGTTTTTTCTGGCAAACACTTGAAAAAGAGTCGGTTACATCCGTGTTGAAAATATTGCGTGGTTCGATTCTCCTTTATTAGATCTGAAAGCGAGTTCTGCCACTTAGAACAAACGTTAATGTCGACACTTGAGCTTTCCCCGCACATTTTTTGAAGACTATCCCATTCCTTTTCTTAAAATTCGTAAGCCATTCCTCGCAAGCCGAAAACTCAATTCCTAATTCTTTGGTGAATGCTTTAGCCTTTTCCTTCAATAAAGAGCCACCCTTTGGAATATTTTGTTCTCGACACAGTCTCATTCATGAAACTAAACAAGACGTGGGAAATTACCTTTACTAACGCGTTTTCTCACTCTACTCGAAGATGCACTTAAGATTTTCTCTTTATTCTTCAGAATAGTGGAGAGCGAGCTCAGTGGGATTTCAAATGTTTTGGCTACATCAACCTTCTTCTCACCTTCTTCAACTGATTCTATCACCTTTTGCTTTTCAGAAATTGTTAAGCACATACTTTTTAAAAGAAGACATGTCGTTCCTTTCGCATGATAAGTTGACACTGAGGTGAGGTGTAAAGTAGTGGTCCAAGGTTTATCGAAATTAACAGGTAGGAAACGTAAATCACCACAACTTTAGTAAAATAATATTTTTAATTTAAAATTTAGAATCTAAAATGAACACAAGGCCTATTCACAGTTCACACTCAGCTATGGGTTATACTTAATAGCAGAGGGTCGACAACTATGGCACATGGAGCAATTCTTAGTGGCACATTACCGCTCTTTTTTTAAAAAATAATAGAATAAAGTTAAATCCCTGTCTCTCCTGTCTTTGCCTTGTACATTTTTATATAAAGGTTTTATTTCTCGCTCTCAATTCTCTGCCATAAAACGATTCTGCTGAATTATCTTGGATGTAGTTTGAGTGCTTTATTTTCAAAAAAAAAAACATCATCTGTTTAAATGAGTATTTATTAGTAATAAATACTCAACGCAAATCAAAATTATTGTGCAATACTTGTAAAAGGAAGCATCACTCATTACTGCACAGTGAATAAGAAAGCAGTTTTCCTTTATCCATCTAAAAGCTTGGGTATCAGCGGAAAGAAAAACAGATGGCTTAGGAATAAATCAAAATTCTGCTTAGCAAATACCGGAAATAAACAAAGTAGTTATTCTATCAACATGCACAATTTGGACTGAAAATAAGTTCAGTAAAAAACCGCTGGTGGGATAATTAGGTACAGGAAGTGAATCTAACTTCATAATATTGAAGGTTCGAATTATGAGAGTTTTATAGGATAACTTCGAATTATCGCGTGTTGTAGTCTGGCCAACCACAAATTTTACTTCGAAATATTGAGAGTACCAAAACGTATGGTTTTAGTTCGAAATATCAAGAGTTTTTCTAGGGGCTGAGCATATGCTTCGAATTAGTGAGAGGTTCGTATTATCGAAGGTTCGAATTAGCGAGAGTTGACTGTATTTTACTTTTAATGCATCTTAGCTTAATTTAAAAGTAAATTAAAGCAAATGTGATTATGATCTATTAATAAAATAGAACCTTTATTTTTTATAGACATGGTACTAGAAACTACTATCAGCACAAAAACATATTGTTCAGTAACTTTTTACAAAGCTAAAAGGATTTAATTATAATTTCAGCTGTATACTTGCTAAGTCATTTAATTTCTTATATATATATATATATATATATATACATAAATTGTCTAAATCAGGGGAGAGGGGGCAACCCTTGGCATGCATTCCATAGTGTGGCACAGCAGAGTTGTGACAGGGCACATGAAGACTTAATAGAAAATTTGAAAAAATAATTAATAACAATCTTTTTTACAATGTTATTGAAATGCAGTTGTTTTGGACAAAAAAAATCCCTCAAAATTTATTTTAAACACACTTAAGTGAATTACAATAGAAATTTAATGCGTAAAGAATTCACCTGCATTGTTGTGCGAGTTGGCTTTCCAAAGATTTTTTCGCTTACAAGATTTTGGAATTTGATATCTGGAATAAAACGCTAAACTGCCCAGTGAGTACTTGCTATTCTAGAATGAAAATTAGCTATGTGATTTAGCTTTGAATTCCAATTACATTAAAATAATTTAAATTTAAGATTATAGGGAAAAGATTGTATTTTTTCTACCCTTGTTGGTCATATACCTTCTTTTGTGGACAAACTTTTGCTTTTTTGAATAGAAAACAAAAGTTTGTCCTCTAAAGAAGGAAAAAGAAAAAAAATTGACGTATTTCACATTTTAATGCAGGAACTATCTACCAAAGTTAATAGTGCTACAAGCTGTGATAGTTTTTAAAATTTGATATTCATTTATGCAAGATTCTTTCAGTGCTAGGTTTGATGAGTTTTAAAATGATAAAAATTGATATATTTTCACAAATCCTTTCTCAATTTCTCTGCAAAATGTAAATTATTACCCGCCTGAAATCCAAATCGAAATTATTGTCTACAGCACCATACTACACTAAAAAGCAAATATAAGGAATTATATTGAATTTTGGAAATTTGTACTAGCAATTTTACAAATTTACACAATTTGGCTGTCATTTATTGTTCTAGATTTGAATCAACATATGTTTATAAACAAATGTTTTCTGCTGTAAACGTAACACATACACTTCACACAACACCAAAATATCGTTCAAAATCAATAAACTGATTAACAGTAAAATCTAAGTTTGTTCTTTGGTCTCATTTATTACATTATTTTTAAATTTCCTCTACTTACATTAAAATGTGCTCTTTGTATAAAAATTACATAATAAGCCTATAAGCAAATTTTTTTTCAACTTTTCGGAAAGTTGGAAGTGGCACGCATAATTATTTTTTATCCAAAAGTGGCACTCTTCCTAAAAAGGTTGGCCATCCCAGGTCTAAATAGTACAAAATTTTTATTTAAGTTTTACAAGTCTCCTCAATTTTTTTATTTTAATGGTCTTTATTAAAGCCATAAATACTATTTGTATACTAAAGATGTTAATGAGCAAATTATATACAATATTGCTTTATCGAATAGAACACTTTTGCAAAGTTATATTAGTACCTCCATATTTTTTTTTTTAATTAATCTTTTTATTCACAAAATATATGATTTTTGGGTCAGTAAAATCCATACTATTTATTGAAAATGCATTTTTTGCCCTGTATATCGAATTTTTTTTTTAATAAAACTAATCAATTTTTAAAAAAATTCCTTATAATACATGGATATTATTTTTTTCAACCTAATCATTTGGTACTGTTGAAAAAATTACTAATGCAAAAGGTTAAGTATATGAAATGGGGGATGCAGATTTTCAAAATACTATAATTAATATAAAAAATAAAACAGGTAAGAATCTCAGTTTAGTTATCTAGATTGTTACTCTCTCCAAAATGTTACTGTGTTATTATATATTAAATTGTATTAAATTATTGATATAATAAACTTTATAGCAGTTTTCAATTCACATTTGAAGCTCATGATTATTGTGAGTGGGTTTTTTTCTTTTTTGAGTTTATATTGTGAACTTTCATCAACAGAATATTTTTTTAATATATACAAATTTGTTTAATCTTTAAACTGTTTTTTATGTAAAATATGTTGTTTGAAAAGTAGAAAATAAGTTTGTATTTTCTTCGTTCTTGCTTCTAATGAATGTGTGAAATATAAATTAGGCACATACACATAATTAATACCCATGATTTGTGATCATCGTAATTTAGATCAGGAATTGAGTTAATTGTTGCTAAATTCAGTTTTAGTTTTAATAAGGCCACTGTGTCAATATCTGAGTAATGCAATTTCAGAATTAATTTTTAAACTTTTTTCATAACGTAAGCCATAAAAATCATTTGTTTCAGCTTTCAAAATTAAGTCATATTAAGTTGTAGTCGTTAATTTGTGTGCAATGGATATTATATTATATCATTTTTTTTTAAATATGAGAAAATGAGTATTAATATGAGGAATGTGAATAATATTCTGCTTGAAAAAAAGAAGGAAAATGAGATGTATATCATGATGTATTTAGTGAATAAATATAACTTATATTATGCATCCAGTGTATAATGCATGTAATGCATTTACCCTTCAGCAATGGTTTTGGATTCTTCAAAAACAGATGATGGGTTAATATATAACTACAGTTTGTTTCAAATTAACTTTTGATGAGTCAAGATTATTTTCTTATTCTAATTGATTTTCCTTTTAATAATTTCCTTTTAATATTCTAATTGATTTTCCTTTGTTTTGTAAAATATTCATGTCATAAAAATATCAAATTGATTTAGGATGATGTGTACACTTTTAATTAATTTATTTCTTGGAAACATGTATTGTATTTAAAATATGTGGTTAAGTAATGAAAAGTAACATAAGTTTTCTTTCATTAAACATTATCTATTATGAATAGCTTACATGTGTAGAATAAATAATATTGGGGGGGCGAAATTAATTCAAAATTTGTGGGGTTTTTATATGTAAAAGTGAAAAGTCAAACCTAAATTTTATTATTTTTTTTATTAAATGTTATGAAGCATGTTAGGGAACTATGATTTGGTTAAAATATTCTTTTACATCCTGATGATATTTTTTTAGACTTTTCAATCTAATTTTTTTTTTTTTTGCAGTTTATTTTCTTTATTTCTCTTTGCTTTTACTACAAAAATATTTTAAAAGGGAAAAATGACTTTCATATTTCTTTCTTAAATCATTTTTCTCATCAAAACTTTTATTGGCTTATAATTTTACTCTACAACTGTTAAATGTGAGTTTTTTTTTTAAATTGCATATGCTTATCTGATAGTTTATTTATTTTGTATTGAAACTTATAAAATATTCCTACTAATTGTGAAAACTGATTGAACTGTTTATGTTTTAGGTATTTAAGAAAGTTTATGCATTAAGTGTTAATGTGCTCAAACATAGACGTTTGTTAGATCAAGTTATTAAAGATACACAGTTATTGGAGAGAGAGCCATCTCTGAGAGAAGAACTTGCTGGAATATTAGTGTATGAATTGATATTTGGAAAAGGATTACCTGGTGAAAGTCGTCCTGTGACTGTTGTAAAAAGTTATAGATTAAAGATTCTTGATGCCTACCGGGAGGCAATAAAACTTGATAGTTTGTCATTTAAAGGTTAATATTTTTAAAATAAGTTTTGTGTGGAGTAAAATTCATATATCATATTGTGTTTTTTACAAAAATGTTTGATTAATAAAGCAATGCTTTTTATAAGAAATTTAAATTAAATTAATACTGATTAAGTAATTTTAGAGTATAGTATTAAAATTTAAAAAATTGATCTGTAAATGTTGAAATATGATATTCCTTATATCTAGTTCTAATATTGTATCCTAAATGATTATCTCATATATAAGAAGTTTTAAAAATCTTATAAGTTAATAATTCTCCTTGTTACAATGTGGAAAATGATATTATAAATTTTCAAATGTGACAAATTAGCTAGAAAGAATGAATCTTGGGTTCTAAGTTGTATTTGACTAACAGAATTATATAGAAAATCAAATTTTAAAACATTCTAAAAGTTGGGAAAGAGGGAGAGACATTTTAAAAAACCCAAGAATAAAAATATTGATTAAAAGTAATAAAATGTATCATAAAATTTTAATGGGCTTTTCCATATTTTATGCCAAGAATATATATATATATTATTAGCTATCTTGTCTTATTACAAACATATCAAGAATTCTTTCATTGTTCACTGTTGCCTTAAATATTGATTATTTAATCTTTTTATATTGTGAGAGGGTTTATAGTGAAAGTTATGGCAAGGGCTCCAAAATTAGGCAAGTTCACTAAAACTTTTTTCCATTTAGTCTGTTAACTTTCCTGTAGTTCCTCATATTGTTTCTTTTTAAATAAAATGTCAGGAAATATCTGGCATTTGAAAATAATGATAATTCTCAATACTTCCAATGTCAATTAAACATTTGTTTGTAACAGGAATAAAGAAAAGTGGAATAACCTTTCATTCAATTGTTAAATTAGTTTTTTTTAAAAAAACGGTACTTTTTTTAATATAAGTTTTCAAACAAAACTAATGTATTTCTTTCTTTTCTTTTTTTTTAATGAAATATTTTTTGAAGAATGTTTTTATCTTGTTATAGATGCATTAACTATTCCTCGTTATGTTCGCATTAATACGCTTCGGTCATCTTTGTCCACTGTGGTAAATAATTTGATGGATGCTAAGTATAAACATATCCAGTATGGAAAAGAAACATCTTTGAATGAGTAAGTTATATTTTATTTATGTATATGTTCAAAAGTGCCCCAGTAATTACTAATACCTTATTATTTTTATTTTTAAATGTCTATTTTTATATGAAAATGTGTACTTTATTAAAAACTTACTATATTGAATAAACTTATCTGTATTAAGCAATGAATATATTTATATGCAGAAAAATGAATGACTGTTAACTGTCATTAAAGTAATGAAAAATTTAAATGTTAAATTAAAGCTCCAAGGGTTAGAAAGTATAGGTATTTGTAATGTTAAAGTTATTTAACCAGCTCTTTTAATTTGTGTACTGAAAAATCTTTTATTCCATCAGTGGTGTGGGTACTTTTATGGGAATGGTAATATTTTAAAAAACACATGGACAAATATACTGCTGTGTAATCTTTATGTTAGTTAAATCATAGTTAATGAAAAGAAATAATAATAATAATCTTCTATTCATTTTCTTTGTACTATACTTATTTTCTGTGTGAGATTCTGCAGTAAAAATGTTTATTTGATGTATTTTTATTATTTTCTTTCCTTACATTTATTATCATCATCAATGAAGGGACTCCATTTGGCTGATTGTTTTATTAAATAATGTTTAAATTCATATGTAATATGTCTAACAATACATATATTTAAAAAAAGAATATAGCCATCAATAAATTTTTAATAGCTCTTAATTTTTATTTGCTAAATTGAGAAACATTTCATTAATAATAAATCATTAAATATATAAATGGTGTAATAAATATTTCCTGGGTATAAAACAGTGGAAATTAAAATAAAAAAAAAGTATACAAAAATTTATGGAATGTACAACTTATGAATATCTGAAAAGTTGTGCTATTTTACTGTGAAATATTATTAATAACATTCATTCTCTATCAATAGGAATTTTTATTGCTAACACGAGAGAAAGAAAGCATATTTTAATATGAAGCTTATCAGAATGAATTTTGATAACTTGATGTTTAGAATAGTACTTTATTGATTTTTTAATTAATATAATTTATTTTTAAACATATTATTACTTAAGTTTTTATTATTAATAAATATGTTGTATATTAGAATATTAAAAGTAATTTTAGCTGTGGCTCCTTTTGCATCACAATTCATAGAACATTTTTAATTTCATTTTACATCAATTTGTTCATCTGTGGCTCTATTTTGATTGGATGTTGTGTTTCTAACAAGAGTTACATTTATTGAAGATTCTCCTTAATTAGACAAATAAAATTATAAATATATTCCTAATACATCTTAAATGTATTGAAAATATGATGATTAATCTCTGCTGTTTTGCTAGGTACTTGGATTTAGTTAGAAAATTGGAGCCTTGCAGTTATCTAATTGATTACCATTTTGAAGATCTCATCGTTTTTTCACACCTTGAAAATATGTCAAATTGGAGTATGTTTAAGAAAAATTTTGTTTTTGCACAAGACAAAGTAAGTAACAATTTCAATTCATTTATGAATTTGGTTTGCTTAGAATGGCTATATGTTAAAATATCTTTTTTATAAAACCAGTTAACTAATTAATTGTTTTATCTAACTTTTACAGCTGAGTTTTTAATACATAAATACCTATTATGACTTGATTGTCTTTAACCACTTTTTTAATATTCTATTTAATTGAGAAGAGTAGACATAGTTATGCAAATGCTATTATAAGTTTCTGTAAATGATATGTAGTATTAATACTAGTTGCTTTATTTTTGTGGTCAAATAATTATTTTTTGAAAATTAATGAATAACAGAAGTTAAATTCTTTTAAGACATTAAAAATTTTTTACTGTCTGATTTTTAAAAAATGTTGGTACAATTATACAGTAATACCCCAAACTTACATGATAGGCAGGACTGAGTGATAACTGTGTAAATCAGGATATGATTTCACCAATAAATACATAAAAATTATTTTTATTTGGACCCAGAGACAAAAGAAAATAATACAGAACAAGTAATGTAAAAAAAATAATAATTTTAAGTCAATTCCTACTTTAAATGGATAAAAAGAAAGTATTTTATTAACAATTGAAAATTTGAACAAGATATATATAATATAGGTAGAGAGTGAACTAATAGTAGGAATTGAAAAAAGCCCGATTTCTCTGCAAACAATACACACCTGCTTTGGCTAGTTTGGTTAAAAAACTGGTTTTCGACACCAACTTTTGTCATTGTTTTAACAGTCACATTGCTACAACAACAGAGACAAATCTAAGTTGGCATTGAAAACCAGTAATTAATTTAATTACATTTAATTAATATTTGAAAAAACCGTATTAACATCAAGTGTCATCCAGTACAAGTTTAAAAAATTTTATTTGAATTTGATTAGATGAATAGAAAGTATTTTATTAATGATTGAAAATTTGAACAAGATAAATATATAGAGAGTGTGAGCTAATAGTAGGAATTGAAAAAACAAATGTTTAATACAAAACTGAAGTTGTTTTTATGTAGAAGATTTTATAAATTCTACCAAAGTAGTCTGTAAGCTCAAACTTTTTTTTTTCCTCCTGCAAAATTTCCTTTTAAGATGCTAATATTTTTTTTATTCCTGTTTCATTGAAAAAAAAGCTAGTCATTGGAGTGAGGAAGAGTTATATTTACGTTGCTCTATAAAGCTCCACAAAGACTATTAGCGATGAACTTTCTAATTTTGAACTATGGTCAAGTGACAAGAATGACACCTAAGCTGACACCTCCTCTCCCAACTTCCACACCACACCAACAGAAGGATGTTTGAGCCTTGACATATTTTAATGTGCATCATTCCACTCTACATGGTGGGTCTTCAACAGTACTAGGCTCGAACTCATGATGTGCCAGCCATGAGTCTGTGACCATGACCACTAAGCTATTGGGTTTACAAGCTTATCATTGGAATCTATATTTTCTAAATTTTGTAGCCCTTTTTCAATTAATCTGATGCCTTCTGTCAAATTCCCATCCCTCATTCGATCTTTTGATTGAACTAGGTCTAAAGATTCAAGTTCTTCAATGTCTTGCTATTAGCTCATCAACTGTCAGCTCCTGATTGTAGGAATCCAGCACATCCAAAAAGACAATCCACTTCTAAATTTATTTGCCTGCCAAGATCAACAACTTTTTAAATCATATTACAAATGTCGCCAATTTTTTTGCTCAGACAAAAGAGAATCCATGTGATTTGAAAATTGCATAACTCCATGTTTGCATATTGAGGTATTACTGTATATGTATGTAAGTAAGCATTAGTGTGTATTTATTCATGTGTGCTAAATGACTGGAACTGTGTTCCATTCAAATGAATTTTAGTTAGTCACTTCATTATCCATTACTGATCCGTTGATGACCAATTAAGAGGGCACCTATTGCATTATATCAAACTTAATCTCAGTTTAATTAGTATAATTTTTTTCATTCATAATATTAAAATCGATTTTGATTAAGATAATCCACAATTGTAGATGCCAATATGTACCTTTTTAAGTCTACATTTCAAAAAGGAGTTAATAAAAATCTTATGATTACAATTTAATGTAAGTAATTATTATTATTCAGTAGAATCCCAAAAACTTGGCTTAATGTGGACCAAAGGGTGACTGAATTTGTAAAAATGCTGGGTTATTGAGAATGGAATTAAAAAAGAATAAATATGAGTGTTTCCTCATATAATATTGTATAACACTTGTACGTATTGTTTGCTTGATAATGTTTGTAGTTTGGTGGGCTGGGAGCACTTAGTTCTTCTGAACCTTCATCTCCTTTCAGGACATTTTGGATAACATAGAATCACTTTCAAATTGTCCTTTTTAATAAATAGTACTTAAAATTTAAAGTATAATTAATGAAAATTAAAAAAAGAAAAATTACTTTGATATGAACAAGTTAACAAATATAAATAGAATAAAGATAAAAAATGATGAAGAAATCTTGACACTGGGAGGGGGGGTATTTTTTCTCCTTATTTCGCAGTGGGAGTGAGCAGAGCAATGTCTAGCCAAATCCAGTTGCATCAAAGGACTCCGAGTCAAAGAGAGAAAATATTTAGATGTAAAAAGTCAAAATGATATGGTATCAAGTGGAGCTTCTCTGAATGGCTGGCCCTGATCAGCAATTTCTGCATTTAAGTTTAAGTGAGAAGCTTGACCAATCATTGGGTAGTAAAGGGAGATAATTTAAGAATAAAACGAAAAATAATGTAGATAAAAGAGAACATATTTAGGAATTTAAAGAAAAGCAGGATCAATTAGGATGGATCTGTGTCTGTAAAATTTAAGATCAGGAATATGTTTTTCGATGCTAGTGATTGATTTATTGTCAGAGTTTTCAATTTTATTAAAGAATTTGGTAGCATTTTTCCTGATTGTTTGTCTAATAGTGGGTATTTTACTTGTGGCTCTGATGTCTACATTCCTCATAAGCCAGCGAACATTAAGAATTTGCTTGACAATTAAACTTTGAGCACTTTCTAAATAATTAATATGGGTCTTAGGGCTGCAAGTCCCTAAACAGGGAAAGCGTATGTCAAGATCGGTTTTAGGATCAGTGAGTAGATAATTTGCTTGAGAATACAACAGAAAATAAACTGTCCAAATTCCTCTAACACAAAGGAAAAGTACATATTTTATCAAAACATAGAACATTTACTACATGAAAAGGAAAATTAATAAATATATAGTATTCAGTAATTTATCTGATCAGACACACATCAGAAAAATATTTTATTAAGGCATAAAGTAGTCTATAATGAAAATTAAGTAGTCAAACTGGATACTTTTTTTAAAAGAAATGTGTAATGTCCTGTTGTCTGCCATATTGCATTCTGCGTTTTTGCTTTCTTGGGAGTTTTTTTATCTGCAACAGTGTAGGCGAATTATACTGACTCCCGGGTTATTGATTGCCAAGTTTTCAGAACTCTACTGTTTATGAAATAATATGAGTTTATTTTTAAAAATATGAATATTATATTTCAATGTATCACTTTTATGTTATCAGAGAAGAGATTCTGATATTAGAAAAAAATTTGTTTGGTTATTAGTCCAGCTACATACCAGTTGCTGCCCTAGATCCAAAACCAGGATCTACTGTTTTAGATGCTTGTGCAGCACCAGGAATGAAAACTGTACATATGGCTGCTATTATGGAAAATAAAGGGTATTTATTTTATTTTTCTTACTATATTTTATGTGTTTATGGTAAGTGATATTATATTGTTGTAAGTGACTATATTTTTTGTGTTTATGGTTTGATATTATTTTCTTGCAAATATATCTTATGCAAATTGAAATATAATTTTAGTGATAGCATTTGAATTACTCAACAACTTATGAATAAACTCTTAAATTACTACATAATTTAAAAGATGAAAAATTCCGAATACTGCAATAAAAATATTCAACTTTTTATTTCAGTATCTAATCTATGAAGTATTGCATTTGATTAGTAGAGTATAAGAATAATCTAGGTATAGAAATAAAAAATTTTAAAGAAAATTTGCTTGAAATGAAGGCTTAGAAATCACTCAAAATCAGAGAGAGAGAGATTTTAGATATTGGTTTTAAAATTAAAGTCAGTTCGTATCTTATATATATGTATTAAAATATACAGTGGCGACCAAAATTGTGGACACTTTTGGAAGTTCTTGTTTTTTTTAAAATTTGTTTACATATAGAAAGTGTTACATTTCACACAGTACAAAGTTGTATATATCATTTTAAAGAGAATTTAATACTGAAGTCAATACAAAAATCAAAATTCAAATATTTTCAATATCAAAAAGATAAGTTGTAATAATTATCAGATTTACCACAGATATTGATGTTAGCAGTGAGTTATTTGGCTGTTAGTAGTATGACCTTTATTTTTTACTACAGCTTCACAGTGATGTTTCATTGAGCTGAAAATAGTTTCAAGCTCTTCCTGGAAACAATTATATCCTCAATTAGTTTCTTTTTATTTGATGGCAGCTTCATTCGGAAAAGAGTTTTCAGTGCCACGTTTTTGATGGGATTGAGATCAGGACTGTTTCCTGTCCTGAACAACAGTATTATTTAGTCAAGAAGCAATGCCATCAAATAAAAGAGTAGATTTGACATCAAGAAAGAGATGTAAGGTTGTGTTATAGTTAATTGGTATTTCCTTTGTTGAAATTGCAAGACAGGTGGGTGGTTCAGTGACTACATCTGGAGTCTGAAAGTTTTGTTTAAGAAATCTGGACATAAATGCAATAAAAAACAATCAGAAAAATGCCAAAAAAAAAGGTGCAACACATCTATTAATGACAGAAGAATAAAAAGACTGTCTCCAAGAGAGAAGAATATCATCAATGGCCATCAGAAGTGATCTGAATGATGCTGGTGTTTCTGTCAGTTCAAGAACAAACAGGTATTAGACTAAGAGGTAGAATTCCACGAAAAAAGCCTTATCTCAATTTGCAGAACCACAAAAAAAAAAGTAAAGGAACATATTAATTGGGCAGATTATTAGTGGTAACAAATTATATGGAGCTATGAAACTAAGATATTGTTATATGGTAGTGATGGGTAAAAAATATGTAAGACGTAGAATAGGAGAAAAGCTACATCTTGACCGCATTCAGGCAGCTTTGAAGAATTCAATTAGTTTTATGACTTGGTTATGCATTTCAGCTGATGGTATTGGTCACTTTCATGTCGTTGATGGGACTCTGAATGCCAGAAAATACATTGACATTATTCTAAAGCCCACATTTCTAACTTTCTTGAGGGATCTCTTTCCCAACAATGCCTCATTAATTTTTCAGCAGGATTCTGCTCCTTGCCACACAGCAAAATTATCAAAAGAGGAGTTTCATACAAAAATCTTTGAATTCTTTCCTGACCAGGAAACAGTCCTCACTTCAATCATATCGAAAACTTATGGCACCATTTGAAAACTCTTGTTCGAATGAGGCGCCTGGCAAATAAAATTGAACTAATTTAGGCTATAATTATTTCCTGGCATCATGTAATAATGAAGGAAGAGCTTAAAACTATCGTCAGCTTAATGAAACATAAATATGAAGCTATAATGAAAAAGGGAGGTCAATCTACTAAGTATTGATAACTCACCACTATCATCAGTATCTCATGTATATAGATATCAATAATTAATGCCCCTTAACTTTTTTTATATTGCAAATATTTGAAATTTTGATTTTTGTAATGAATTCAGTTTTAAATTCTCTTTAAAATGATATATATGACTTTGCATTTTGTGAAACACAACACTTTCTATAACTATACAAATTTTAAAAATATAAAAATTTCCAAAAGTGTCCACAATTTTGACCACCACTGTATAATCACGTACCAACAATGTAAAAAAAAGCAATTTTCGATGTACCTTTTCTCAAAATATATAATAGATATATGTTTGACATATTTTTTATCTTTCTTATATTGAAAGGAGCTTTTGGCAAATTTTAAATTTTTTTATGAATTAGCTTTATAGTGAGTTTTAATCCTCTTTTTGTAAAAAATTTTTTTTTTTTGTAAAATGTTGATTTTAGTTTATATTAGTAAATATTATGAATATGTCATACAAAAATTACAGGCTTTTAAACAGTTTCTTAGAAAAGCTGCATTGAGTATGAAAAATTCATGTATTGTGAAAATCACACATTTTAATGTTAAATTACTTCCCCATCAGAACATTCCTTCTAACTAATCTACATTTTTCATAATTTCATTATACTTTAGCTTTTTTTAAAGACTTTTTTGCCTTGTTAACCTACTTGTTTTTCATCAACAAGCATATCTTGTTTTTAGCAATCAATTTTGTTGAAGCATTTTCATCAATTACTATGCTCAATGCTAAGTTTTTATAAAATTTGTAGTTTTTACCAATTTGTAATGATGATATTGCATCATATTTACCTAAAGAAATGACATATTTGCATAAATATTTCATTTGGTAAACAAAAAAATATCAACTTATTCATATATATATATATATATATACACAGTGGTGGCCAAAATTGTGGACACTTTTTAAAGTTATGTTTTTCAAGTTTGTATGCTTATAGAAAACTAGCTGGTATACCCGTTCTTCGCACGGGTGAATTGAAAAATTAAACAATACAGACTGAAGGATAAAGGAGTTTTTAATGAGTTAATTTTTACGGAAATTGGCAATTAAACAAAAAAGCTTTGCATATCTCAGCTAAATAAAAACCCATGTTTGCTTAATTTTAAGTCTGTAGATATAACAGCTGATAAAAAAAAAAGATTTTTTTAAAAAATTTATAACCTTCTGTAATGTGTATCACGTTAATATTAAATCTCTATATACAATATTGAATTTATTGAACAATCTCTCTATATACAATATTCAATTTAATGAACAATCTCTCTATAGACAATACTGAATTTACTGAACAATCTCTCTATATACAATATTAAATTTACTGAACTAAGTCTCTATATACAATAGTCAGTTCAAAACAGGTCTAAAAAACAGTAGGGTGAAACGAATCTGCAAGCGGGGGCCGCGTGACCTTTATTTACTGTAGATGGGGTGAGGACTGGGTTGAATGAAAGCAGCTTACGCCGCAAGCAAGGGGTGAGAGGGATGCATGACCTTTGACACTGTCGATTGAAATAAATGATCCCTATTTGAAACGCATATTGTTCACCATTTTATTGGTTTTAATTTTATTTTCATAGAACCCTAATTTTTTTTCTATAATAAAAGTAGCCTAAGTTATTTGATATAGCATTAGCTATCTGCCAGTGAAAGTTTTGGCAAAATGTGTCCAGCCGTTTCAGAGATTAGTCAGAACAAACAGATAGACAGACAGACAAAAATTTTAAAAATTGATTTTTTCATATAAGTACCTTATATACTTTTAAATGCATTTAGTAAAAAGCTGTTAATTTCAAATTACAAACAGACACTTCATTTTTATTTATATGTATAGATGTTATGTTGCACAAAATACAAAGACATATCTTTTTTAAAGAAAATTTAATACTGAATTCAATACAAAAAACAAAATTCAAATATCTGCAACGCAAAAAAAGTTATGCTAAAATAGCTATTGATATACATTAGATACTAATGATAGCAGTGAGTTATCAGTGCTTAGTAAGGTAGCCTTTATTTTTTATTACAGCTTCACATCGATGATACATTGAGCTGAAAATAGTTTTAAGCTCTTCCTTTGTTATTACAGGGGGCCAGGAAACAATTATGTCCTCTCTTAGTTCCTTTTAGATCCACCGAAAATTGATTTTGTGGATATCCACTTGGCTATTGGATTATAAGAGTGCAAAAAATCATTCTATTTTAATTTTAGAGTTTATTAGAAATGATTAATTAGAAGTTTTGTCCATTTTATATCAAGAAGTGAGAGTTACAGGTATAAGTATATTTTTCAATACAATCGAATTCTTAATGCTAGGAGCTCAATAATTTATTAATATATAAACAGTATATATTTATGCAACATCTTGAAATACCCAGCAAAGCAGGTGGGTAATGGCTAGTATCTATATATAGGAGGAAAGCGACTCACTCACTCATCATGAAATCTCCAGAGCTATAAGACATATAAGCTTTAAATTTTGCAGGTGTGTTTCTTTTGCTGAGTAGAGATCCACTAAGAATGGGTTTTGCAGAAATCGACTCTCAAGGGGTGAATACATGGGCATAAAAAGTATATGTCCATTTTAGAATTTCAAGTCCTGTCCTTTTAAAATTAGGAGTAGAGGGTTATAAGGATATTTTTTAATACAATCAAAAGCTTAATGCTAGAACTTAGATATCAATAATTTAAAAACTGTATTACAACATCATGAAATACCCTGCAAATCAGAAGGATAAGAGTTAATATATATAAATGATAAACTGCAATTGAGGTAAAAAAAATCTACTGTGTCCTTAATCATGTTGTTTAAATTTGAGCTATATGATTCAAAGTATTTGTAATTTTAATATTTTTTTTGTAATAAAAAAAGTATTCAGTATGATTAGTTATGCTATTTTTTATTAGTAGTAATTTCTGTTTACATAATGAATTTTTAATATTTATTACAGGAAGATATATGCCTTTGAGAAAAATAGTAGTAGATTCCAAACTTTAAGACAAATGTTAGACCGAGCTCCTGTCAAAATCTGTGAAGCTCATTGTATGGACTTTTATTCAGTCGATACAATGGATCCAAAATATAATTCTGTTGAATATATCCTTGTAGATCCTACTTGTTCTGGGTCTGGTATGGTTAATCGAATGGATTCTGTCACTGATACCAGAGATTCTAAAACTGCTTTTCGTCTACAAAAACTAGCTGGGTTTCAGATTCTTTTGCTTAAACATGCCCTGTCTTTCCCATCTGTGAAGAGAGTAGTATATTCTACTTGTTCTACGTCTGAAGAAGAAAATGAATATGTTGTTCATGAAGTGTTAGAAAATTTCCAGCACATTTTTAAGTTAGTTAGAGTCATGCCCAATTGGCCCATTCGAGGTATGGAAGAGTACAAATTTGGAAAATTATGTCTGAGAGCAAACCCAGGGGAGACTTTGACAAATGGTTTTTTTGTTGCCATGTTTGAACGTATGACTTCTGAAGAGATTGAAAGGCTATCTAGAGATGAATGGTTTTTTAAAGATAAATGGACAAAAAAGAAAAATAAAAGACAGGAAAACTGGTGGCCAAAGGATGATTATAATGATTCGGATGTACTGAGTGAAGCTTTTGGCAGTGGTAGTACCAGTGAAGTAGGAAACAGTACTTCTACTTTAACAAATGAATCATCCTCTTCTCATGTCTCAATTAAAAAAAAGAAAAAAGTCAGACGTGCATCTCGAGAACTGACTGATTCTTCTGTAGTGTCCAGCCGAACTGATTACCGGAGTAGTGCAAGTATTGCAAGCAGCGAAATTTATTCAAGTGAAGGTTCTGTAAAAGCCATTTCTACTATTTCGAAGGAAGGAGAGTGTTCAAGGAAAAACATTCATTCTAACAAATTCCTTAACAATAAACAGAATAAATCATTCTCAAAAACCAAAGGAAATTGTGATGATAATAAATCAGCAACAGAAGTTTTCCCTGCTGAATCATCTAAAACTAAATCCAATGAAGAAGGTATAAATAACTGCTCATCTTCCAATTCAGATAAAATGTCTAAGAAAAAAAAGAAACAAAAGCATTCTTTTGTGAAAGAAGAGTCCAGCGATTCTGAAATACAAAATGAATTTCACAGGAATGATATGAATATTCCTGATGTTGAAAGTAATTCGGGTAAGAAAAAAAAGAAGGGTAGTAATAATCAAGAAATACAGGATCGAATTTTGAGTGATGAAAATCCGAACTCAAAAGTTAGAGCTGATAATTTGAGTGGAAGTTGCTCTAAAGCTGATTTTGGTCATGAGCTGGAAGAAATTGATCAGTCAAGAACTCAGTGTGAAGGCAGTAAAATAAAAGCCAAAAAAGAGAAAAAGAAAAAGCATGATGTTAGGCAAAATTTTGATAATCCAGAGACTTTGGCTGAATCTGAACAGACCCAAGACGCACCTAAAAAGAAAAGTAAAAAGAAACACATGAGCTCTGAAAGCACAGAATCTGGTGAAAGTGTAAGCAAGACTGCGTCTTTCACTGGAATACAAGACATCCCTGGAAAGAAACATCATGTAAGCTCTGAAATCACAGATTCTGGCGAGAATGTAAATGAAACTGTGTCTTGTACGGAACAGACCATTGAACCGCAAGATACAACTGAAAAAAAACGAAAAAAGAGACATAATACAAGCACTGAAAGCACAGAAATGGGTGAAAGTGCATGTGAACCTGTGTCTCACATTGAAGAGACTCGGTTGAAAAAGAAACACAAGAAAAAATGTAAAGATAAGAAGAGTAAAGAATAAATTCTTAATATTAATCTCAAAGCTTTTATAAATTCGTTAGTCACCCTTAAATATAAAAATGAATGACATCTTAAGATTCTTTCACAGTTTTACAAATTTAGATCTGCACACACACACAATGCTGTAGAAATTTTTTAATATAATTATAGTTATCATCTTACCTTAGTGATATTTACATATCATCCCATCAGTCACTTGCCAAATAAAAACTTTTTTTTTGTCTAATGGAACTATGGAATGTTATTTTTACCTTTGCAGACCTAGTACACTCTCTAGGAGCTGGTATCACTTTTTAGTGCGGCACCATGTAGGCGATACAGTTGCCTCAAGTAATTTTGCCGCCCAGCTCTGACAATGCGTAATTGTACTTAGGAATTTTTTGCCTAGAGCACCCAAGCCAAAAAGGTATTCAAGGGATTTTTTACATGAAAATCCACTGACTTGGGCCGGGATTGAACCCATAACCTTGGGTGCAGAAGGCCAGCGACAAATCAACTACGCCAACCAAATAAAAACTGATGCCAAACGGTGTTACTAAAAAAAATATGGATTCGGTTTTTTTTTAAAGTTGTGACTGTTAGTCGATGAAATGATGATTAGCGCCAGTCACTTCACTAATATTCATGATCGATGGGATAATATGTGAGTACCCCCCTTAGTTGTGCATACTATCATTTACAGATGTGTTTGTCTCCAGTAACAGCTTTGTGTACTATCAATTTGAAACTGTGTAAATATTAGAAATAAAACTCTTTTTTCCCTTTAAATTGTTCTTTTGTGTTTTAGTGAAAAGAAATCAATTAGAAATATGATTACACAAGTCCTCCCACACACACACACACATGGTGTTGAAGAAAAATGGCCCAATAATAATAACACATTTTTTTTTAAACTCGGCAAATTTACTCCTATACGATTCAGGATCGTTGAATAGATGGGAACGAAATTCACATCAATCAACAGCTTGTTTGATCGATGCCTAATTTTTATAAATCTGTGTGGCCGTGGTAGCCGAGTAGTATAGGTATCGGATCGTGGCTTGCCTTGTCACAAGTTCCGAGTCCAGTACCACTAAAGACCCGCCGTGTAGGGCAGCGATGCACGTTAAATCTGTCGAGAGCTGAAACGTCCTCCCGTTGGTGTGGTGTGGTAGTTAGAAGGGGATGCCAGCTCATGGTGTCGTCCACGTCACTTGACCATGGTTCAAAATTACGAGGTCCGTTGCCAAATGCCCTCGTGTAGCTTAACAGTGCGACGTTAATATTCAATCAATCAATTTTATAAATCTGTGTTTATCCGACAGATGGCGCTGTTTACAACTTGGATGAGTTCAAAAGCGATAAAGTTTGAAATTGATAACCATTCGTTACTTTTGCAACGGGATGTAGTTTCGAAATGATTGACAGATAGAGTCGGTTTTGGAACGCATGCGCTCTTTAAAGAAAACAATAAGCTATAAGAAGCAAAAAAACAAACTATTTAAAACCGTAGTGTCATCAAATGGTGAGGACCTCTGAGAAAGTTTTGTAAAAGGTGCTGCACAGATAACCTTTTAGAGTTGCCTCACAAAATGGGCGCGGAGGCATCTTTTTAAAGCCGTGCAAAAATTTTGGGACGTCACAGTGGTTTTGGATTCTAGTCAGAAGCATATTTTCCCCCCAGAGCTAATGAGGCTAATCGGTCTATATTTGTCGGAAAAATTTGGGATATTTGTTTGGGGCTTGGGTATAATTATGTGAACTTTTTCCCCTTCATCTGGAAAATAATTGAGTGTGATGCACTTCAAAATATTTTATATGAATTACAGTATTTCAGGGTAGGCCTTTGAGTGCAATATTTTTTTATGGAATTCTTTCCTGGAACTCACCTGTTTCCTGGTTTTAGATATTTATCACTTATTGTGGAAATTGTTAGTGTGGCATAGAAAATTAATTTCATTGAACTTTCCATAAAATCGTCGTAAAAAGACTCCGGATTTTCAGGAAAAAAGTCCTCCAGTGAATCAACAAGTACGTTTACATTATCTTAAGTATCATAAACAATGCCTATGGGGAAAACAAATATAGAAAGCAGGTTTTTTTTGAGAAAGAATTTGATAGTTTTTAGTTGAAATTTAAAAAAGAGTGCTTTTTTTTTCAAGTTTTATTTTTGTACAGAGAGTTTTTTTTTTATTTATTTTATTTGTCTTTGCATATATATAATTTATTTAATTTTTTTGTTGTTTGATTGAAATATGAAGATTTGTATGGAATTGAATATCTGTTTCTATTTTTACAGCTAATCCTGGAAAAAAAAACATGACAATTTTTAAAATTGGAAAAAACATGAACATTTTTAAAATATTAACTTTTAACATTTTTAAAAAACTAGCTAGAGTTCTCAAAGAGAGAAAACAAAATAGCAATGATTGCTATGGATAGAAATGTAGATATTTTGTACCATTTTGGATTTGTCACTAATAGGGTCATCTTTTCAAATAACTTGCTTAGAATAGTATGTAATATTTTCCTTTTTATGAAGCGTCAAATTTAAGTGACATCATTATCTCGAACCGGGGCTTAAACTACGTTAATTTTAACTAAACGAGCAAAAATTTTTGATCTATTTGTAATTGTGATTAATAGCACAGCTATATGAAAGATCACGTTAAGTGAAAAATTCACAGTGCAATTGTGGAATTTTCGATCACAATACCTAATGATGTGACAGAAGACATCAACAGAGTTGTTTTTAAGGTATCCGACTACGTTCGGAAACATGATTTTGCACAAGGGTATAAATGGATAATATTTATGATATTTAGTGTCACGTTACAAGTCTACAGCATAAATTTTATTAAAACAAGGACCATGTTCCAGCCTTTCTTGCCAGAATTAAGCTAAAGGAGTATAATAATGGAAGTCACAAATTTTTCCAGTTTCTCAATTGTCACAGACAATCTACCAGGAAAAAAAGACGTTTTAACCTACGTCAAACATTTAAATGCCCTTATTTTAGATTTTGAAGCTAGGTTTGAGAATGTTTTGACTATCGTAATACCACAGTAGGCAATGAATTCATATGGTCACTTTGTAAAAAAAGTCAGATTACAAGAATTAGGCACTAGGATTAAGCACTAACAAAGTCAATTTTAGAAACGGATGTCAGTAATTTTGGCTTTAAAAAGATATACCTGTTATTTATTCCATCTATGGAATATCTTGAGAACGTTTTTAATTGTTTTTCCGGTTGAGAAGGAGTTACAGTGCGCTTGCCGATCTCCAAAACAAAAAGAGAAAGAAAGACGATACTAATTAACCTAGGAGATATTTAGGGTTAAATCTGACAAGATTGGTGTCAAATGTTGAAAATTTATTATTGCATCCCCTAATTCATCCCTCCCACTAAAAGCATTTGTTTGATACTCAGTTATTTTATGTATCATTTTAATTTAATTAATTAAAATGTCTTTTCTAAAGTTTTAAACTCTGTACCTCACTGCAGTTAAAAATTTAAGTCTTTTAAAGGAAGTAGCTTTATACCTGATGTCAAAAACACATCTAAGTTGATGAATTTACAAAAATTTAATATTAGGTTAGTAGGAGTCTACCCTAAGCTGAAAAACCTGTCAAGGGGTCTATGAGGCAAAAAAGTTTGGGAACCTCTGTTTTAGACGCTAAATCTAGAAAAATGGCATATGGAATTAGTCGCCATATCTGAAAATGGTCTATGCAGTTAGTCGCCAAATCTGGAAACGATATAATGAATTAGTCGCCAAATCTACAAATCCTTATGTACCTTAATTATGAGGATCATAATCAGGACAATGAAATAAAGTATGAAATTATTTTACTGTCTTCGGTCCTTGATAAGTGTGTGAAATTTCGAATTAATCTGACTTTTTAAAGAGGGTAAAAATCGAGTTCAAAGATTCCATGTTTTAAAAATCATCGTACAATTGTGAAATTTGTGGTCACAGCTAATGTGATGGAGGGTATCAATCTTCCCCATTTTCGAAAATGTGCTCGTCTTCACTTAACCAAATGCAGGATAATTTTTTAAATATTTTTCCCAGAACAGATATGACCCCACTTTTCACCTCGAGACCGATTATCGTTAAGTTTCGGGACGCCTTGTGTATATTAAATGTGCACAAAAAAAATTTACATAAATGAATAACGATTTCAACTGAAAGGATCACTGAGTTAAAAGAAAGCTCGGTTATTTTATTGTCAATGAAATTATTTTGCATATATATGTATCCACATAGTTAGGAATACATGAATTTCAAAATTTTATCACTGAATTGAATCGAAATAATATTGACGCGAACTTTTTTTTCGTTAGAGAATTAACTCTTCCGGAACGAGACACACAGACTGCATTACTGTTCCAAGTATTAAAAAAAAAATGCGGTTCATTTGTCTGTTGTTTATTGTACAATTCGATTTTTTTCTGAACCTTCAAGTGATACATCAAGAAATAAATTTAGTGTATTTTGTTATAATACGTATATATTTATAAGTGAGTATGTTATTACTGGTTGAAGTATCAGAAAGCCCTCATTCAAAAACAAAGGCTCAAAGTTTACTGAACTACTCACAAGGCACTAGAAAAAAAGGAAGCCAATGTAGAATAAGAATCTGACTATAATCTTTCATGATGCGGATGTTGCATATCAAGTAACCATGATCGATAGCGGCACTTCACTTGTAGGAACTGTTCCACTGAAATCCATACATTCTACAGAAGATATCAAGTTCAGATCCAGGAACCTGGCCATCTACCTGGTGGTTATAATTAAACTTTCCCTATAAACGGCATCCTAGAGGGTGAACGGAATGTAAACGAAATTTTGTATATGGGTTATACAAAATTTCGCTGATGGATGCGCTCACGTAATTCCGAATAAAAGATTTTAGTTCCAAAATGTCCACTAGAGGGCACCTTTCGGGGAAAAACCTGAAATTTAACACACCAAAACGAAATACAGAAACAATATTATCTATCCAGAACAAGAATGATGAGTAATAAAATGCAAAACCGAAAAAATCCGTCAATTGTAAGAAAAAATATCGAGATTTGCATGCTTGGGAAGAAAAGGAAGCTTTATGCGAAACAGGTTAGGGTATAAAACGTTTGTAGACGTTGTCATATTTAAGTTGATGTTTCCGGTTGTACTAATGATGGTCTCTAGTTGAACGTGCGTCATTGGTGAAGCTGTTTAACGAAAACTAGAGGAATGATTCTGCTGCAGTTCGTAAAATTCGTAGTAGAAAGAACCAACTGCGTGAGCCAGTGTCTACTAAAGTTATCCCGGCCATGATTAAGAGATTTGAAGAGACGGTGGAATTAGAAGTTCAACTTTAGAGGCCGTAAACATGTCATACCAGTATTTGTTGATGCTGTCAAGACAGCTGGCGGATCTACACCGAAATTTTCCTACGGTCTCTAAAGGTCACTGTCTGGTGTGGATTCACAGCTACAATCGTATTTGGGTCATTCATCTTTGAGGAAATTGATGAGCGTGGGCCTGCCACATGTGCCGTTATGGACCGTAGGTGCCATGAAATGCTGCAGACGTTTGTTGTGCCGCAACTACAACAAAAAGGCGGGTACTTACCTCGGCTATTTTTATGCAAGATGGTGTGCCCCCACATATTCATAGGTCAATGAAGGCTCTATTGCTCCAACACTTCACAGATGAACGTGTTATCAGTAGCTCCTTTCCTAATCCATGGCCACCACGTTTACCAGATCTAACTCCGTGTGATTTCTGGTTATGAGGTTATTTAAAAAGTCTGGTATATCGTGGAGGTGTTGTGACGTTGAATGACTAAAAGAACTCCATAACGTTTCATGTGCGAAGCCTCGCTACTGTTCAATTATGATCTGCTGTTGAACACATTGTCTATCGACTTGAAAGTTTGCAAGTGAATGAGGGTAACCACGTGGAACACACCTTTCCTTACATCATCCCGAACACGATTAACAACTACTCTGCTGCAATTTCGTCCTAATCTGTTTTTGTTTCTCCCTTACCCTTACATAATGTGGTTCGATGACAAGGTGATCATATAAACTAGTCAATAAATGTTAATATTGTGTTTCTGTATTCCGTTTTGGTCGTTTATTGCAGCGGTCGCCAAACTTTTTGACCCCACGGACCAGTAAATTCATAATTTAAATCCCACGGACCACTAATAGGGGTTTGTGAATGTTAAGGTATCCGACTACGTTCTAATACATGTCTAAAATTGTTTTAAGGAAAAATTTTGACAAGAAAAATTATTTAAATACAATATTTCGGCAAAAAATTAACTTAGAATAACCGTTTTTCAAAATGTTCTCCTTTTGTGAAAAATGCTTCTAGTATAATGATATTTTACCTGTATATAGCTCAGACGTCTGTACAGAGGCTAAATTATGATTTTCGAAAACTTCACATTTTCAGAGTTACAACCCATTGAAATATATATATATAATTATCGTCGTTTTTTTCTTAAAATTTCTCCCCTCTGTTGTCGTTAAACATGGAAAAACCCACTTCTAAGTTACACATTTCAAACATTCTAGTTGAGCCTCTGTGCAGAGGTCTGGGTTATATACACAGACAAAATATTATATAATAGAAGCATTTTTCACAAAAGGAGAATATTTTGAAAATGGGTCATTCTATGTTCATTTTTTGTCAAAAAATATTGTACTTAAATAATTTTTTTATGGTAATACTATTCTCTTAAAATAATTTTATATGCATTTTCTAATTTAAGTGACTCTAAATATCATAAATATTACCTATTTATACGCTTTTGCACACACACACAACAAAATCACGGTTCCGAACGTGTAGTCGGATACCTTAAATATATTTATAAAAAAAAATTGTGACCTAAGAACGCAATCAATGCATCTTAAAGCATAACTTAACGTGAGTATATTCCACATTTTTCAGGGGACCAGCGAAATTTTCTCGCTGACCACTAGTGGTACACAGACCCCCACTTTGGCGATCTCTGGTTTGTGTTGAATTTCATGTTTTTCTGAAAAGGCGCCCTCTGGTGGACATTTTGGAACTAAAAATTTTGTTTCGAAAATCAATGAGTGCATTACAACATTTCATTGCATTCCGTTCACCCATTTGCGCTGTAGGAGGCCGTTTATAGGGGAAGTTTAATTATAACCACCTGGTATTTTATGGTAAAAGAAGGTCCACCTAAGCCATTGACAGAATATAACTTTCCTTATGACACCGGTCGAAGATTTAGTTCACATTATTGTACCAGAATTTTAGCAAACGGTGAAAAGATAATGCGTTTTACCTGTTAGTCCAGCTGTCCCCCAACCCCAAAGCCGCGGATCAAATGGTACCGGGCCGCCCAAGAAACAATTTTTATACAATAGAACCTTTGTTTTTCTTTTGATTAAATTTGATTTCATATTCCATTAAAACATCTATTAGCCATTGTAATTCTCTTTCGGATTTCAGTAGTACAATCGTTTCTATTGTTAATTTCGAGCCTAAATAAGTGGAGCTGTCAACAACTTCAAAACTATACTCTTCAAATTTAAAATGGAAATTGTTAAAGCATGATTTAGTGCAAGGCATGTATGTGGTATTCTCATTGATTTTCAGTCCCATCCTGAGGGCTTCTTTCTCTAAAGATAAGAAGGTCTTAGTGCGGTGAGCCATTAGATTTGTTAGTTAATAAATCCTTTGCAGCTAAAGTTTCAAAATAGTGAAGGGCAAGACAAAAATTAAAATTGGAAAAATGCATAGAACATCTAACGGAAAAAATGCAAATACACATGAAAAGCTTTAAAAATATCAGAATTGAAAAACACAAATGATGTACACGGATGAAGATATTGCAAAAGAAATGAGATGCTCTGGCAGATATGAATTATTTAGATCTTAATATAAATCAGGATTTGCAAAATCATTTCAATTCAGATAGCGAAGAATTAGGTTTTGATGGCTTCATATATAATGTAAAGTTTGTTGCAATTACTTTTGTTAGTATTGGTAAAATAAAAGTTTTTTTTTTCTGCCATTCAATTTAATTAAAAATTTGTTATAATATGAGTATTACTTATATGAACCTTTTTACAGGGTAAATATAATTACATTTTCCCCATATAAATTATTTCTTTCATGCATTCATTTCATGCAAATGCCATACATTACAAAATAGGTCCAAGTTTTACAAATGTTCAGGGTACAACTTAACTTAGTGCAGCACTTATGCTAATAAAGCCTTTCTTCAGGAAACTAGTTACTGTAAAAATGTGAAAAATTGCAATACAAATACATTTTTTTATGAAATACTACTACACTATTTTTACAAAGAGTTTGCATTTCATTACTTCTAATATTACCTAATAAGCCTGCTTTTTAGATTGTAAAAATGGATACTCACACATATTTTATTTTATTTTACTTCAATCAGTATTAGTTTTTATGTTAAAAAGTTTTGATAAAGCATTAAAAATTGCCCTTTCCTAAACTGAATGTCATGTTCATTTTTTAAAAAAAATTCCACAAGGAGGATTTTGAGGCCATGTTAAATTTAAATTCTTATTTTTTTCAAAGCAGTCCACAAAGAATGAAGCTTAGAATATGACTTGCAAACAAACTCTAGCAGATCCATATTAAAAAATGCATGTTTACCCTTTTGAGACAAACATGAAAAATCTAATTTTAAATAGAAATATTTAATTGGACATATTTAAAAAAATAAAATCTACAGATCAAGAGTTTTGACGGACACTATTACGAGTCTCAAGTTTACATATAAATTAATAAAAACCTTCAAGATATGTAAAGAGATCATAGAAATGATATTTTAGATTTATCGCTTTATACTTAATCTCAAAGGAAACAAATCAAAATTCATTTGTAGAAACTCATAATAGAATTGATGTACTGGCTTTCTGAAGAGAGAGTGGACATAATTTCAGCGAATGATACATTAAAATGGCTCTAAATGGGTTTGTGAGTGCCAAAACAGTTTAAGATGAATTAAGGTACCCTGCACCTGTACTAAATATCCAAATTCTTATAGTGCAGGGATAATCAACCTTTTTGGGAAGAGTGCCTCTATCTGGTAAAAGAATATCATGAGTGCCACTTCCAACAAACAAAAGAATATGAAAAGGTGAAAAAAAAGTTTCTTTTATGTTGTTTGTACGCTTCAATGTTTCTTATTATGGAATTTTTATGCAAATAACACATTTTTTTACACAAGTCTAACAAGGAAATTTAAGAATACAGTAAGTAAGACAAGCGTACAAACTTAGATTTTAGTTTTAATAAACTTTTTACTGGTTCAATTAATTAGGTTTCGTATCAAATAAAAATATGTAGCTTGAAACATTTAATTATGAATAATTATCAAACAGTCAATATTTTCATAATGTGGCTTTTGAATTTGTAGTTTCTTTTATCAAGTCATCTCTATTAGGATTATTCCTCGAAGATGCTAACAAAATTAGGTTGTTTTAGGTGCATATAAGTTAATTTTAAGTGTTTTTTTGATTTTATGTTCATAATGAAAAACAATTGTTGACAAATATGCTAATATAAATCTGCAACAATTCCTGACAGTCAAATTGTGTAAATTTGGAAAATTTCTTATTATTACAACTTTCCTAAACTGAATATAATTTGGAAACTTAAAAAAAAGTTCTTTTGTTTTTCAGTGTGGTATGATGTTGTAGATCAGTGGTTCTTAAACTGTGGCCCGCAGACCACCAGGGCTCCCCACAGCCTTTTTGTGGGTCTGCAAAGGTTTTAATTTAATGTTAAGATTTTCCTTTTTTTGCTGACTCTGACAGGACTTGTGAAAAAAAATATTAAATGCATTTTTTTTCTTTTAAAATATTGCACTTGTAAAAGAAATGCAGCACCATCCTTCTAAATAAAAATTTTAACTAATATAGTTCAGTAACATTACTTATTTATTTGATACTAGTATTTTGTAATGTTTTTAATTTAATATTTACTGTTTTCTTCAAGGAGTGTTACAAAAGTCTATAAGTAGTAAGGGCAGCGTAGGATTATTGAGGAGAAACTTTCATGTGTTGGAAAATAGGAAGGGGAGTTCAAAATCTTAGGGTTAACAATGTTAGGATGATACATAAAAGAGGAACCATGGTGATCAAAAGTTTAAGAACCGCAACTGTAAATCAATAATCCTGATTCAGATTTCAGGTGGGTAATTAGAAAAAAAGAGGGAAATTATGAAAAAACCAGCATTATCTTATCATTTTGAAAACCATCAAACCTAGGAATCCTACAAAATGGATAGTTGTAGATCTTAGGAATATGATTAACTTTGGCTGATAGTTCCAGCATTATAGTCGATGTGTTAAGGGTTTTTCCTCCAAAATAAAGACAAAAAAAACACATGTTTGTTCACAAAAGATATAGAATCAATTAGGGTAGAAAAAGTATATTTTCCTTGTAATCTTAAATTTAAATTATTTAAGTGACTCTTAGTATTGGTAAGAAAAGCCAAATCCTATAGTCAAAATGCATTCTTGAGTAGCAAACACTTCTGAGCAATGCATTGTATCTTCAACATATTTTAAAGCATGCCCCCAAACTTTTATGAGTGCATTTCCTTTGGTAAACCAGGGCACACAACAATGAAGTTACTTTTTCTACATACTGTGATTCAATTAAGTATATTTAAAATAAATTGTATGCAATTACTTTTTTTTTTGTCTGAGACAACCACATTTCAATAAAACTGTAAGAAATAAACATTTTTTTATTATCTTTTCAAATAAGTCTTCTTCTGCCACTCAGCTGAGTTACACTGTGGCATGGCATGCACACTGCAGGTTGGCCTCTCCTGTTAAAGTGGATGTAGAATTTCCAACACTCTAAGCTGCCCTCTGCAAATAAAGATATATCTCCAATTTATTTTTACAAAGTCATCAATAAATAATTTTCTTGTTTTAATCAAATTTCTATCTAAAGTAATCACTTAAAAAATATGATTAACGCTATTTACATTCCAAATCCTGATGTGTGTATACTAGTTTTAGAAGTAGTAACCAATTTCTTTAACAGTTATTCACATACGACACAAGTTGAAAAGCCAATCAAGTTTTCCTGCCAATTTAAAAAAAGTAGAAAAGAATAATACCTAATTCATAAGCAGGAATTTGTACATTTAATGAAACTTATAATTACTTATTCCTCTTATACTCAAATAAGAAAAGCAGCAACAGAGTGAAGTAAGTAACAAATTTACATTTTGAAATTAACAGATCAATAATCATATGGATGAACAAGTAAAGAAAACAAGGAAAAATAAAACCTAACAAATTACTTTAAAGCAAGAAATAAACCCAAAAAATACTATTATTTTGGCTTTTATGTTCAGAGGTTTTTTTTTCTACTGTTCACATGATAACAAGGAAAGCATTTCTTTTGCAATCTTTTTTCCAAGTTCAAAAAATTTTTTTTAGTGTTTTTTTTACATTCAGCAAATTGTTAATATACTGAAGCAACAAGATAACGTGCATAGCACTGACTAAAAGATTTCAAGTGTTTTGTGCAATTTGTGGGAACAATGGAATTTTGGTTTCCAGTAAAATAAGTACAAAGTTACTTCCCTATGAAAATTAAGATGTGATTGTTTAGCATCTATACATTTGTACAAATGTACACATGAAACCCATGCAGCAACAACAGCTAGATTAAACACATTGCTAAATATGTTATAAAAACAAGTTTAGCTTCTAAGATATTGATATGATCCATATAAAACCATTTTCATTTTCTTATGGATCTTTCTTATTCTGCTACATGGATGATATACTTTCAAGATCCAAGAGTATAGAAGAGGTAATCGAAATGCAGCATCAATTAATAGTAATGTTCAAGACCGCAGGGATGCATCTTCATAAGTGGTGTGGAAATTTACCCGAGATAACTTCAAATCTACAGGAGTATGCTTTCCTGGAGTCTGATGAGACTTAAGTGCTAGGAATAATTTGGAATCCTAAGTTAGAATGTTTCCTTTTCAGAATAAAGCAACAAAGGCCAACTTCATTCACCAAAAGAATGGTTTTGTCTACTATAGCAAGAATCTTTGACCCTTTGGGTCTCCTCGGACCAATTATAGCTTGGGCAAAGATATTTATGCAAATGAATTACGGTGCCCATCGCAGTGTTACGACGTACACCCAAGCATCCTAGAGTGAAAAATAAGGAGTTTTGTCAATAACCTCGTCTGGTTTCCTGAGAGCAACACATAGGGACCATTCCCTAACAACCCGTCTAGATCATTTTTGCCAGAAGTTACTATTTAATGGTATGAATTTATGAAAAATTTTCACCAGGGGTAAAGTAACAAGAAACATTTATTAAAATTTTCAATGTAGTTTTTTTTATAATTTTCATAAAATATATATTTGTTCTCCCAGGGGAGTTAAATTTAACTTATTATTCCAAATTCATCCTTTGCTGTAATGTGGAAGGATTTTCAAAACCAAATATAGCTTCATACAAAATGTTCTCATCTTCTGTGTTTGTACAAACTTCAATTTTTCCACAAAACACTAATTGCAGAGCAGGTTCAAAAATATCTTCATCTACATTCATAATAATCATTAAAGCACCCACATTCTTTTGAATTCCATTAACACATATACCAATGTAACCTTCATCTAATATTTAGTAAAAATAATTCACTGCTTCTTTTACAACCTGAAATGGTTTTAAATGAGACTACTCTGATCAACATCACTGATTGAAGAATCAGAACCAGAAAAAGATGGTTATTTACATGATTTTTTTAAAAAAATCATGTAAATAACCATTAATAATTGTTCTCTTTTCCTAAACAAATATTTAGATTTAAAATTTAATTAAAATCATACTACTGCTAAACTACTAATGGGTGGTCTTCAAACATTATAAACTAATGCTTCAATATTGAAAACATACATGTTTTTAGCAGTCTAAATTTCTGCATAGATCATCAACGGTTATAAGGGAGTAAACAAATTTGATTGATAGCACCCCTACAAATTTATGATGCAAATTTGGGGTTGTAAATTTAATACATAGCACTTCTACCACTTAAACATTTTACATGCTTAAGAGTTTCAATTGTCCTCGCAAAATATTTTTTAATCAAAATGTTCGGTTTATTTGCAATATTAAAATAAACAATGAAAATTAAAAAATTTTACTTTTGTCACTTTGAGTATAAGAAATAATTTTATGCAGATTGTTTAGTTTTTTAACTGTAGATTTTTATGTTTTGAACTTCATTTTTAAGTTAATGCCTTCAAAATTCACATATCAATTGCAAACTATGGTAATTTTTAAACAAAAAATGAAAAAACAAATACTACATTGGGATTAACTCTCGCAAAGAGGGTAAAAAAGGAAAAACACAAAATTTTTAAGCAATTCCTTCAATCTTTGTACAGATTACGGATAATATGGTTTTACGCACGGAAAAAAAGTTTCACAAGATTTTTATGAATAATGAAGTTATAAAATATTAATAAAAATTGAGTATTTTTTGAAAAATCGTAAAAAAAAAACTTTTCGACAATTTATTTTTTAAATGACTGATTATAAAAGACAAAAGCATGAACTTTTTTTAGTATAGAATATCATTTCATTAATGCAAACGAAACGATTTAGAAATAATTTTCAAAAAAACATATCCATTTTGACTCATTTTAGAAAAATATAAAATAACATAATTTCGTAAAGAAAATTGTACCGTAACGTGGCGAAAAAAATTATCCTTCCAATTCTGCAATTATTTTTTTGTCCGAGTTTTATAGTAAGAATTGGACGGGTTTTTTAAAACACAGGGAAAGTCAGAATTTCACTCCGCTGGAATAGTAATGATGCTCGGCGGTATAAAAAGCCACAACAGGGGTAAACCAATTATATGTTTTAAGACTTCTAATTAATATCTTTTAAACTAATTGCAATATCGGAATATAAATGGTAAAAATAGATTCCTTGGATCATTCCCGATCTTTTGGTACCTGCGGCGAATTTCTGCGTCATGCGGTTCATGGGAAAATAGATGTACATACAAAGCGACATAGATACGTTTGTTTACCTACGAATTTTAATAGTGTAGATTAAATGAAAAATAAGAATTACGATGTCACAAAATCTAGGAAGATCACAAATGATTACTCATTAAGAGTGCCATGCTAAAATTGCATGTCAAGCAAACTTGCGTGGTACCAAATCACAAGCTCTAATGGGGTCTGACTGTGTGAGAAAATAAATTATTCTTTTTTCTTCTTCATTCAGTGCATGTATGATAGATTCAGTTTTAATTTTTTAAGAGTAAAAATTAATAATTAAAATTTTAAATAGTAAATGTTTGTAATTTTTCAAGTGACAAATTTTTTTTTAATTCTATTACAGATAATGAAATAAACATTACAAATATCACTGTAAAAAGATTTATAAGGATTATATTTCTCTTAATTCCTGTAACTTTTGCATTAAATTAGCTTTTATATGAAGCATATTTTTAAAAGTTTGATAACTATTCAATGAGTATATAATTATAAATCAGTTCAATTTCTTTGAAGTTCATTTAATGAAAATGAATTAATTTAATCTCCACTTATAACTGGAAGAATTTAATACATCTATAAAAAGCTTAAAAATATTATCCATATACTATTTTTCACTGTTGCTTCTTTTAATAATAGATTAATCATGAAAACAAATAATACAAAAGACCCCATTTTTGGAACAGCACATATCATTTTACAAATCATATCAAAATCCTTCCCATGAAGATTAAAGCCTTCTTCAAACAGTGCTTTATCTTCTCTGTTCCATTTAACAGATCTAGGTTCATACTTCAAAACATCTTCTCTAGCTTGCTCCACATCATATCCATTGACAAATAGTATTCCAAGAGACTATAACAAAACAATTAGACACCTTTCATTAATATCAAACAAAAATTTAAAAAGCCTGAGCTTAATTTTGAAAAGTTCTTAACCAAATTACAAAGCAAGTATTGCAGCCAAATTTTTTAAAAATAATTATGAAAAAATATAACAAGAACCAAAAATTATAGTTTCCTAACATTTTTAAATTCTATAAATGAGCTTGAAATAAAACATGTTGGTTTCCAAGACAAAATCTTCAATTTTGTTTTGAAGAAATAAAAATGTATATATAACGAAAGCATAAATTATTTTCTTATTTTAAACTTTGTACAAATGCTATATATAATTCATTCAATATTTAGTTTATTTCAAGAATAGAGAATTTATTTTGTTAATATTCTAAATATATATATGTAAAAGGTAAATACTTGTTCTTGAGAATATTCAAATTTTTCTCTTGCTTCATTCATATATTTAACCACTGAAAAAAAAAACACTGAGTCAAATCTTAGTAGTAAACAAACTAAAAAAACTCTTCATAAGAATAATATGAATTCTACAGATTTCAAGGAAGAATATTTTATGTTATCCAAAAGAAAAAGTTAGACCTAACAATATTGATAAACTGAGATAAATAAATAAACAAATACAATTAATATATTTAGTCAAATTATTTCAACTTACATATTTCATCATCGATTGTAGAGCAAGGTGACCAGATAATTCTTTCATATTTCAACTTACATATTTCATCATCGATTGTAGATCAAGGTGACCAGATAATTCTTTCATCTTCATTCTCGTCTTTTGACGTAATCCTACAATTAATGGAAAAGAGAGCAAAATCTTATTAATAATATTTGCAACTTTTTTTGTACTAAAAACATCTTTTTAAACATGGAAGTGAATATTGCAACTTTAGAAATCTGTGCTTTGTAATATATTATTATGCTCGAGAAAAAAAAAGGTAATAAAACTTTAAAAATCTGATATTGAAAGTATTGATCAATCTTAAAAAATTTAAAATATTCCAGTCAATCAAAACTTCCTATATCTAATATTAAACATGTAGTAAAAAATTGAAAAACAATTTTGATAGTAAATATTACAAAACCTTGGATGTTTTTAGCATATATATATTATATAATAACTATATATGCAAGTTCTTACAACTTTATAATACTCTAAGCCCATTTTTAAAATTAATATTTTGTAATGATTATTTTCTATTCTCAATATTTATACATCCTGCATACATTAGCTTTACATGATGTATAACAAAAGATTCTGCATATTTTCAGCTGTTTTCACTAGTCAAATAGCAGCATTTAATTCAAAATTGAAACAATTGTCTGATAATGAATAATTCCTTCCATCAGCATGAAAAATGTTTATAAACATTTCTATTGCTTGTACCACTTGAAGTCTTCTTAAATTCTCTGTTAGATGGTATTCTCTCATATTAAATTCAAGTATTTTCTCCTCAGATTTAAACAGCTGAAAAATTTACTAAACAACAGTGTCTAATATACTAAGAAAAAAAATGTTTTATTTTCTTTGAAAAATGTTTTACATATCTTATATTTTTGAAAAATATAATAGTTACAATAAAGCTATTTCAAATTCAAATTTTTACGGCATATCATTAAAATTTTTTAAAAATATACATTAAAAATTTTTTTGTTAAAAGTTTTACTTTAACAGGAATTATTTTACACAAAAAGGTTAAGATGAATATAAATAACACATAAAAAAATATATAAAAGTGGTTCAAGTGTAGTATGGGGGCCGATTGGCTTTTTCTAGGATTTGCGATTTTTATCTTCATGTTATGGTGAGATATCGATTCATTATAAAATAAATAAATAATTCCAAAAAAAGTACCTTGGCGACCACTTTTAGTCGCCAAAAAAATGGACTGCGCCAAGTGGCCCTCCTATACTACACTTGAACCGTAAAAGTCTCCAAAATAAAATATATCTTAATAACTACACAGAAAAGTTATTTACCTTCAGGAATTAAATTGGGGATGACTGTTTGATATTTTGAACCAACTTTGACAGCTGAAAGAAATTAATATGATATATAATACAAATAAAATATATTTAAAAACAACTATTAACACTGTATTTTCATTTACAGCAGTTTTAAGGATGTCTTCGGCTAATGTTAAAGAATAGGACGCAAATTTGAGTACCTTTATATCTGAAAAAATATTCTAAACATTATTATATTCTGGCTTCACTGTCCTGTAGAGAATCCCTTATTTTATCATACTATTCACTTTATTATGAACAAATGTATGAGTTATAATGTCACAAATTTTTATAAAAATTGAGGCATTTTTTCTGTCTGAAAATGTGCCCCGTGGTAAGTCCACATTGTCGTATACATGGCGAAAACAGCTTTAATGAAAATCACAAACTAAGTTATAAATCTAGCTATCTCTTTGAAAACATTACTGGAGTTTTAACCAACTCCAGTAAAGTTTTCAAAGACCATAGCACTCCTCTCCTAAAAAATGTAGCTTCTTAATTAAGGAAATTTGTCTTCTTTCATAGAAATTCAATTCTTCATTTTTTAATATACATGTTACTTTTTCTCAAAATCTTAAATAATTAAAATTAATATTTTAATTCAAATTACTTATGTTTACATTCCTGACACTTGAAAGAGTTAAAAATATATAAATACTAAAAGCTGCGTAATATCTTCTCAAACATGAAATTTGGCACTATTTCTGTCTAACTTCCCCAATTAAAATGCATTAATGATGGAATATTGATTGTATCATCTGAAAACACTTTTTTGAATAGGAGAATGATCAAAAGGATTTTAAAATATACCAATATATCTCAAGGCCATTTTAAAATTTAAAAAAGATTCTAAATTAATAATTCTATTAATTCAATGGATTTTTTTTTTATTGACCTGGAAGTAGTCAGGTAATGAAACTCATTGCATGACATATTGCACCATACCATCAAACATAGCACTGATTAATAAATAAATTCTATGTACAAATTTATGGAAAGATAGGAGGCTTACAAAATTATTAAAGTAAGAAAAGAGGGTGAAACAAGATAAGCCTTAACTCTTTTAAAGCTCGCAAGTACTTACAGGATTTGGATTCCTCTATTAATAAGTAATTTAAAATATTTCATTACAAATAAAAGAAACCCATAAACTTTTACTTATAGAATTTATTTTCAAATGAAACATTAAATTTCTACATTAAATGTAACTATAAGTAAAAGTAACTTAAGATAATTCTATTTTAAACTGTCCACTCATTGGTTCTTCCTGCATTTTGCCAGCAGTCTAACAAATAAAGGAAATTGCCCCAGTAATAGGAAATGCTATTAGTGAGTGTCTATTAATGTCACAATATAAAGCAACACAACAGCTATTAGGAGGGGTAATTTTGAACCATGGACAAATGACAAGAATGACACCAGAACTGGCTTTTCTCTCTTTGAGGTTCCATACCATGCCAACAGGAAGACTTTGAGCCTCAACAGATTTAACATGCAAGCAATCCCTCTACTGAAGTGCTGGTTTATCGATTGGGTGCTTGGGGTGGGTGTCCAGGGGCCCGGATAAGCTGGACTTAACCAGATATTTTTAGTTATAAATATTGATCCTCCGGTACCAAGGGTACTGTAGATCTTCTGCAGCCAGGGCCTTAAATGAGCTCAAATCAGCACTGCTCTACAGGATAGGTTTTCAGTCATAATAGGGCTAAATCAAATTAGCCACAAGCTAAGGACCCTGACCTCTAGGCTACTACAGCCTTATAGGAAGTGTTGCAAGGGAGTCTGAGGATAGGATGTCTACCAAAGCAGGGAAGTAAGATGCCTGTCAGTTATAGCAGCAAAAGAACATCACATAATTAGAGGAGTAAATATGCCCCTGTCAAAATAGAAGTGATCTTATAAAAAAGCATGTTGTCTTCAATCTACATCTTTCAACTGAAAAATGTTTGAGAAACTCTAGCAGCTGCTATGATATGCACTGCAGAGCCATCAGTATAAATACAAGTCCAGTGAACAATAGGTAGAAAATTTCCCCAGCCCAAAATTTTTTTTCCCCTCAAGGGAGAACTCTTTTTAATTTTTAACAAACCGAAAGGTAAGAACAAAATCTTTAAAAAATTTTTCCTCTGTCAATCTTTGGGGGTTTGCCATGGACTTTAAACCCAAAAAAGCCTAGGAAATTGAAAAAAGTCTAAAATTAAGTGCTGGGGGCAAAGGAAAATTGGTTTCCCAAAAAAGGATGGGCATCATCAGCAACTACACCAATGCAGTGCAAGTGTTTATGAAGAAAATCGAGTCCTGTCTAGAGTCACAAATTTGCTATAAAAACTGCATGGTGCATGCCCATTGGGATAGGCAAAACTGCAAGAGTATTCCACTATCAGATGAAAAGTTTTGATCAACAGCACATAGGATTCCTCAAAATAACTTTTACATTACAGTCCATCTTCTTTGAAAACATATTCCACAGCATAGTTTTTATAAAAGATGAATTCTATTATCAACCTTAAGAATAATATATTTAAAAATATTGCATACATTTTTTTAGCACACATAATTATTAGAATAGAAATTTTTTTATTATTCATTGAAACTGCTAATGTAAATTTTGCTTCATTTTGCTTTGAAAAAATTTATTCAATGAGAAGGTTGAGGTAATTATGTTCAACAAATTAAATTAAATCATGGTCACAAACTTGTCAAATAAATTTACATTTCATGCAAGAGCATAGATAATACAGTATTAATAATATGCTGCCCCAACATGTGAAAGTACAAAATCACAAAATGTTATCAAATACTTTTGTACTATCGCAACAATGACAACGTTCAAAAACTCTCCAATGGAATTTTTTTTCATGTTCCCCTGGGTTTGGGAAACCATTTTCGTTCAGTACAGTGGTTAACACTGTAAAATGGGGAAATTGGCACAAAGGCCTTTGCTCCCATTATTTGAATTAGTCTTGCGAGTTGTAAAGTATGGTTAATTTACTGTTTATCGTAAATTT